>CM035165.1:26853987-26992372 GCA_020205615.1 Panax quinquefolius
ACTAAGTATTCCAACAAATAATCACGGTAACAATTAAACCGTTATTTATAAAACTCCAAACTTTGTCGCTTTCTTGGTAAACGGTTACTTATCTCATTATGGGGCCCACATAAATGAGCAAGGCCAGTGGTACAAATATTCTCGGACCACAAGAATATTCTACGACCAAGCGAATATTCCCTCGTCAACAATGGGTGATTATTTATAACCGCTTCAGCTTTATTTCGGTAAAATTTCAGCTATTTCACCTATGGCGAAATATTATATCGATTTAACACCTTATTATTCCTGACCTTAATTAGAGGAAATTAAGTTTACTTATAATAAGTTGGGGTCTTATATCTTGACTACCATGAGTTCTGCCAATCACCCCAAAACATTTCGCTCAAAAAAAATTTATTTGTCTACGCATACAAGGGTTTAGCCCCTGTAGGTTCACGCACGCACCAAAGCTTGTTCCTACTTGCATGCCTTTGAATTCACCGTTGCTCTCTTACCAATCCTTTGCTGGGATGAATGCTCATTCGCTGCTAGAATTATAGCCTTTTTTACGAGGAATTAGAGGGAAAAAACTAAGATGTAGTCAAGGTGATGGGGCTGGGAAAAGCAGGAAAAGTCTACAATCAATTACGAAAAATATATAGATGAAGCAATTCATAGAAATTGCATACGAAAGACTCGATAAAGGTTGCCTTTCTAATGGTCTACAATTACACGGTGTTGAATCTCCGCATGGATGTCCCTCACGATGGTGAGACTTCTTCAAAATGTGTTTAATTATGATGAATACACTTGTGTTCGTGGATTCCTAGTGATTGTAGAGGACAATCCTAATTGAAGTTTAAAATCTCGATTATTGAACATATGCACCACATCTAGCACCTACTTAATCGAGAAGCTTAGGTGCGCGAGGAATGGATTATGAATATGGACTCTTTACTTCTCCAAAATAAAGATAAGTAAAAAAGTTTATTTTTAGAAAAGAATAAAATTAAAGTTATTTTATTCCCGTAGAATAGGGTTTGAATTTGCAAAATGGCTTAATTATATATATATATATATATATATATATATCAAATAAAGAAAGATTTTTTTATTTCTAAAATAAAGAAAGATTTGATTTATTTCCAAAATAAAGAGTGATTTGATTTTATTTCCAAAATAAAGAAAGATTTGATTTTATTAAAATTTGATTTGCTTTTCAAAACAAAGAAAGAATTGATTTTATTTCCAAAATAAGATCTTAAGATTTGATTTGGTAAAAAGGAAGAAGAAATATTTGATTTACTGGGAAAAGAAGGATTTTGTATTAGGATTTAATTTTATGATATTTGATTATTTTTCTTGTTTTCAATTTCCGGGGAAAATAAAGAAGTTAAATCTTAGGCAAATTATGGGCATATTTTTGGAGGATTTCTAATATATTCAAGGAAGAGCCTTAATTAGGTTTGTCTCCTAGGTTTAACCCTAAGGGTTTGGCTCCCTCAGAGTTCCCTTCTTAGGACCATTGTCTTGAAGACCCGTAAAGTGAAATCCAATTCAAGCAAATCGATTCAAAGAGCTTGAAGTCTTTGCCACGATCGATACTGTTCCCAAATCGGCTACTCACATGCGAGAAATGTAGCCTAGGTGCAAAATTAGGGTTCGTATGACCCACAATCAAATTAAATGCACAATTAGGGTTTACGACCTCATTAAATGTGCAAATTAGGATTCGCGTAACTATTGAAATGTAAGATGGAAAAGTCAAAATAAATGTGCTAGACCCACGGAGAAGCCTCCACGTGTCCTTTAGGCGGAGTAAGACTCGCGATGGGCCGCTTTGGAGAATTGATTGTGGGGATTGGATTGGTGGCTACACGAAGGATAGGGCAATATAAGGGCATTATTCTAATAACTAAAGGGTATTTCTAGAATTTCCTTGAAATAATACGTACTGCTATGCATGTAATTTCTAATTTCGGAAACTCTTATAATACCTTCCATTCTATAGGAAGAGGGGACTCTTTTTGGTAGTTTAAGGCTTGGATATTTCCACCAAAAGCGCGAACAAGATTTGAAATACTTCGACTCAAAGAAGCGAAGGCTCTTGGAATCCTAAATAACCCTAACAGCTTGTTTAGAGATTAAGTTCTGCAACGCGTCGTTGAGAATAAGCCGTCCACAACCGATTCTCCCTCTTCCAATCAATCAATCAATTCTGTCATCTTCAGTAGATTACTCCTTCACTACCGGTAAATTTAAAGCACCAGAGCACCTAAGAAGGCGCGATTCTCGCTTTCCACACATGCTGGGAAATGCGTGTAAGCACTAATAGCCATATGCTAACTAAATCTGGCACCGAACTGACTCTAGGTAAACTGTCGAATTCAACCCACCCCAGAAAAATTAAACCAATAGTGAAACAAACATTCAGAAATGAGTTTAGAAATAATAAAAGCTTATCTAAAGGGCCATGAACAAAATGTGTGCGTGTCCCAATACTTTTCTTAGATAAAAATATAATACATATAACAACCCCAAGTATTGTTCTCCTCTTACCACTTTCATTGTTCTACAAAACCCATTCGCAAGACTGGCTCATCTTCTTGGAGTTGTCTGGACAGATTCCACATTGGACCATAGCTGATTTTAGGGTTAAGCGCTGTTTTGATCCTCAATAGATCAAAATCAGTGGCGCCGAAATTACGTGCGGAAGCCGAAGTCGTATGGGCCATTAACGATACGCTTTGTGTAAATATATGCGAAGCGATTTTATGATAAATGACTTTATTTTATTATATATTTTGAATTTTTATTTGTAGAGGATGCTAGCAACACAAGCTTATGAGGAGATTCATATGATTTTTTATTTCTAAATTTTCACTAGTTGACATAGAGTCATTATGTTATTTAATAATTTAAAATTAAAGTTGCACATGATTTATTTATTTCAAGTATTCAATGTTGGAATGCCCTTGTATCTATACTTTGACTGATTAACGTATATAAACTACCCTATAAACCGGTTAAAATTAATTTTTAGTAATAACTTTTTAGTATTTGATATACGTCTGCGTTGACTTCCGCTAGTGGTACCAATAGTCTGTCGCCACGAGTATATATATATATATATATATATATGTATATATGTATAAGTTCATATAAGTAGAGATGACATTGTGATATTATTGCATAAGAGTTAATGTTAGCCACAACATGTGATGTGTGATTTAACCCACACCGAACGGGACTCAACTTAATCCAAAAATCAGGACTAGCTATAATCCCAACCTTTAAAAGGTAAAGCCCATCTTGTTCTCGTAAATTATCAATAATATAATTCATCAATTTGTGGACAATTTAAATTCTTTTATCACTCTTTCCTTGGTTTGTTGATTCATAACATTTATGATTATATATTTTAGATCTATATTTACTCTATGCAATTCATTTTTTTATTTAGTTACTGAATAAAAATTCAAGTCTGATTACAACATCTCTTATATACTGGCAGTTGAAACTTGTATGACCATAACTTAGTCGGCCCAATTGGAAAAGGCTAAAGTGAAGTGATGAATTGACCTTAAGCGCATCGAAGTTCTTGTAGAAGATGCGTGGGGGGGTGGGGTCTTGGGATGGGCCTCTCCCATGACAAATACGGGGAGCCATACGCTATAATTGGTACTTGAAGTGCGTGTTGGGCGCTTCTTGCATTGGCCCGTGGAGGTGGGAGTTCTGCCCGGTGGCAGAAAGATACGTGTCAAACTTGTGGTGTGAGACCGTAGCGAGATCCGGACAAGAGATTTTCCGGTTGTTTTTGAATAGGTCATTATGGGTAATTAACAAAATGTGAAGTAGGATTGGAATAAGATTAGTAGGTGCTCATCTGCATTTTATTGTAAAAATGGACGCTTTAATCAAGTAGTAATACCGATTAAAGGGACGTGGTCTTTCATTTATATAACGTACGTCATCATCTATCTAAGTAACTCTAATAATAATAATAATAATAATAATAATAATAATAATAATAATAATAGTATTTATTACATCTTATTAACTAAAGTCCCCGAGTCTTCTGACCTTTAATGATGAAACTTAAACTTAAGCGTTTATCACACATCACATCGTATCTTGGAAATATAATTATTGCTAATAAATAATTCTCATCGTTTAATCTAAACTCCTTTGTCGTCCTGCTCAGGAGCCCTCATTATCAAATTTTTAATTGAAAAGTTTAAGCGAGAATGAGCATTCTTGCGTGAGTTAAGTATATAAAAGTAGTTTGAGCAGAGTACATCGGATAGTAGAGCGTTAGTATGAATATCGGTCGATAGTTTGAAATAAATATCAAGAGATAAAGCTGATATATGAAGATAAAGGTCTAAGAATTCTCGATAACATACTAAGGGTGTTAGATACCTCTAACATTGCTTTGTTTCATCCAAAACCATCCAGACGCTTTAACCAGTCAAATAGATTGTAAAGCGGTCTCTGAAAGACTCAATTGATCGAAAATGTCGTACTTACTTACATTGTGCACAAGTATAAAGTTTAAATGTAAGCATAAATGGGACCATACGCCCACAAATTGATTGCAGATTATCCTGTCATTGTTAATCTTAATATTTATCACGAGGACTGCATGGCAATTTGGATTGGTAAACATCGAAAAGATTTGAATTGTTTAAATAATGTCACTATATTCAGCATCAGTAAGACTTAAATGGGACGAAAAGCTAGAAAGCATACTTGAATATAGTTCATTAAGGAATAATGAACTTTCAAGCATGCGGTATTACAGGGAACTAAATAATGTCGTCAATGACGCCAGCATCCGCAATTGAAGGAGTAGAACTTTCTGACAAGGAGTCAGTACTTCCAATGATTATTCAATCCACCAGCTTTCCAGCTTTACTCACTCGTAGCATCACCTAAATAAGAGTTGAATAAATTCGTAATGAAAATAGGGTAAGAAACTTGCCTTGATAAATTTGTTCACGAATAGCAGTTAACGACTTACGGCTTATCTACGCACTTCCGTGCCACTATATGGTTGTATAATAAATGCCGCGTCAACTATTAGCGGCGCATATTAGTTAACATAAACTTTACTACATAATTTTCGAGAGTTCACTCTATGATTTTCGCTACACTATGCGTATTTCTATGATTTTCGCAGTTTGCTTTTTCTACGATTTTCATCAATTTCACGATTTTCAGCAGTTCACTACTGCCATTTTCGGCGACTCTGCGAGACTTGAGTTTACTCTCATTTACTTTCGTCGACTCTGCGACATTTTGGAGAGTTTCATTTCTACGATTTCAAAGAGTTAACTCATTTATTTTCACTGGACTCTAATGACTTTCGAGTTAACTTTCTGCGATTTCGATTTTGTTTAACTACCACTATTTTCAATGACTTTCTACGATTTTGAGAGTTAATCCCTCATTTGATTTTCATTGACTTTTACGATTTTTCGAGAGAGTTTATACCTACGATTTTCATGGACTACCATTTCCTTATTCCGTGTCCCAAGGACGAGTACTTACCCGTGACATTCTTGGACACAATAACCTTCATATATCAAAGGTATTTTAAAAAAATATAACATCTGATAAAACTAAAGATGCTGAGACCAATAAACCAACCTGGCGATGTGTTTTGTACACCATTTTGATATTTCTAGAAAAGTGCGGAATTTCCGCAGACCTATAGACCCTATTATCAACGTAAATGATGTCATTTTCGTAACGCCGATTGAACTCCATTTCTTATGAAATTTGAATAAATAAAACCTCATGTTACATACTATCTTATAAAATTACATACGTAATCGTTAATGGTCATATACACCCATGATTCCGAGGCTTTCAGAAATCCCCGAAAAATCCGCAGGGACATTAGATTAAACCTGATTTGACAAAAATCAGGTGATTTTGCTTCTTGTCTGCAATTAAATTATTCCTAATGTCCAAAATCATCCACTCTTTGCGTGCTTACATTTCGTTAACATCAGTCTTCGGCAAACTTCCACCTTTTTTGATTAAATTTGGCACCTTAGAGACATTTTTATCAAAAGGTAGAGCACGCGTTACTTAATTCTTTGATTTTCTATGAATTTGACGTATGATTAACCCATATCTTTTTGTTGTTAATGATCTATAATTATCGAAAACAACGATAACATAGCTAACCTAAACCCTGAACAAATCATTTTACTAATTTTATATTTATTTTAACTCTCATTTTTCTTATAAAAATAAATGGGTTCAATAATTACCTTTTGGTGAATTTCCTTGGGGCCCCAATGGTCTCCTTCTCCTTGCTTGTCAAATCCTCGGTAATCCTCCAAATTAGTTCTAACTCTCTTGAAACTTTATATCGTGTTTACTCCTTGGTGGAATTTCTTAAAAAAAGAAAAGTGTGTTTGTATGTATATAGCTTTGTTAGAGTCTTTTGATTTCGTAACCCCTGACTCCTAACTCCCATTCCTGTGATTGGTTACTCATAATACTTAATACTACAATAATATAGTCAATTAATAGGAAGAATGTGGGGGAGTTAGAAAGCGATATGGGAGAGTACAAAAAATAAAAAATTTTGATTTTAAGGGCCAAATAAATTACTTCCACCTTAAATTTATGTAATATAAGTATACTCCTCCCTTGTCCAATTTAATAGTCTCATGGGTCCTCCGGTTAAATTTGATTTACATTATAAAAAAAATACATATATTATTTTAATCGATTAATAAGCCTGTTGCGGCTTCTATTTTACCGCCCGGAACAAACTTTAGAACCGTATATCGATTCACACTAAAATTGACGTTTGAGACTGTTAGGACTATCAAGTTTAGTCAAATTCATCTCTGAGGTAAATGATTGACTTTTCCTCGAAAAAAGTGTTTAGTTGACTTTGACGAAAAAAAATTAAATACGTGACACTTTAAGTGATTACGATTACATCGACTAATTTGACGTTAGAATTTTAGAATCTACGCGTTCTGCGTCCTAGAAATTAAAGCGAACTCCGGCTCATGATTTAATACATGCGTAATAAATAGAATAATTCACTACTTAATCGATTTAAATGGTTAATAAAACTAAACCCGACCATTTAAATGCGTCTAATCACGTATCTTGAAATAACACGTATATGTCCCAATAGCGTATACATCATAAATGAAATCTCCCAAAGTTTAAATATAAATTCTTTTATTAATTCTTAATTACGTAAAAAAAATATCTGGGATATTACATTCTTTCTTTCATAAAAAGTTAGTCCCGATCATTACGCCAATCGAAAAGATTAGGGTAATTGCCATCGTTTTTTTTTCTCCTCGGTTCCGTAGCCTCGTAGGCGTTATGGTTCCTCCTGATATAACGAGAAGGTATTATCTTTTTTCTAACACTTGTTCTTTTCTGTCGATTATCTGTGATGGGACCTCTTCGTGGGTTAAGTCCTTTTCAAATTGAATAGGTTTATCTCTGTAACGTACTTGTCGTCACCTTATAGGAGTCGTGGGGCGAGAAGCATAGGTGCGATTGTGTATTACAACTTTCACGGGTAAGTATTCTCAGCTACCCCTCACCTGGAATCTCGACACTTGAAGGTCTTATGAATGGGATAAGTTGCCGCCTTTCCCCGAATCTGTTTTCCACTTTCGGTGACACTTTCAAAAATACGTAAGTCGTCAATCTCGTTATTAGGTGGCCAGTGTCGCATATTCTTACATCGATCACGGTAGTCATTAGCCTGTTCGTATTATTTTAATCAATGCGGTTTATTGCACAGTCTATTTTAACGTTGTCGTTCTCCGCCGTCCGAAGCCTGATGGCGTTACATTTCCTTAGTATAAAGAGAAAGCCGTAAGGTGGCATCTGGAGTGCTTTCGGCGTGATACTTTGTTATTATGCATAAATTCTCTGCGACGGTGAGTGGTCATCAACTCCCTTTGAAATCCATGTAGCGTGCTCTCACCTCTGCGCTCAACATCAAGGGTTTACGAACTGGACTAAGTTTTCCTCTTCTCAAATCTCGACGCTTTCGATGGCATGTTCCACTTCGTTATTGCTGGCGTTGGAGCCTTTCGTAGCGACCTGCTTTTCATCTCCCTGATAATGTTGCGGAGATCTGATACATCGCAGCTTGTCGCTTCGAATTGAATTTCAGTAACTTGCTGCTTCCCACTTCATCTCAAAGACAATGTATCGCTTAATTTCCTACCATCGCTACTAATTGCTACCAAGATAACGCGACAGGCTTTCTCTTCTCGAAATAGCTCATCTAGTCATGTCGCTACATCGATCCCTTTACGTATAAATGCGTTCTTCGGCTTTAAATCGTAATCCTTTTATAAGTTCCAATACCATCTTGCGAACAATTTTCCTCGCCCTCTAAAATAGGCTACTGACTCGATTCCATCCAACCCATTCTACCCAATCTCATGAGATCCGACATATGTGCGGTTTTCCCTAAGTAATCCAAATACATCCGTTTTACATACTGCAGTATACATACCCAAATGCGACCATCTCACTCTTTATTAATACATTTGTGGTAATCGTAGGTGCAAATCTTTACGACAACATATATCTTACATTGAGTTTAGAATACAATGACATATTGTCTTAGGCTGTAGTTTATATATATACATACCAAATAAATCCTCATCACAATTATTTATACATTATTTTACAAAATGGTGAGGACTACTAAACAACTCTCTAGAACCTTCATTCCATACCCCGACTAAGATTTCGCTACATTCTCGCCTCCGAGAAGAAAAATGGAACAAAAGGAAAAGGGTGAGCTCAACTAGCCCAAAGAAAGAATATTATGACTAATATAATATACAACAAATTATCGTTAGTCTCCAACAGGGGAAAAATCTAATAGAATACAATAGACAAAAACAGCTTTTAAATCAACAATCTGAATCTAAAAACAATTCATTAGAAGAGTTAAGTAGAATGCAAACTACTATCTTCTATATATATGAATTTAAAAGTTCATCGTCGATATTTTATCCTCGTAACATCAATCAATATATATCCCGAATCAAATATTCATCTTTTCACTACATGCCAAAGATATTCATCACCGTCATGTTCATCTAAACACTGCTCATCTTTTGCACTACGCCAAATTAAAGATATTAATCACCAATATGTTCATCTCAACACTGCTCATCTTTGTACCACGGCCAAAGATATTCATCAAGAAATCATTCATCTTTGCACTACAGGCCAAAGATATTCAAGAATATCATCATTTAGATGAGGATGATGAAAATATTTCAAAGAAAACGAATCCAAAGGAAAACAAAAGAACAAATATTAAGGATTTGTATTTAAACAATCCAAGTTCAAAAATACTTCATAAGTAATCGTGAGTGGAGTAAAATTCAAGAATGATCAAAACATGGATACAATCAAAGCTAGTATCCATAATAGATATTTTGACAAAAAGAAGAAATTTTATTTTTCTTTGAATAAGTGCCAGATTCGGTGAATAAAGGTCAGATACGTGAATAGTGCCGTATACGTTGAATAGTAACTCCGACACCAAAAAAGATAGAAATTTCATTAAAAACATCTTCACGCCTGTATGAATAGTACTCATGAATAAGAATTTCGTGAATAGTAACTCATGAATATAGAACTCGTGAATAAGTAACTCATGAATAGTAACCTCCACGATGGGAAAAGTTCCAAATTTGATAAAAGTTCTTAAACTAATATTTCAAAGATAATGATATTGAAGAAATAATATCATTTGAGAAGAAAATAACATCTCTTACCTCGAAGAAGACAAGATTTAGTCAAAACACCTTAGATATAGGCTATGACTTGAACTTCAAGTACCGTGATAGCAATACTCAAAGTATACTCAAAATACTCACAAGAATACCCGATAATATAGAGAGAAAACTTCGCTTACGGTGTGATTTTCAATTCTAACCTAAGCACCCTATTTATAGGAAATCGCTTAGAACACCAAAGCGTAAAATTTAATATAATAATAATATATATTAATTTGTCTCGCCCACTTAGAATTATCTGAATTCAAAGAACTTAGCATGTGTTAAATGAGGCTCATACATCTAAAAAACGTTTTTTGTTAATTAAAACAATTAAAACTTCCAAAATCAATTATTTTGAGACTTGAACTTCGGAGCTTCAATAATTCATAATAAATAGCTCTTTTATCAGAAAAATTGAAACTCACGATTTTCCGTAGTAGGAAATTCCATTATCTACAACTTTGCGTAAGGAAGTTTTCCAAATTCCAAGCAGAAATTGACCAAAAATCCACAAACGGGCGATTTTACAAGCTATAATCAAATTTCGGTCAATAATTGTGTCCACCAACACACAAAATATGTGTTAAACATTTAATGCCACAAAAATACTCTTCCTCCTCATATACTCATATATCCTACATTCATTATAAAAATATCACCGTTAATATATTATTAAAATAATATATTTAAATGAATTATTTTATCAGAAAAAGATAAAATATTAATTTTCAACAATTGTCATTTTAAAAATTTTCTCCATCTATATCCACATAAAATCAATATTTTCCTCATCATATAAATCAATAATTAATTATTCACAAATAATATTCTTGAATCACGATCGCAACCACGGTAGCTTTCAGGGAAAGAGGGGGCTTTCGAATAAAGATTTCTCCTTCTTGGCCAAGCAATTAGGTGACTCAAACCTCTCCTTGAGAGAAACTTTCTGAGACATTGCCAATAATGTTATCTAATAATATTATTCGGATAATATGAATTATTGCTTCGATAATGAAAATAATTGTAATGACAATTATTGAAACAAAAGCAATATAAAAATATCAACGCAAAGAATTATTAAATCAATAAAATATCTTTGAGCGATAATTACCGTAACAATTATTGAGTAGTGCCTTCTTTCGTAAGAATCAATAATTGGTGCAATACTGGTGTGCTACTGCTCAACAACGCCAGATAAGTGTGTTTTTAACCACGGGTATTCCAACGATAAAGATTAATAATAACTACGCCGTTATTTATAAACAACTTATATTTGTCGTTTTCTTCATTTAATTGCTTTCCAGTTATGGGACCCACAAAGATCGTACCAAATCGTCATTTAATATTCCCAACGAATCTAATATTCCAATTTAACAAATGAATATTTTATAACCACTTGCTTATTCAAATATTTGCGTATTTTACCCATAACTATCCACATTAATCAAATCCACCTTTACTATTTCAAAATAATAAATAATGGAAATTCCATTTATTTAAAAAAAAATTGGGTCTTACAACCTCCCCTCCTTATGAAATTTCATCCTCGAAATTGACGACGTACACAGTGTTTGAAAAGATGAGAATACCTCGCTTTCATTTCCGCTTTCCAACTCCCCGTGTCATTTCCTCAATAGCATGGTTTCTCCACAAACATTAACTTGGGTATAACCTCGATGACATGGGACATGTTCTTTCCTATCCAAGATCTTGACATGTACTTCCTCAGACGTTAAGTCTTCTACTATCTCGTCCGGTTTCAACTCAATAGCGTGGTTCGGTCATCCACATATTTACGTAACATCGATACGTGAAAAAACGTTATGAACACGCCATCGTACTTGGCAGAAACGAGTCTATAGGCCACGGTTCCTATTCGATCGAGAATTTCAAATGGATTAATAAATCGAAGGTTTGAGCTTTCCTCACCTCACCGATTCTCGCTTTTGAAATAACAACTTCTTGCATCTTCTTCTTCATATTCATCACTCGGTGTGTAGCTTGAATGCGACTTTAACTTTATCGATTAAAGTCGATTATACTCAGTATATCATCACGTGGGTACCTAGAGTTTTCATCTCCATCTCTATTATTTGTAAATTATCACGAAATGAGTCTTTGATAATATCGATTTCATTTCATTGTATCACGATCTTCTACTCAACACGTCACTACCACGTTCGCTTTTCCGAGGATGGCATGGTCGAGAACATGTCTTTGAAATGAGTCTCTCTTGAGTTCTTCAAGATCTCCCCATTCCTTGCTCCATTCAAATTTTGTATCTCTATGAGTCAATTTGCGTTAATGGAATAGCGATTCGAGAATATCCTTCAACGAATCTCCGATAATAACCAACTAAGCCTTGAAAGCTACGTATTTTCGACACGAATTTAGGTTGTTCTCAATCGCGACTCATATCCCAACCTTGGATAACACATTTTCAATGACACCCTATCGGTTTGCTATCGCACGACGAATATGGTGTCCCCTACGGAGAATGTCTCGGCTTGGTGCATTCCACAAAGGAAGTCACCGGATAAAGGCTCAGTACCAAATTTATAGTTGAATTTTTAACTCCCGAAGTTCAATAGAGCCATTCGATATGAGATTTTAGAAATGAGTTTTATCTTACGGGTTCAAAGTCGATACAAAATTTAATATCGGTGTTTGGGAGTAAACCAAGAAATTCTTGAAATACGTCAGAAAAATTAATAACAACAGAATATTATTCAAATCGACGTGTCTTTATTCAAATCCATAACATGGACTAAGAACTTGACATCCGTAATAAGCGAATGACTTCACATGGCTTGATATGAAAATGTTTGACTACAATGGTTTGATTGCTTGAATTCGAATAACGGGTTGCTAAGAATATGAAAACTAACAACCTCATTTAAAGTAATCAATTTCGGCGTGATGAGTAGTTAACCTTAAAAATCACATCAAAAGCAAATATCTCTATAGAAATAAGGTTTACGGGTAGTGTGATAGTGCCAACCTAAATCAAGCAAGATTTCTAAACAACGGATGTAATGAAAGTTTCTCTATCTGGTCTCCCATAAATAAATCAAAGTCTAATTTCTCCGTGAGTCAAGTTCAAACGTTGAGCGCAAAGAAAGAGAGATAAAAGAATGGGTAGAACAGGTATCTAGTAAGGTATAAACTTCATAAAGAATTTATAATTAACTAACCGATGCTAACCTTCGTTCGGGTTCCTCGCATTTTAACCCAGTCACGACAAACGCTCTTCCGAGAACCGTTGACTTTGACTTTTTCAGGACATCCTTTTTAGTCACCATTCCGTGGATCTGGTTTCGATACCATACAATCTCGAGCGATATGTCCTTCTTTTCCACAATTATAGCATACCTTAAACATTGTGGGCGATTTGAATGATATGTCCCTCTTTCCGTATTTGTAACTTACTGACCAGGGGTGGTCTTTCTTCTCCTTGGAACCAATTTCTGCGCGAATCTTTCTTGTCTTCACATGGTCGTTGTTAAATCTCCTCCTTTAAAATCTCCTCCCGACTCGCTTCTTCTATTTTCATACCACGATTACCACCGGAGTGGTTTATCGCCTTTGTCTCATATTCTTCTTTCTCATTTGGTTATCATTATTACGATGACCGCTATCTTGATATGATCCTCGTTATGGTCCCTCGGTTGAACGCATTACTCGTTATCTCGCTCTAACAACCGAGCCCCGCTGACAACATCCGAATAGAGAGCAAATTTATGAGAAATGAGATCTTTGACGTATGCCCGATTTCAAACCTCTCGGAAAAATCCGCGTCATACGTTCCTCATTCTCCACCAAATGAGGTGCAAACACTGGATAACTCCATGAAACTTCGCCTCATACTAGACACCGTCATGTTATTCTCTCTAGTCTAATAAACTCCACTTCCTTCATATGATTTAATACTTTCGGGGAAGTACTTGTCATTGAGTACTGCTTTTTAAACGTCTCCCGTGACATCTTGAGTCTGGTGGATGGAATGCACGCTTCATGATTCCCACCGATGTCTGCCTCGCCATGGAACATAAAGGTGGCGAATGAAACTTTCTCTTCCTCCACGCATCCCAAGACATCGAATATCTTGATAATTTGTTTGACCCACGTCTCCGCTTTAATCGGATCCGGCTTTCCCTAAATTACGTTGTCCCAACTCTTTGAACTGCTGGTCATTTGTGACCACCCGTGAATTATCATTTCCTCCTATATTTTGAACACGAGTCTCCCTCGTCGATTTTGCATGAAACTTGCAAAAGCTTCTAAACATCCCCTCGTTCATCATACGCTCGGCCGGTGGTGTTGTTCATGGGAGGTACATTGCCACTGTCAGTTGCCGTTTCTCCTTGTTGGTAAGTACATTGCATCTCCACGGTCTCATTTACTCCATCATAATATTCTCATTCGACATTCTCAAATCATGTCATAAAACAAGGGTTAATTAAGAAATCAATATATCCCATAATATCCCTATATACTTAACCAACTAACAAATAAGCTTAGGTAGGACACACTAGCGAAGGATTTACTCGTCTCTCCCTCCTAGTTCTATTCCCCCGATCTCCGCCGGAGATCATATCCTAAGCTCTCGATACCAACCGTGGCGCCCCCAAAATAGGTCCATTCCATCCAACCCATTACGAGTCGCCAAATACATGGTACGAAATAACTACAACTTTATTAATACATTTATCGTGCAAAATAAGACAAAATATATCTGCGAGTTTAAATACAATTATTGTCTTCTAGACAATATACATACCCAAATAAATCCTCATCACAATTATTTATACATTATTTTACAAAAATGGTGAGGACTACTAAACAACTCTCTCTGAACCTTCATTCCATATCCCACTAAGTACTCGCTACATTCTCGCCTCCCGAGAAGAAAAATGGAACAAAAGGAAAAGGGTGAGCTCAACTAGCCCGAAGAAGAATATTATGACTAAGATAATATACAACAAATTATCGTTAGTCTCCAACAGGAAAAATCTAATAGAATACAATAGACAACCGGTTTTAAATCAACAATCGCTGCGGAAACAACAATTCATTAGAAGAGTTAAGTAGAAATGCAAACTACTATCTTCTATATATGAATTTAAAAGTTCATCGTCGATATTTTATCCCTGTAACATCAATCAATATATATCCGGAATCAAATATTCATCTTTTTCACACTGTGCCAAAGATATTCATCGATTAATCATGTTCATCTAAACACTGCTTCATCTTTTCACTACGAGCCAAAGATATTAATCGACCGGTCATGTTCATCTCAACACTGCTCATCTTTTACTACTGGCCAAAGATATTCATCAAAAATCATTCATCTTTGCACTACATGCCAAAGATATTCGATAATATCATCATTTAGGACGAGGATGATGAAAAATATTTCAAAAGAAAAGCGAATCCAAATGAAACAAAAGAACAAATATTAAGGATTTGTATTTTAAACAATCCAAGTTCAAAAATACTTCATAAGTAATCGAGTGGAGTAAAATTCAAGAATGATCAAAACATGGATACAATCAAAGCTAGTATCCATAATAGATATTTTGGACAAAAGAAGAAATTTCATTTTAGATGAATAGTGCCGTATTCGTGAATAGTCAGATATCGTGAATAGTGCCGTATCGTGAATAGTAACTCGACACCAAAAGATAGAAATTTCATAAAAACATCTTCACGCTTAGTGAATAGTACTCGTGAATAGTAACTTGTGAATAAACTCATGAATAGTAACTCGTGAATAAGTAACTCATGAATAGTAACCCCGAGCATGAAAAAGTTCCAAATTTGATAAAAAGTTTCAACCAATATTTCAACATAATGATATTGAAGAAATAATATCATTTGAGAAGAAAATAACATCTCTTACCTCGAAAGGCAAGATTTCTAGTTGAAACACCTGGATATAAAGCTATGACTTGAACTTGCAGATCGTATAGCAATACTCAAAGTATACTCAAAATACTCACAAGAATACGCTTCGATAATATAGAGAGAAAAACTTCAGCTTTACGGTTTGATTTTCAATTCTAACCCAAGCACCTATTTATAGGAAATTGCTTAGAACACCAAAGCGTAAAATTTAATATAATAATAATATATATATTAATTTGTCTATGCCCACTTAGAATCATCTGAATTCAGCAACTTAGCATGTGTTAAATGAGGCTCATACATCTAAAAACGTTTTTGTTAATTAAAACAATTAAAACTTCCAAAATCAATTATTTGAACTTGAACTTCAATAATTCATAATAAATAGCTCTTTTATCGGAAAAATTCGAAACTTGCGTCTTTTAAAGTAGGAAATTCCATTATATACAACTTTGCGAAGGAAGTTTTCCAAATTCCAAATGAGAATTGATAAAAATCCACAAACGGCAATTTTACAGCTATAATCAAATTTAGATTCGATAATTGTGTCCACCAACACACAAAATATGTGTTAAACATTTAATGCCACAAAATACTCTTCCTCCTCATATACTCATATATCCCACATTCATTATAAAAATATCACCATTAATATATTATTAAAATAATATATTTAAATGAATTATTTTATCAAAAATGATAAAATATTAATTTTCAACAATTGTCATTTAAAAATTTTCTCCATCTATATTCACATAAAATCAATATTTTTCTCATCATATAAATCAATAATTAATTATTCACAAATAATATTACTGAGAATCACAAGATCTTGTGACCCAGTAGTTTCTAGGAAGAGGGGCTTTCGAATAAAGATTTCTCCTTCTTGGGCGCCGCAATTAGGTGACCAAACCTCTCCTTAGATGTAACTTTCTAGACATTGCCAATAATGTTATCTAATAATATTATTCAGATAATATGAATTATTAGCTTCGATAATGAAAATCTTTGTGTAATGACAATTATTGAAACAACAATGAATATAAAATATCAACGCAAAGACAATTATTAAATCAATAAAATATCGAACAGTAGATTATCGTAATAATTATTGAGTAGTGCCTTCTTACGTAAGAATCAATAATTGGTGCAATACCGTGTCTTCTTGTTCAACAATGCGTATTAGTGTGTTTTAACCACCGGTATTCCAACAAAGATAATCTGGTAATAACTACGTCGTTATTTATAAACAACTTATATTTGTCGTTTTCTTCATCCAATTGCTTTTAGATTATGGGACCCACAAAAGATCATTACTTCAGTCAGTATTTAATATTCCCAACGAGCACAGAATATTCCACGACCAAATGAATATTTTATAACCACTTGCTTATTCGAAATATTTGCGTATTTTACCCATAACTATCCACATTAATCAAATCCACCCTTACTATTTCAAAATAATAAATAATGGAAATTCCATTTATTTAAAAAAAAAATTCGGGGTCTTACAACCTCCCCTCCTTATGAAATTTCATCCTCGAAATTGACGTCGTTACTGGTGTTTCAAAAGATGAGAATACCTCGCTTTCATTTCCGTTTCCAACTCCCGTGTCATTTCCTCAATAAGCATGGTTTCTCCACAAAACATTAACTTGTGGTATAACCTCGGTGACATAGGACATGTTCTTTCCCTATCCAAGATCTTGACATGTACTTCCTCGTACGTTAAGTCTTCGGCTATCTCGTCCGGTTCTAACTCAATGACGTGGTTCGGTCGTCCACATATTTACGTAACATCGATACGTGAAAACGTTATGAACACGCGTCATACTTGGCGGTAAAAGCGAGTCTATAGGCCACAGTTCCTATTCGATCGAGAATTTCAAATGGATTAATAAATCGAAGGTTTGAGCTTTCTCACCTCACCGATTCTCGCTTTTGAAATAACAACTTCTTGATCTTCTTCTTCATATTCATCACCTCGGTGTGTAGCTTGAACAACTTTAACTTTATCGATTAAAGTCGATTATACTCAGATATCATCACGTGGGTACCTAGAGTTTTCATCTCCATCTCTATTATTTATAAATTATACGAAATGAGTCTTTGATAATATCGTATTTCAGATTGTATACGATCTTCTACTCAACACGTCGCCTACCACGTTAAGCTTTTCCAGGATGGCATGGTCGAACATGTGCTTTGAAATGAGTCTCCTCTTGAGTTCTTCAAAGCTCTTCCCACATTCCTTGCTCCATTCGAATTTTATATCTCTCTGAAGTCACCGCTTTAATGGAATAGCGATTCGAGAATATCCTTTGTGTGACGCATCACTGAAAATCACGAAGTCACCAGATTCGTCGGTAAAGACAACACTGGTGCTTCACTCAGTCTTTTCTTGAGTTCCTTAAAACTCTCGTTACATTTCTCTGTCTAGACAAATTTTACCGACTTCTTCATTAAATTCGTAAACGTTCCCGCTATATTTGAAAAATCTTGGATAAACCGTATGCAATAGCTTTCGCCGGTCCTAAGAAACTTCTTACTTACGTTAAGTGACTTTGGTTGTTCCCAATTCTGAACCGCTTCCACCTTTGCTGGATCCACAGAAATTCCATCCTTGTCGATCACGTGACCCAGAAATTGAACTTTCCCCAACCAGAATTCACACTTCAAGAATTTTGCGTATAACTTATCCTTCCTCAACGCCTCCAACACTAACCTTAAATGTTCAGCATGAACTTCCTGAGTCTTAGAATAGATCAAGATATCATCTATGAACACAACTATGAATTTATCTAAGTATTGCTTGAATACCCGATTCATCATATCTATAAATGCTGCTGGCGCATTTGTTAACCCGAACGACATCACCAGGAACTCGTAGTGACCGTAACGTGTCCTGAACGCTGTCTTAGGTACATCCTCCTTCTTTACCTTTAACTGGTGATATCCCGTCCTCAAGTCGATCTTGGAAAAATATTTTGCTCCTTCAATGATCGAGCAGGATCATCTATCCTAGAGTAATGGATACTTGTTCTTAATCGTCACCTTGTTTAACTCTCGATAGTCGATACATAGTCTCATCGATCCATCCTTCTTTTTCACAAATAAAACCGGTGCTCCCCGAGGAGACACACTCGGTTGAATATACTTCCTATCCAATAACTCTTGCAATTTGTACCATCGACTCCTTCATTTCTGCCGGTGCCAATCAGTAGGGACTTTTTAAAATCGGTCTGTCGTCCCCATTACTAAATCTATAACGAATTCGACCTCCGTCCGTGGGAAGTCCCAGCAATTCCTCTGAAAATACATTCGGAAATTAGTTCACTCATCGGTATCATCCCATCTCTAACCTGCTTCACATCGTATCGACGATATGGGCCAAATATCCTACACATCCCTTTCTTAGTAACTTCCTTGCTTGCATCATCGTCGAGACAACTTGAGTGTCTTGGCGACCTACTTCCATAGAATGCTACCTTAGGCCGATCTGAGTCCTAAGGTTTATACACTTCTTTGGCAATCTATCATCGCTCCATGGTTAAATAACCAATCCATTCCTAGAAAGTACATCAAATTCTCCTAATTGAATTGGAATTAAATCCACGGGTAACTTATATCCCCGATGTTTACAACACAATTTCTATAGACATGGCTAACGGGAATCATTTCCTTGTTAGCAACTTCTATGTTCATAGGATATTTTAATTATTCCTGGGGTAAATTTAATCGTTGGGAGAATTCATGCGATATGAAGGAACAAGTAGCACCCGAATCAAATAATATGTAGCGAGATATATCATTGATCGAATGATACCTAAAACCACGTCCTGGATGCGATCAGCATCCCGAACCGTCATGTTGAAAGTCCTTCTTGTTGGTCGATTCTGAGTTGGTGGTCCATTAATCGTGAGATTCCCACCGCTTGGTCCCCTTCCTCCATTTCCTCCTGTTGTGTTCTTCTTTGGGCAATTCCTTGCCTGATGATCCAATGCTCCACAGTTGAAGCATCCATTTCTCTTTGGTGCAGAGCAATTGGGAGAGATGTGCCCCTCCCCGCCGTTGCATTGAAAACATACATTCTTTCCTTTTAGACATGCCCCTGAGTGATTCCTCCCACACTCCTTGCATGCCTCTGTTCTCTTCTTTGTTTCCCCTGGTTTTCCCCCAGAGTTTCTCGATTTGAAATTGTTGCTGCTACTGTTGTTATTGTTCCACTTCCTCTTGTTTGCACCACTGCTGCTGCTACCTTCCCCGCGATTCCCTCCTTCATTCTTCTTCTTTTTTTCCTTATTAAATTTCATTAGGGCCTCACTTCCGCCCTCAGCGATTATATCTTTCTCCAGGAGAGTCGCGAAGCTTTTCATCTGTAACACCAAGAGTCTGCTATATAGCCATGGTTTGAGACCCTGCTCAAACCTCCTCATTTTCTCTCTCTCGATTAATCGACTGGTGAGGCGTAAACCTCGCCACTTCGTTAAATTTTTGCGGCATATTGAGGTACCAAATCATGTCTTCTTGCTTGACTCCGAGAATCGCATCTCCATGCGACTCTCAAGATATTAACCTTAGAAAATAGTTCTCAAAAAAGATTTTCTTAAACCCTTCCCAAGGTATCACGCCTTCTCCAAATTTCAGTCCGGTTTGCCTCCCACCGAAGTTAGCTTCACCCTTCAAAGATGTAAGTGGCAAAGATTGTTTTCGATCATCACCTACTCGGGTGATAGCGAACGCTTTTTCGATTTCCTTGACCCAAGTTTAAGCTTGATGGGTTCAATGGTTCCTTTGAACTCGGGGGGTCCCGCTCTCTTGAAGTCCTTGAAGTGTGCCACTTGGGCCACTTGGAGGGTTATTGGCATTCGGGGTTCGATTAAAAGTGCCCCCTACTAACATGTCTACAAATTACACGCATAGGATTCGGTGGATCCCCAACATTCTGCTTTGACCCCTCGGTGTTTGACGACGTCTTCCTCTAGCCATCTATCTTTTAAAATGAACTTAATGTTATTATCTTATCACTTACTCTATATAATATATCAATCATAAGAAGAGACTT
This sequence comes from Panax quinquefolius, assembly GCA_020205615.1. Classification (NCBI taxonomy): domain Eukaryota; kingdom Viridiplantae; phylum Streptophyta; class Magnoliopsida; order Apiales; family Araliaceae; genus Panax; species Panax quinquefolius. The sequence goes on from CM035165.1 coordinate 26,874,754, forward strand.
AATCATCACATCACATACTTAAATAAAAACATATTTATTTATAAACATAACACCAAAGGTATTTCATCGTCTTATAACATTAAGCCATTTACATCACTTTAAACCAACATACTTGGTAAAAACCAAAACCAAGCTTATTATTCAAAGATAAGCGTTATATCGCTAATAGTAAAAGTTCATCATAATAAACTAAAAGCCCCGCCTAATGGCGTCCTCATGCTCCTCATCCGCTATCTCCGATTACTGACCTCGGCTTATAACACGTCTGCATTCTAAGTGCTCATCACTTGGAAAATGATTCACCCTATGTTGAAACCTTCCATGTCTTTGACTTAAACGCGTACTTCATCTTGTCTATCTTAACCTTCTTATCTCTCACCTCTCCTTCTAACTCTCCAGTTAGCTTCTCGGCCCGAACACGGTCTCTCCTCTCTTCTCCCCAGAATGTGGTAATAATCTTGCTTGTCGGTTTGAAGACTCTCTGATCCTCGACTCTAACCCATTAATGGTATGCCCCAAGTGGGTCCTAATAGCTTCTTTCTCATCCTCCGGCCTATCCGCTTACAGTTACGATGCCCATGACTTGTCAGCCAGATCCCCGTTCCTAATTATCAGGTGGTGCACCAATGCCTCAAGCAATGCTGCAGCTTCTTTGCTCCCTCGATACATCTCCTTCAACTCATGGACCTTGTCGTCCAACTCCGTAATCCTATCCATCAACTCATCCAATAAAGTATCCTCAGGTGCTTCTTCCGAGTCCTCCTCGGGCTCTCTTCCTCTTCAGGATACTCCTTTGGTCTCAGAGTCACTACTACCTCATTTATAGGCTCGATTCACACTGTCACCAACCGCTCACTCTGGCGTGGATATCTCTAACCTCCTCTTCTCCCCGACATCCTTCAAACAAGAAAAAATAACTTTCGGTTAGTATTTTAAAATAGTTGTTTTTGTTTTTTAGGAAAAATAGATTTGACACAACCCTAGAACTCTACATGAGTTCATCTCTTTATTTTCTCCACTAACTTCCCTAAGGTTATAGTCTAAGGTTCCCACCTAAGGTTTATAACCTATTGCTTTGATACTCACTTCATGCGCCCCAAATCAGGTGTAACATCGATTACAGGACATGGTGCTCACGATATAACATACATCATCATTTATCTAAGTAACTCTAATAATAATAATAATAATAATAATAATAAACTATTACATACTTATTCAAAATAAAGTCCCAAGTCTTTACAACCTTTAATAAACTAAAACTTAAACTTAGCGTTTATCGCTACATCACATCATATACGGAAATATAATTATTACATAAATAACTCTCATCATTTCATCTTAGACTTTCCTTTGTCCTTGCCTTTAGGAGCCCTCGGTACGTTGTCATCCATAAGCGAAAAGTTTAAGCAAGAATGAGCACAAATTGCCCAAAGAAGTATATAAAGTAGTTTGAGAACATACATCGTAAGTAAAAGCATTAGTATGAATATTTCTCAATAGTTAAAATAAATATCAAGAGATAAACCGAATATCAAGATAAGAGTTATGGAATTCTCAATAGCATACTAAGGGGTGTTAGATACCCTGAACATTACTTTGTTTCATCAAAAACCATCAGACGGTTTAACAATCAAATAGATTATAAACGGTCTCTGCAAGTACTCCAGGTGATCAGCCTATCGTACCCTACATTGTGCACAAGTATAAAGTTTAAACGCATAAGCGTAAATGGGACTATATATGCGACATCGCTATTTCTGCTATATCAAGGTTGTTCATCTTAGTATTCATACGGGACCTCACCAAAGAAATTTGGATTGGTAAACATCAAATAGCTTCAAAGGATTTGAATTGTTTAAACAATATACTACGTTTGCATCAATAACATCTAGTCGGGAAGCGAAAGCTAGAAAGCATGCTTGAATATAGTTCATTAAGGGTATACTGAACTTTAAAGTATAGCGATTATGATAGAAACCGAATAATCATCAATAACGTTTCGCATCACAATTGAAGTTATAGAACTTTACAATAAAGGAGCTTGCATTTAATGATTAATTAATCACAAGCCCAAACTTACCCTCGCTGCAATCAACTGAATAAGAGTTGAATAAATTCATAATGAAAAATAGGGTAAGAAACTTGCCTTGACTTGCCTTTATCGTTGTTTACCAATAACAGATTAACGACTTACTGACTATCTCACTTCACGTGCCCTACACAATCAGTATAATCATGCACATCAACTATTAGCAACGCATAGTAGTTGTAATATAAACTTTACTCTATAATTTCAGAGTTCACTCTATGATTTTCACTCTACTTATCTGCTCTCTACGATTTTCGAGTTTACTTTACTTTTCACTCTACGATTTTCGAGTTTTGACTCTACGATTTTCACTCTGACTCTCACGATTTTCGTGAGTTTACTCTCTTGACTCGATTTTTAGAGTTTTACTCTCTGCGATTTTCATTGACTCTACGATTTTCGAGTTTACTCTACGATTTTCAATTGACTCTACGATTTTGAGTTTACTATACAATTTTCATTGACTCTACGATTTTCGAGAGTTTACTCTACGATTTTCATTGACTCTACGATTTTATTCCGCTTAATCTAAAGATGATATGACCATGATACTTGGACACAATAACCTTCATACATCAAGGTATTTTAAAAATATAACATTCATAAAACTAGCATGCTAAGACCACAAACCAACTGCATAAAAAAGCGTGCAAGCACTCGATTTATACACTTAGAAAAAATTTTGGAATTTCCGAATTCTGAGATTTTATTACCAACATGCATGCTTACGATTTTCATAACTTGCTCAATTTAACTCCCTTTCCTATGAAATTTGGACAGGTTGTACCTCATGTTATATACTATTTTATAAAATTATTACATACGTTAATCGAGTCATATACACCATGATTCCGAGGCTCCGAAAAACCCCAAAAATCACAGATTACTAGTTAAACCCAATTTGACAAAAATCCGTGATTTTGCTTCTAGCATGCAATTAAATTATTCCTAATGTCCAAATCATCTACTCTCACATGTTTTCACATTTCACAACATCAAACTTCCACCTTTTTGATTAATTTAGCACCTTAGAGACATTTTATCAAAGGTAGAGCATGCATTGCTTAATTCTTTGATTTTCTATGAATTTGATGCATGATTAACCCATATCTTTTGTTGTTAATGATCTATAATCATCAAACAACAGTAACATAGCAACACAAAGCCACAACAAATCATTTACCAATTTTATATGCATTTTCTTCTCATTTTTCTTATAAAAATAAAATGGGTTCATGAATTACCTTTTGATGAATTTCTTCTTGGTTTAATATGATGCTCCTTCTCCTTGCTTGTCAAATCCTCAATAATCCTCCAAAATTAGTTCTAACTCTCTTAGGCTCTCAATTTCTCTCCATGTTTACTCACTTGGTGGAATTTTCTTAAAAGAAAAGTGTGTTTGTATATATGTATAGCTTTGTTAGAGTCTTTTGATTTCCATAACCCCCAACTCCCATAACTCCCAACTCTAATGATTAGTTACTCACAATACTTAATACTACAATAATATAGTTAATTAATAGGAAGAATGTGGGAGTTAGAGAAAATGAATGTGGGAGTTAAAAAATAAAAAGAATTTTGATTTTAAGGAATAAAATAAATTACTTCCACCTTAGCTATTATGTAATATCGTATACTCCTCCCTTGTCCCAATTTAATAGTCTCATGGGTCCATCGATTCAAATTGATTTCTATTATAAAAAAATACATATATTATTTTAATCAATTAATCAATTAATAAGCTATTTGACTATTTTACCCTTCTGAACCAAACTTTGCGAACCATATATCGATTCCTACTAAAGTTGACGTTTTGGACGTCATGGGACTATCCGTTTAGTCAAATTCATCTCTGAAATTCGTAGTTGACTTTTTCCTCAAAAAAAGTCAATCGTTGACTTTTGACCAAAAAGTCATCTCATGACACTTTTTGTGATTACAGATCATCTCGACTAATTTCGACGTTCCGGACTCGAATACGCAGCTTCACGTCTCTAAATTCCGCTCAAACTCCAGCTCATGATTTAATACCATCCCGTAATAATAAATAGAATAATTCCTACTTAATTAATTTAAATAGTTAAATAAAACTAAACCAACCATTTAAATACATCTCATCACATATCTTGAAATAACACATATATGTACAACACACATACATCTAATAAATGAAATCTCCAAAAAGTTTCATATAAATTTGTTTATTAATAATTCTTAAATTACATAAAAAAAAATCTCTTGATATTACAAGAAAGATAGTTTGTATGCGTATGTGTGATCCTATATTCTAACAACCTGATAATTAAATATTTACAAACTTGCATTTATACACATACATCACAAACTATCAATACATTGTAATACAATCTTTAACTAAAGAAAGTAATTTTCTGCACATATCCTTCTAATCTTTATCATCTCAACAACCAGGGGATCACATTTCAATTGTAACCTGCAATTTATGTTTTGCAAGAATGATCGAGCACGACAGCCTAGCAAGTCCAACAATCTATCATGTGTCACATAGCACATAGTTTCATATTCAAATCATACCTTTAGTATTATCAATCTATCATTATTCGCATATCGTTTACTTTAAATACATTGATTCCATAACTCAAGTCACATTAGTCATATATTGACTTTAATCATTCACGAAGTAACATTAGGAAAATCATGAATATTCACATACTTGTAATCATAAGACATGTTAACATAAAAATAGACTAAGAAAGTTGCCTTGCGAGTCGATTACAACTTATAGCTACCTGTGCTTCACGAATCCTACACAATTGAGTTTACATATGCATACCAATTAGTCACATATTTGACAAAATTCTTGGTTTGTATTAACTATTATCTTTTATTCTTGTCTTAAAACCATTCCACACTTCTTTAGAAATTTTTGCCCGTTATAACCCTTTTATGCCCAAAAAGGTTCTCTCATGACTTTAGTATATAAATATTATATGCTTCGAGTTATAAATAATTTATAACCCATTTTACAGATATTTCTTGTCTTTATTATATAAACTTGAAGTGTTATGGCTTATTGGTTGTTTCTATTGCGTATACATAGCTCATTTCATTATTCTTTAATTTACATAGCTTTTATGTTTTAGTAATAGCCCATGCGGCGTTAAAACATCATATAACGACGTACACAGATGCCTTACTTCATTAGTAGTATAGTTTAACATTTATTCCCGCGAATAAATTAAATTCTTGCTTCACACGTATTTTAGTTTTATACATACATCATTATTTAACTCCGTGATCGTAGTTTTCGTTTTGAACTTCGAAAACCTTTCACTTTTGTATTTCATTTTCATACATAACCCTTTTTATATATCATTACCCGGCTCACGTTTCTCATATATATATATATATATGTAAACTTATGTTTACATAACTAAACATAAGACTTTTATCGCGTTGCTTACATATTGAATGAGTTTACAGTATATATAATCTTTATTATTTATTTATACAATACAATGTTTCTTTATGTGCCAAATCATTAAAATTAACCAAACACGTCGTGGAAACTCGATTCGCCAAGTAGCCTAAGGCTGCTAGGTATAGCCGGGCTCGGCATAACTGGCTGGGCTGGGCAACCCCATGGCTTGACGCCAACTTCTCAATTTTCTAAATTTTAAATCATTAATTCGAATACGATGAATTTTGGATATGTTATACTTGGTATACCATATTATTTTTAGAAAATACTAACTGAGCATTTTGGGTCATTTAGACACGCCAAAAACAAAGCTCAACTAGCCGGACTGCTGCAGCCGCGACACAGCACAGCGATGTGTGCGCGCGCACGTTGCTGCCTGCGCGCTGCAGCCCGCATAACGAAACGGCGCCTTTGCGATTTTTTAACTTCTTACTCACTTATCTGATTGCTCTCATTTTTACATATGTTATAAACACCATAGAAGACTATTTTTAGAAAATACAAACCACCTATTTTGGATTCTATAAACAGCCCATAACAGTCCTAAAAAATGGCCGTTCATAACAGTTTTTAACTTTTTCCCAACTTTACCCTTTCTCGCTAAAATAGTCATAATTCATTCGTTTCAAAACATTTTTGAGTGATTCTTGCACCCGCGCGAAGCTAACTTCCGGTGCTACAACATTTATTGTTTAACCATTTTTAAATTCTGAATACATAATTCCAAAAAATTCGTACAAGAAACAGGTCCGAATCTGATTTCCAGATTTTGGACATTTTCGACGCACTTACTTTGGAATGTCATAGCTCCCTCCTCTAAGGTCAAAATTACTTTGTTCTAGAGGTTATGGATTCCTTAATCAGTGTACTATAACTTCCCAAAACCCAAGAATTTTTTTAAAAATAAAACTAGTCCTGAATTTGGTCTTAAGGTCAGTAGTCACACTAGTTTTTGACTTTTTGTTTTGTCTCAAAAATGCTTCCTTTCTTTATTTGATTTATCCAAACCCTATAATTAGTTATATATAATGTATATGTATATAACTCAGGTCTTAGCTACTTAGTTTTCATTTTTTAAGTAAAATAGTTCTCATAGTACTTTTATCGAGCATAACGTGTGCGTCTCTGTAATGGGCTGATTTCATACAGTTTGGTTTATGTTCTAGCCCAATTTTCCCCACCTTATTACTCCGCACAACCAATCCTATACTCCTTAACTCTAAATCAGTTCATAGCAATCAATTCGCATAACTAAATTGTAATACCCATAAAAAAACATTAAATAATAAATAAATAACATTTGAATTTACATTTTAATTATATATATTAATTGGACTTTGTCTTTTATTTAGGTCAAACTAGTCATTTAATTTATGTGGGCTAATAAATATTAATAAGTGGTAAAAAAATTTAATTTTGTAAAATTGGGCCTTCAAATTAATTAGGTATAATTTATTTATATACGTACATATATTAAATCCTATTCTAATTAGGAAAAATAAATAAAATTTGTTAATAAGTAAATAAATAACTAAACCTAATCTTAGTTTCTGTCATGCCCCCAAATCCGGGTCCCTTGAACCTCTCGAACACACACGTCAAGCATACTACCTTCATTCCAATATATATAACCTTTATTCATAAAGTAATGAACACAACCTGACTTTTATACCAATTAATACATTATTCTCTTCTATTCTAGAATCTGTAACCTTTACAAAAAGTTATTACATCTGTAGATCGTTCACGATCTATCTATACATCTTAAATTATAAATAATATGTTTCGTAATGACATATTAACTTGCGAGTATTCATTAACTCTCCATTCAAATTTTAAATAATCTTTTGTGTAGAGTATTTCAACTCAACATCTACAATATATAATATTAACGTCCATCTAGCTTAGTTGGAAACTTCACAATCAAGTGTTTCGACATAAAACCTTACCATGTATAATTACTCTAAAGAAATTACACCAATGTGTTAGTGTAATATTAAAACACCAACCATCTTCAATCACTATTTCTTCTCGTGATCCTTCTTCTATTCTGAAGTCTTTGACGCTATGGTCATATGTTTATATCGACTTTTATTTGCAAAATTTGTTTGCAAGGTTGAGCACAATGGCTTAGCAAGTCCAATAGTGTACACATTTCATGCATCCCATAACATACAAATTTCAAATATTCATGCATCAAAAATTTTAGTCAACGCATTTACACATGCTTCATGCATCTATATGCATCATACATTTCATGATATGCATCTTTACTTATCATACAATACAATATAATCTTCATATTGTATATTTAACCCATACTTCACAAATTGCATGCTTTGCATTTAGTTACACAACATTCATGTAATCAACGATTTCACATAAAACAACATATATCATTAACTACCATAAACATGGTATTATATCACATAAGAGCAAGTTATTGAAGAACTTGCCTTGAAGCGTTCCTTGCGCAATTAGGAGAATTCATCCTTCCTTTGTCCTACACGATTAAGGGTATACACAACCACAATTAGCCACATAATGAAAATTTATTAGTCTCTTATGTTAGCTTTACATTTTATTTCATTGTTTTCCCTTTTTAAATCTTGATACACAATGCTCAATCATGTGTTAAAGTCTTTCTAGGACTCTTTACCACCCATTCGATTTATTTATGTTAAACATCATTGCACGTCTTATTACGTTTCATATTTCTTTATACTTAACATATAAACTCACGTTCTTAAATATTCGCGTGCACCGGCGTTTAATCATCTAATTCATCCTCATTCATAATTTGCTTCAAATGATAACTCATAGCATCGCTGAGCATTTATTTGATTAAGTAATTAATCATCACCTTCTAATATTATTAATTATTTAATAATATTTTAACCATTCTCAAATATTATTAATCCTTTAATAATATTTTTGTCACTTACTAATATTATTAATTATTTAATAATATTTTAATTTTAATTTAATCTAATATTATTAATCATTTAATTATATTTTAATTCTAAATATTATTAATTGCTTAATAATATTTTATTACAATATTAGTAATCTTTTAATAATATTTTGATCATCTATTAAACTCATAAATAATTAATTTTAATTATTTATCCTTTACTAATTCATTTATTTAATAAACCTAAAATGTAATAAATATAACATTTTACCAAAATGACCCTCCACAATTCATATTAAGGGTCTTTTGTCAAAAAAATTACATTTTACACTTTATAACATCACATTACTTATTTTATCCATTTATTCATAACTCAATCATTTACATGAAAATACCAAAACAACTTATTATTTTTTTATCTTATAGAAAATAACATTATATGATATTTTAGGTATAAAAAAATTTTCCTGCAATTTTTCAATTTCGTTTCCTATTTCTAAATAGGCTAAAACAGTCCAAAATGACAATATTTATCATAAATTATCCTTTTGTCCAAAACATCTAAAATTTATACGGCAAGCTCATACTATCATATACTAACTCCAGTTAAAATTTCACAATTTTCTGAGTTGTATCTTAGGAGTTATTATAGTTTACTTTTAAAAACACATTTTCTTGTAAAAGCCATAACTCCACTTCTAGACATCCAAAAATTCCCATCTTTGGACGGAATCTAGTTAACTTGTCATACTAACATACCCCAAAGCCCATAATTTTTAGAGCTCTTAAAGTGGACGAAACAACCTTCACCAAAAACTGGCCAGGGAAGTTGTCTGATTTTCCAGATGTTTGCCCAGCTGGGAGTGTTTTGGGAAAAATGATTCTACAATTGACTTGCTTAACATTTTTGAGTGATACCACTTGTTTTTAATAGATAACTCACGTATCTAACACCGCTCTATGACGGATCTCAAGAATAATTTGTATGTTTCAATTAGTAGTGCCTCAAAGTGGCTTATATTTAGGGCTTTTTTCCAGATTTTTCCTACTTTACCAAAAATAGTCCATACAAAAATCTACAACACATTTTTTGACGATTCAACTTGGAGAAGTTAGAAGACTTATAGATCTAACTCTAGGACTTGACCACACTAAAAAATTTGATGTAGAATGAGAGATCCGATTGTTTGAATTTCATGTTTCATTTTCTAAAAAATAAGTTTTTCATACATGAATGTTTTCTAAGAAAACTTCCATGATCTCTTGATTAATCAAATATTAATCAACATAATACATCTTAATACATCCTAATACCTCTTATACTCATGTATCCACCATGATCCATGATCTATTTCATCAAACTCACATAAACACAAGATTAACAACTATAAACATAGTTTTAGAGTTATAGTTTTATAACTTTAAGTTTTTTTCCTCTTATTTCAACTTCTTCTCCTCTCTCTATCTGGTCGGGTATTCAAGGGAAAATGAGAGGAAATGTTTCTCTTTATTTGCTATTTCCTTTAGTTAAAAGAATAAACATTTAGGAGATGGAGGGAGTGGTTAGGAAATAGGTGAGAGTTGGTGAGGTGTGGGTGAGGTTAGGTGGCTGCCCATGTGATGGAATTTCCAGCTATATTAAGTCATGTGGGTCCCGCTTTTATTTCCTCGTTTTACGTGTTTACTCTCGTCTTTACCTTTCAAACCCAAGAAATCAAATTTGAGTTTATAGTCGATTCCTACTAAATTCGATGCTCCCAACTTCATGGGAACATCCATTTCTTGAAATTCATCTACTAATTTTAAGTTTGACTTTTCTCCATAAAAGTCAACTGTTGACTTTGACTAAAAAGTAACCCCGACACATTTCGTGTTTAGAGTCTATTCTTACTAATTTCGACTTTTCAGATTCAAATATCTCATCCGCGTCTACAAATTTCACTTCTAACTTTGATTTTGACTTTTCTCCATAAAAGTCAACTATTAACTTTGACCAAAAAGTCAACCATGACACATTTTGTGTTTACAGTCTTTTTAGACTAAACATGACGTTTCGTACGCAACCGAGCGGTTCGTTCTTCAAAATTCTATCTCTAACTAAAATTTTGAGTTTTAACTTGCTTTTAGAAATTCCTCCCAAGTTTAGGGCTATCCAATAAATTATTTGGGACATCTCCCATAAATTTTACATTTCCCTAATTATTTAATTAGGGTTTCTAGTCCACTTACTTTGGACTTTAAATAATTACTCTTTCAATCATACACATCCTTTTCATTAGACATAAGTATTTGTTAGTTCCTAGTAGGCACAAATTATCTAGAAGGGGGGGGGGGGGGGGTTGAATAGATATTTGAAAATCTTTTCTTTTTAAACTTGTTCTTAGATAATGATTAAAACTTAGCGGAATTAGTATTTGTTTTAGTCTTCGTTACCAAGCAATGGAGTTATGAGCGAGTAAAGCAGTTATAGCAGATATAACAGATAATAGCATAAATGTAAACGACACAAATATTTTTAAGTGGTTCAGAGCACTCAAAGCTCTTAGTCCACTCTTCTACTCAACGAGTAGGATATCCACTAAGGATGTCTTTTACAATCTTCTGAATCACATAGATTCCTTCTGACCCAAAGATCCTAGAACTTCTCTAGTTCACTCTTGAACTCTTCAAGTCCAAAGAGACTTGGCTTTCTTACTGATTCACTCTGAACTCTTCAAGTCCAAAGAGACTTGGTACTCTTCTTCATTGATTGATAGTTGTTAAGTTCTTGATGGTTGCTACTTCGATTATTTGTGTAAGCACTTGTTCTAAAGAATCGAGTAGGTGAGCAAGCTTTGCAATATCTCGGATCGTAGAGTTGAGCTTGAGAGAGAGATGTTCACGTTGTTTGTTTAAGGCTTGCTTAATCTCTCTCTCATCTCATCGATCTATATATATGTGATGTTGAAAACTATCCGTTGGATCCATCCGTTGTGGCATTAAATGCATCTGAACTTTCATCTTTGTGATGGAGACATTTCGCATCTTACAATTACGCATTACGCCCATCGACCTGTGGCGCCCCAAACCACTGAAAAAGTCCATTCCATCTTCAACCTTTGTTGCATTAATATTTCATATATTAGGATTGATGAGTATCTTGTAGCATTTGGGATCCATTCCTCACTTGTTGAAAAACACGGATCATGCCAATCGTGATGTTCTACTACGATACATGAAAATAGGTCCATTCCATCCAACCCATTATGAGTCACCAAATACATGATGCACTTCCCCCACTCTAAAACCGAAATAACTACAACTTTATTATTACAACATATAAGCGTGAGTTTAAATCGAGATATTGCCATCTAGACAATATCCACACGCAAATAAATCCCCATCATAATTATTGATACATTATTTTACAAAAAATGTGAGGGACTACTAAACAACTCTCTCTAGAACCTTCATTCCATACCCCAGAGCTAGTACTCGCTACATTCTCTAGCCTCTCACGAGAAGAAAAATGGAACAACAAGGAAAAGGGTGAGCTCAACTAGCCCGATAAAGAATATTATGACTAAGATAATATACAACAAATTATCGTTAGTCTTCAACGAGGAAAAAATCTAATAGAATCTGATAGATAACCGGTTTTAAATCAACAATGCGGTGAAACAACAATTCATTTGAAGAGTTAAGTAGAGAATGCAAACTACTATCTTCTATATATGAATTTAAAAGTTCATCGTCGATATTTTATCCTGTAACATCAATCGATATATATCTGGAATCAAATATTCATCTTTTCACTCTGAGGCGAAAGATATTCATCGATTAGTCATGTTCATCTCAACACTGTTCATCTTTTTTCTTTCTGGGCCAAAGATATTCATCGATCGATTATATTCATCTCAACACTGTTCATCTTTTGCACTATGGGCCAAAGATATTCATCGAAAATCATTCATCTTTTTGCACTTCTGGGCCAAAGATATTCGATAATATCATCATTTAGGGTGAGGATGATGAAAATATTTCAAAGAAAAGCGAATCCGATGAAACAAAAGAACAAGTATTATGGATTACAGTACTTTAAACACAATCCAGTTCAAAATACTTCATAAATAATCATCAAGTAAAATTCAAGAATGATCAAAACATGGATCTGATCAAAGCTAGTATCCATAATAGATATTTTAGACGAAAAGAAGAAATTTCATTTTTAGGTGAATAGTCTTGTATTAAGTGAATAGTCTTGCAGTATCGTGAATAGTAAATCGTGAATAGTAACTCAACACACCAAAGATAGAAATTTCACAAAAAAAAACATCTTCACGCTTCCGTGAATAGTACTAAATGAATAGTAACTTCGTGAATAGTAACTCATGAATAGTAACTTCGTGAATAGTAACTCATGAATAGTAACCCAGACATGAAAAAAGTTCCAAATTTGATAAAAAGTTCAACCAATATTTGACATAATGATATTGAAGAAATAATATCATTTGAGAATAAAATAACATCCACTTACCTCGAAGAGAGTCTTACAGATTGAAACACAGGATATAGGCTATGACTTGAACTTGCACCGTATATATGCAATACTCAAAGTATACTCAAAATACTCACAAGAATACGCTCGATAATATAGAGAGAAAAAACTTGATTTACGGTGTGATTTTCAATTCTAACCTAAGCACCTATTTTATAGGAAATTGCTTAGAACACCAAAGCGAAAAATTAATATAATAATAATATATATATATATTCCTATTCCACCTCATGAACCAAGACTCTGAAATCAGCATGTTTACAACACATGGGGGGCAACAAAAAAACAATAAAAACGTTTTTGTTGATATAAAAATTAAAACTTCAAAAAATCAATTATTTGAACTTTGGAACTTCAATAATTCATAATAAATAGCCCTTTTATCAAAAAATTCGAATCTCCTTGCCAATTTTTTATAGGAAATTCAATTCTCTACAACTTTGCGGAAGAAAGTTTTTCCAAATTCCAAACAAAAATTGGCCAAAAATCCATAAGCAGACGATTTTACAAGTTATAATCAAATTTCGATCGAAAATGGGGTCCATGAAACACACAAAACATGTGTTAATCATTTAATGCAACAAAAATACTCTTCCTCCTCATATACTCATATATCCCACATTCATTGTAAAAATATCACCGTTAATATATTATTAAAATAATATATTTAAATGAATTATTTTATCGGAAAAAGATAAAATATTAATTTTCAACAATTGTCATTTTAAAATTTTTCTCCATCTATATCCACATAAAATCAATATTTTCCTCATCATATAAATCAATAATTAATTATTCACAAATAATATTACGAGAATCACAATCTTGTGACGACGGTAGTTCGGAAAGAGGGCTTTCGATAAGAATTTCTCACTTCTTGGCGCGCATGATTAGGTGACCAAACCTCTCCTTAGAGCGAACTTTCTAGACATTGCCAATAATGTTATCTAATAATATTATTAGGATAATATGAATTATTGCTTCGATAATAAAAAATCTTTGTGTAATGACAATTATTGAAACAACGATAATATAAAATATCAATATGACAATTATTGAATCAATAAAATAAAATCTTTGAGCGTAATTCTTTGTAACAATTATTGAGTAGTGCTTTCTTACGTAAGAATCAATAATTGGTGCAATCTGCTGGTGTCTTCTTGTTCACAATGGCGTATTAGTGTGTTTTAACCACAAGGGTATTCCAACGATGATACTTGCGTAACAACTACTGTAGTTATTTATAAACAACTTATATTTGTCGTTTTCTTCATCCAATCGCTTTTCGTTATGGGGCCCACAAAAGGCTAGCGTGAGTAAATGCGAATATTCCCAAGCGATCTGAATATTCCACGACCAAACGAATATTCCCAAATGATAATGAATATTTTATAACCACTTGCTTATTAAAATATTTGCGTATTTTACCCATAACTATCCACATTAATCAAATCCACCCTTACTATTTCAAAATAATAAATAGAGGAAAATAAATTTCATTTATTAATAATTTGAGGTCTTCTGACCTCCCTCCTTATGAAATTTAGTCCTCGAAATTGGCGTCACGATACACAGTGTTTGAAAAAGATGAGAATACCTCGCTTTCATTTCCGTTTCCAACTCCCGGTCATTTCCTCGATAGCATGGTTTCTCCACAAAACTTTAACTTGTGGTATAACCTCGATACATAGGACATGTTCTTTCTATCGAAGATCTTGGCAGGTACCTCCTCGTATGTTAAGTCTTGACTATCTCGTCCGGTTCTAACTTAGATGGCGTGGTTGAGTTCGTCCACATATTTACGTAACATCGATCGTGAAAAGCGTTATGAACACGCGTCGTACTTGGTGGTAAAAGCGAGTCTATAGGCCACGGTTCCTATTCGATCGAGAATTTCAAATGGATTAATAAATCGAAGGTTTGAGCTTTCCTCACCTCACCGATTCTCGCTTTTGAAATAACAACTTCTTGCACCTCCTTCTTCAAATTCATCGACTCGGGTGTGTAGCTTGAGCAACTTTAACTTTATCGATTAAAATCGATTATACTCGTATATCATCACGTGGGTACCTAGAGTTTTCATCTCCATCTCTATTATTTATAAATTATCTGAAATTAGTCTTTGACAATATCGTTTTCGTGCTTATATCGATCTTCTACTCAACACGTCGGCTACCACGTTCGATTTTCCGGGATGGCGTGGTCGAACATGTCTTTGAAATGAGTCTCCTCTTGAGTTCTTGAAGCTCTTCCCACATTCCTTGCTCCATTCGAATTTTGTATCTCTGCGAGTCAATTGCGTTAATGGAATAGCGATTCGAGAATATCCTTGAACGAATCTCGATAATAACCAACTAAGCCTGAAAGCTACGTATTTTGATTCTGACTTAGGTTGTTCTCAAGCGTGACTCATATCCCAACCTTGGATAACACGTTACAATGACACCTATCGGTTTACTATCGCACGAATATGGTGTCCCCTACGAGATGCGGCTTGTGCATTCCACAAAGGAAGTCACCGGATAAAGGCTCGGTACCAAATTCTATAGTTGAATTTTAACTCACGAAGTTCAATAGGAGCCATTCGATATGAGATTTTAGAAATGAGTTTTGTCTGGGGGGTTCAAAGTCGATACAAAATTTAATATCGATCTTTGGGAGTAAGCGAAAAATTCTTGAGAAATCGTCGGGAAAAATCAATAACAACGGGAATATTATTCAAATCGGCGTGTCTTTATTCAAATCCATAACATGGACTAAGAAAACTTGACATCCATAATAAGCGAATGACTTCATGGCTTGATATGAAAATGTTTGACTACTGATGGTTTGATTGCTTGAATTGAATAACGGGTTGCTTAGGAATATGAAAACTAACAACCTTACAAAAGAAATCAATTTGGCATGATGAGTAGTTAACTAATCAATCCCTAAAATCACATCAAAAGCAAATATCTTTAAATAAATAAGGTTAACGGTAATGTGATGGTGCCAACTTGAATCAAACAAGATTTCTAAACAACGGATGTAATGAAAGTTTCTCTAACGGAGTCTCCATAAATAGGTTCAAAGTCTAATTTCTCCAGTAGTCGAGTTCAAGCGTTGGCGCAAGCAAAGAGATAAAAGAATGGGTAGAGCAGGTATCTAGTAAAGGTATAAACTTACATGAAATTTATAATTAACTAACCCGTGCTAACTTCGTTCGGGTTCCTCGCTTTTGAAAGTCACGAAAACGCTCTTCGATGTCGTTGACTTTGACTTTTACATATCCGCCTCTGGTGCCAGCGTCCCAATGGACTTGATTTATTATAGGACAAAATCGAGCTATGTGACCATCTTTTCCACAACTAAAACATACCTTGGAAGGCTTTGAGCAGTTTGACCTTATATGTCCTCTCTCTCTCGCATCTGTAGCATCTAGCGGCGATCGTTCTCTTCCCCCCAGAATTTGTTCTTTGGTCTTTGATCTTTTTGCTTAAGCGTCTTCCGTCATTGTTAAATCTTCTCTTTTAGATTGGACATCTCTTTCCATAATATCAGCGCGTCGTGCGGCTTTTACCCATGCATCACTCATTCTCACTCGTTCGATTATTTCTTCTTTCGGCTCGATTCGACTTTATCATCTTATACTACGCGAAAGAGTGCTTTTGTTCAAGCATCACATATCGGGTAACATAAGCTTGAATCGTTGCATCCTTTTGCTCCACGATTGCCAAACGAATTCTTGACTTTCTTCTTTAACTCATGAATACGATTTTGCAATTCTACATTTTGATCATAAAATACCTCTAATAAACTCTCTTGGTACCTCTTCTTCCTCTTCTTCCTCACTCTCATTTGTTACCTCTGCGACTATCTCGGGTCAACTATCAATTCTTCACTCACAACATGGATATCTCTAATTCCTTCTTACCGCTTTGACATCACATTATCACGGTTGGCGATTAGAGGTGTCTCCACGATCTCATTCACTCCATTGTTAACGTTCTCGTGACCATTCTTAAAAACTATCATAAAACAAGGGTTAATTAAATAAATTAACAAATCACATAATACCCTATATTATGACCAACCAACAAATAAGCTTAGGTAGGACACACTTTAGCGAAGGATTTACTCGTCTCTCCCCTCTGATTCTATTCCCCGATCTCCGCGGAGATCATATCCTAAGCTCGATACCAAGCGTGGCGCCCCAAAATAGGTCCATTCCATCCAACCCATTACGAGTGCGCCAAATACATGATGCGAAATAACTACAACTTTATTATTATAACATATAAGCTGAGTTTAAATACTGAGATATTGCCATCTAGACAATATCCACATGCAAAATAAATCCCCATCATAATTATTGATACATTATTTTACAAAATGGTGAGGACTACTAAACAACTCTCTCTAGAACCTTCATTCCATACCCCACTAGTACTTCATTACATTCTACGCCTCACGAGAAGAAAAATGGAACAACAAGGAAAAGGGTGAGCTCAACTAGCCCGATAAAGAATATTATGACTAAGATAATATACAACAAATTATCGTTAGTCTTCAACGAGGGAAAAATCTAATAGAATCTGATAGACAACAAATTTTAAATCAACAAGCTGCGGTGAAAACAACAATTCATTAGAAGAGTTAAGTAGAGAATGCAAACTACTATCTTCTATATATGAATTTAAAGTTCATCGTCGATATTTTATCCTAACAACATCAATCAATATATATACGGAATCAAATATTCATCTTTTTTTGCTCTGAGCCGAAGATATTCATCGATTAGTCGTATTCATCTCAAACACACTTTTCATCTTTGCTCTACTGGCGAAAGATATTCATCGATCGGTCGTGTTCATCTCGACACACATTCATCTTTTGCACTATGGGCCAAAGATATTCATCAAAAATCATTCATCTTTTTGCTACTGGGCCAAAGATATTCGATAATATCATCATTTAGGGTGAGGATGATGAAAAATATTTTAAAGAAAAGCGAATCCGGTGAAACAAAAGAACAAATATTATGGATTAAGATTAGTACTTTAAACAATCAGGAGTTTAAAAATACTTCATAAATAATCATCTTGAAGTAAAATTCAAGAATGATCAAAACATGGATACAATCAAGCTAGTATCCATAATAGATATTTTAGACGAAAAAGAAGAAATTTCATTTTTAGGTGAATAGTCTTAGTATTAAATGAATAGTCTTGGTATCGTGAATAATCTGCAGTATCGTGAATAGTAACTCAGACACCAAAAGATAGAAATTTCACAAAAAAAACATCTTCACGCTTAACGAATAGTACTAATGAATAGTAACTTCGTGAATAGTAACTTCGTGAATAGTAACTTCGTGAATAGTAACTCATGAATAGTAACCCAGAACATGAAAAAGTTCAAAATTTGATAAAAGTTCAACCAATATTTGACATAATGATATTGAAGAAATAATATCATTTGAGAAGAAAATAACATCCACTTACATCGAAAGGCAGTATTTCTAGTTGAAACACAGGATATAGGCTATGACTTGAACTTGCAAGTATAGCAATACTCAAAGTATACTCAAAATACTCACAAGAATACGCTCGATAATATAGAGAGAAAACTTGATTTTACGGTGTGATTTTCAATTCTAACCTAAGCACCTATTTATAGGAAATATAATTGCTTAGAACATCAAAGCGAAAATTTAATATAATAATAATATATTATATATATTCCTTAACAACCAAGACTCACTGAAATCAGCATGTTTACAACACATGGGGGCCAACCAAAAAAACAATAAAAACGTTTTTGTTGATATAAATAATTAAAACTTCCAAAAATCAATTATTTGAACTTTGAACTTCAATAATTCATAATAAATAGCCCTTTTATCGAAAAATTCGAATCTCGCGACTTTTATAGAAAATTCAATTCTCTACAACTTTGCGAAAGAAAGTTTTCCAAATTCCAAACAGAAATTGGCCAAAAAATCCATAAGCAGACGATTTTACAAGCTATAATCAAATTTCGATCGAGAAATGGGGTCCACCAAACACACAAAAAACATGTGTTAATCATTTAATGTAACAAAAATACTCTTCCTCCTCATATACTCATATATCCCACATTCATTGTAAAATATCACCGTTAATATATTATTAAAATAATATATTTAAATGAATTATTTTATCGAGAAAAAGATAAAATATTAATTTTCAACAATTGTCATTTAAAAATTTTCTCCATCTATATCCACATAAAATCAATATTTTCCTCATCATATAAATCAATAATTAATTATTCACAAATAATATTACGAATCACA
Organism: Panax quinquefolius; assembly: GCA_020205615.1. Lineage (NCBI taxonomy): Eukaryota > Viridiplantae > Streptophyta > Magnoliopsida > Apiales > Araliaceae > Panax > Panax quinquefolius. Next base: position 26,894,073 of record CM035165.1, read on the forward strand.
ATATTGTGACGGTAGTTTCGGGAAGAGGGGGCTTTCGATAAGGATTTCTCACTTCTTGGCGCGCTTGATTAGGTGACCAAACCTCTCCTTAGAGCGAACTTTCTAGACATTGCCAATAATGTTATCTAATAATATTATTCGGATAATATGAATTATTGCTTCGATAATAAAAAATCTTTGTGTAATGACAATTATTGAAACAACGATAATATAAAATATCAATCTGACAATTATTGAATCGATAAAATAAAATCTTTGAGCGATAATTCTTGTAACAATTATTGAGTAGTGCCTTCTTACGTAAGAATCAATAATTGGTGCAATCTGGTGTCTTCTTTATTCGACAACGCGTATTAGTGTGTTTTAACCACCGGGTATTCAACGATATATTAACGGTAACAACTACTGGCAGTTATTTATAAACAACTTATATTTGTCGTTTTCTTCATCCAATCGCTTTCCGTTATGGGGCCCACAAAAGGCTGCGTAGTGGTAATGAAATATTCTTGACGATCGAATATTCCACACTGAAACGAATATTCCCGATAATAATGAATATTTTATAACCATATTCTGAATATTTCGTCGACCAATTAATCAAATATTCTATTTCAAAATAATAAATAATGAATATTTATTATAATTTGGGGTCCATTTTAAAGAGCTTATTGATTTCCTTAATATTTGCGTATTTTACCCGTTCAAGCTATCCACATTAATTCAAATCCTTTAGCATCTTGATCTATTTCAAAATAATAAATAGTCCCTTGAAAAGGCACACTATGATCTTCGGGCTTCACGTCTTGTGAGCTGGGAGTTGGCTCTTGATGACTTAGAGGAATAGCTGTCACAATTGCCTGCTGACCAGATCGTTGAGTCTGATGATGTCTTGCAGGAGGGCTTCGTGATGTCTGAGCATGAAATTGACTTCTCCCCTTTTTTTGAGTTCCATGGCCTCCTCTGCCTCTGCCTTGGCTTCCCTGACCTCCTTGATCTCCTTTCCCTTTATTATTCTCCCCCTTTATGTCAGCATCAAGGGTTCGAATATCCGCAGACAGCCGATTAACTCCTTGAACAAGCTCATTCAGTTGGCTTTGAGTTTGAGCAATGTCCTCTCTATTTTCCTTGATCTGTTTTTCAGCTCTAGCTTCTTTATTTTGGAGGACTGTCAGAATCATATCATTATGCTTCTCCTGATTGGCAAAAGATTTTTGGAAGTCATAGACAGAAGCTTTTAAGTTGAGAATATTGTCCAACATAATTTGATGTTGAAGATCTTGGTGTTTCTGCATTTCAAGTCTGACCTCTCTTTGCTTAGCAAAGAACTTTGAAGTGGATCTCATCTCTGTCTGACATATTCTTCAGAATCTCTTTGATAATTTCCCTTAGCCTCTTTGTAAGCTCAGTGTTCATAGTGCTAGGGAAATTGCTTGTAGCTGTTATCATTTGATTCAGCTGGATGTTAAGGAGATCTGAGTGAGATTCCAAACTTGCTTCAATAGACTTGATCATCTGCTCAGAAGTTTCTTTAAAGTCATCCTTGGTGGGCAGGCTTGGTAAGGTATCATTTGCTTGAGGATTGTCCATTGGAGGGGTTCTTGGTTGGGATTGATCTTGCAAATTGTGCAGAGCGAGATCAAGACTGAAGTAGTCATGTGATGAGGAGGATGGTATATTAGCTGGAGGGGCTTGGGTTTGGATGTCTGGGATAGGCGACTCTACGATTTTAATGTTGGACACTACGATGTGGCTTGAGTATGGAGTCATAGAGTTGGTGATTTGAGGGAGCAGGGTAAGGTTGATTTCTTCTGGTTCTTCAGTTATAGAATTTTGGGATTCTACAACTGGAAACTGATTTACTGGATTGAGAATCACTTCCAGCCATTTAGGAAATTCATAGAAATAGCTAAATGAAGATGATGGTAAATGATTAGCTCTGAATTTGATAGGAATAGACAATACCTCAGAGTTGTCTTTTGATGAGGAATGGTTGGTTAACAGCTTCTTGGCAAAGATGACTTTCCCTGGAAATCCATTAGCCAGAACTAAGATTGCTGGATATTCCTTAAAGCTCCAGAACATGTGATCCCATGAATTCAGGATTTGAGCTTGATGATATGCCATCATGGGTAGGTAGGAAAACAGTTGAGTGTACATATAGCTCCTATATCCATCTTTCCCTACTCCAGTGATTTCAAGCTCATTATTATCATCATCATCATCCTCTTCCTTTTCGTTGTTTTCTTCTGAAGATTCCATTAACTCAATAGTCTCTGGAAGGTTTGGCATTGGTTCCACTTTATCTTAGGCAGGGACCTCTTCTTCAGCCATTAGGATATCATGAGGCTCCCCCTCAACATGAACATCTTTTTGGAGGTTTAGAAACTCCCCCTCAGCTGGTATAACTTCTTCTAAGTTTAGAAAGTCCCCTTCAGCTGGAACATCTTCTTGAGCTGTAGACTTTTCCACCTCAGCTGGTGTATACTCAATCATGAGAATTTCAGGGATCTCCCCACGGTGGCATACCTTTGTTCTCTTCGTTTGCTTGGGGCAGTTCTACTTTTGCAGCCATACTCTAGGCTTCCTTCTTCAGCACTTTTTCATTTTCAAGAATATACTTCTTGACCAACTTCCTCTTTGATTTGCTGGGTTTAGCCACCATTTCTGGATTCTCTTGAGTCTTTGCTTTGCCATGTTGAACAGCCACTCTTCTTGAAGCAGCTTCTTCCATTTCTGCCACACTTGGCCTTTGGTCTCGGAAGAATGATAGAGACTCTACGATCGAAGAAACTGTTGGTCTTTTGGACTTATGACCAGTTTTGTTCTTCTTTAGGATTTGTGATATGGTGGCTTGATCCTGTTCAGCTTCTTCTTGCTGTTGCATCTTCCTTAGCCTCCTTAGAGTTTCTATGTCAGAGGACTCTACAGGAATGTCAGTTGTAGATCCTTGAGGTTCTTCAATTTGTCTTGGCCTTAGCTTTCTCTTGCCCTTGCTTTTTCTGGCAAGAGTAGAGGGTCCTCCCTTATCTGCTTCTCCTTCTTCTTCAACTTCTTTGACAACAGACATGCCTCCTGGAAAGCCTGCCTCCTTTAGTTCCCTAGTTTTCCCACTGGACTTTGTCATCATTCGAACATACTCAGCAGGGTTCCTTTCCCAGTTCTTAAACAACTGCTGGGTCATTCTTCGATTAGGGTTGATGGCTTCTCCTTCATCATCCCCAATTTTGTCACCCAAAGGCAGTTGCGAATGATGCTTATGAATCTCCCATACAACATCTTTGGGGTGCTCTTTGATTTCTTCGAGTTGATTATCCACTTGCCGACCCACTCGAGCAACACAGCCCCATAGTTGAGTTGTGTACCATGAACCATGACCGTCATGAGCTTAAGCTGAGTCTCATTTACCGAAGTCATGACCTAAGCTTTTACAAACCAGATGCATTTCCCGATAATGTCGACCAAAATTAGCGTACCTCTGAGGGAACTCCTTCTTTTTGTAGCCTTTCACGAGAGGGTTCTTTTGTGATGCATTTTCTTGATCCCTCTTGGAAGCCTTATCTTTGTCTAGAAATGGGTGCCCACATTCTTGAAACCTAGGGCCGGTTGAAGTCTTCTTCCACAGTCTCATTTCTATTCCTTTACTCGAGTAGTGATGGTGTTGTGTTCAGTACACTCCATTCTTGTAGAACTCCTTCACTAAATTTGGATAGATGAGTGTATCGGTTGCTCAACGCCTCTTGAGACCCGCCTTTTTCATGAAGGCCAGCGTCTTGTGAAATTTTGGTGGAGCATCCTTGAACTCGTCAAAACATAGTCTATAGCCTGAAATTACATTTGAAGCAGCCATTGATTCTGTAGTTGAGAAGTGAGATACGACCGAGCTTTCTTTTGATTTAGGGTTTTGCTTTGAAAGAGAGAGAGATAATCTTTTGAACTTGATTTCAAAACACGGTTTCAATTTGTACTTGTAGCTTCCTCTCTCTTTTTTGACTTAGTGGGACAGGTGTCGCCTTTTGCTTGGCTCTATGATTTTGACTGTCTAGGAATGTATTGATTTGCTCTTTTAGTCTTCAGAGCTGAGGTTTCCTTAGGATGACTACGATCGTAGAGGTAGTCTTACATTAGTTGAGTCTCATCTACGATCGTCGAGTCATCCGGCAATCGTTAAGTCGATCGGCATTAGTAGAGTCCGTCCCCACGATCGTCGAGTCATGCAGATTCTTATGATGAGTTTTTACTAAGCATTCTTTTTAAGGTAACTTCGGGAAGGGCCAACCTCTTGGTGTGATTCAAGGTTAGGTTTGTCCTCGAGGCACCTCTTAGAGAGATTGCTTTGTTATGAAGCTTGTCATCACAGGATTCACTTTGCTTGTTGAAAAGGCTTTTGGTCATCGTAGAGTCTGCACTATGATAGTTGAGTCTTTGCTATGATCGTTGAGATAGTTGTCTGTTCAGCTCTACGATCGTGAACTTTCCTTGATCATGTCTACGATTTTGAGTACATCCTTTATATCTGTCATGGTTAGCACAATCTAGAGCATACATTTCATGGTTGAAGATTTAGCATGCCATGCTCACTAATTAACTTGTTAAATCTGGATTCATCTAGTGGTTTTGTAAAAAGATCAGCAAGTTGATTTTCAGTAGGGATATATTGTAAAGATATAGTTCCTAGTAGGCACAAATTATCTAGAAGGGGGGGGGGGGGTTGAATAGATATTTGAAAATCTTTTCTTTTTAAACTTGTTCTTAGATAATGATTAAAAATTAGCAAAATTAGTATTTGTTTTAGTCTTCATTACCAAGCAATGGAGTTATGAGCGAGTAAGGCAGTTATAGCAGATATAGCAGATATAGCATGAATGTAAACGACACAGTTGTTTTTAAGTGGTTCAGAGCATCAAAGCTCTTAGTCCACTCTTCTACTCAACGATTAGGATATCCACTAAGGATGTCTTTTACAATCTTCTGAATCACACAGATTCCTTCTAGACCAGCAATCTAGGAACTTCTCTAGTTCACTCTTGAACTCTTCAAGTCCAAAGACTTGGCTTTCTTACGATTCCACTCTGAACTCTTCAAGTCCAGCAGACTTGGTACTCTTCTTCAGTTGATTGATAGTTGTTAAGTTCTTGATGGTTGCTACTCAGTCGTTGTGTAAGCACTTGTTCTAAAGAATTGAGTAGCTGAGCAAGCTTTGTAATATCTCAGATCGTAGAGTTGAGCTTGAGAGAGATGTTCACGTTGTTTGTTTAAGGCTTGCTTAATATCTCTCTCATCTGTCTGATCTGTATATATGTGATGTTGAAAACTATCCGTTGGATCCATCTGTTGTGGCATTAAATGCATCTGAACTTTTTGTACTGTGATGGAGACATTTCTGCACATCTTACAATTACGCATTACGCCCACCGACACAGCTGTAGTTTCTTTCTCACTACCACACGAAAAGGTGTTTTGTCCCTCTTACCCATGGTACTATCCTTAGCTTCTTCACTATGCTTCTTTGTTGCATACTAAGGATATTTCATATATTACGGGATTGATGAGTCTTTAAAGACATCTGGGATCCATTCCTCACTTGTTGAAAACACGATCATGAGGCTCGGCGTTTCTTGACATAGGGCGATGATGCTCTACGATTTGGATCGTGATGTTTTACGATTTAGATCGTAGTGTCTTTGACATCTTTGCATACTACAAAGCTATTAGTTCAAGAGCACTACGATTTCCATTAATCCTTCGCACACTACGATCTTCTCTTGCTCGTGTTGTTGACTCTACGTTCCCGAGAGCACACTACGATCGTTGACTTGTAAAACTTTATGTTTCCTTCAGCATACTGTGTTCGTAGAGTTGGCTCGGCAAACGTTGGGACCACTCTACGATTTTCGAAGAGTCCCCTTCAAGGCAGACACACTACGATCTTCAGGCTCTACATTTTCTGCCTTGACTTCTGCAATGTTGATCAGATAGATGCACTACGATTTCTTCAAGACTAATCTATTACATCTTAAGATTAACCTAACAGTTTTGATCTTTCTATCTATACATTCTTTATCAGAATGGTACACGTTGAAAGCTTAGATCAACCTAACAATTTTGATCTATCACTAAATCCTTGTACATATATTCATTTAAGGACCTTACAAATAATCATGAACATATACATTAAAACATCAAATCATAATATGCATTCTCCCAACAGTATTCACTTCATTGATAAATAATTAATATTCTCTTATATTAGGCTACACATTTAATTCAACGTCTATGAAAATATCTTTATTTAGTTTGCTACATTCAAAAAGCCTTTTCAAATGACTTGACATAATGGATTTTATTAATCCAACTTTTCAATATATTTTTGGTCATATTCTTAAATTTAGAATTCCACATTAATAACTTGTGTCATCCTTACAAGTCCTCTTAATAGTCAAATATTTAGGCTTGTTTACTATGATCATATGGCTCGCCAGATATATTATTTTGACTTGCCATATTCTTAATCCCTTAGTAATATCTTACGCTTCAACTTTTTTATCATTTCCATTTAATTCTCTTTACATTCTTTCAGATATTAAACCATATAGGTTTTTCTTAAATTTTTTTAATCATTCCTCTATATTCAATCTAGGTTTTATTCTTAAAACCTTTATTTATTTATTCGAGATCTTATTTATAAGTCTCATAAATTTCAGGTTATCACATTCACCCCTTTTTCTAAGAATTTCGTCCTCGAAATTATAGCATACTAATCTATGCTTATTCTATTAATCCAAATTAGGTTTTCAATCTAACCTTTATATTTTCCTCTTCTAAGGATTTCTCTTCTATCACATTTCACAATGACTTCTCTCTATGGAGTACAATCCTTTTAAACATTCACGAGTCTCCACAATTGTTCAATAACTGTGAAGTAGTATAAATAATCTAAAAAGTTTTATAAAAGAAAACTTTTCATATCGGCCCGAGGGGTTATATAGACCATGAACTTTTGAGGTTTAGGGGTATTAATACCAGCTACCTCTTTCAATTATGAAAAAGATACTCTACCTCTGAAAAGGTTAACGGTATTTCACCACAGTACTTTATATCGTAAACATTCTCTACTAGGTAGTGTTTACAATCACGAAGAAGGTAAACTACCTAGTCAGGTACATTAGGTGATCAACCTATCGCACTTTAGTTTTCATTATGGCTATAGACGTTTTTATATTGGAATATTTTATCCAATTAGTATATCCCCATTTTTCGAGGGTGTTCACCTCAGACTTAAAATAAGATCTGCACTAAAATAATTTGGTTTGGCATAAATTCTCAAAGAATACTTGAATTTCATAAACATATTTCAACATTTGTCTAGCTGAATCAAATAGCTTAGACGTATACCAATAATTCAAACATCTATTGAAACATTAGTCAGGTCAATTAAATTGGCATTAACTTATCTTTAAAATTCTGAAAATCATTTTATGACGTCATGATACCGCAAAGTTTATATAGTTCATAGAGGATTCCATCATTTTGTGACCTTTTCATACTATAACATACCATAGTGGGCTGACGAGGATCACATCCAACACTAGGTAAGACTATTTTGACGACTCCATCATTTATCATCTCTGCACTAAATGCATTAATGATATATAAAATACATTTTGATAATTTCAAATCATTTTGTCTAGCTGAAACAATTAGCATAGGCATATGAATAATAGAACTTTTTAAAACTTATTGGTTTAAAAATTGATCAAACATATTTTTTGAAAACACAAAAGTGCACTTATCAGCACTACGTCAATAAATTCAAAATCTAGCATAGCTAGAAGATTTGAAATACCTATGTTTCCTTCAACAACTCCAATTTTCTCCACGCTCCATTACTTAATAATTTTATCTGATTCTATTATCACCAATGCTCAATATATAGAAAATTCTCAGTTCACACTCTAAAACCTTTATATTTCCCCAGTACAATTCATCAAACTTACCACACGTTATGAGTTCAGGAACTTGACACAATAATATGAGTTTAGGAACTTGTCCTATTAATATTTTTTGTCTAAGAACCAATCAGGAACTTTCCATACGCTTAGGGGCTCAAAAACATACCATACGATTATGAGTCACAAACATACCATAAACATGAGTTTTAAGAACTCGTACCTAATCTTAATATTCTCTAACTATCAAATATAAATATGGGAAAATAATATCCTTCTCGCCATATGTATATCGATAGCGCGACACAAATATTTCAATGATTATCAATGTGATAAACTAAGTGGTCGTTAAACCAAGCACCAAACCCCTACCCATACAAAGGTCTGTACAACTTAGCTATCACATAAGTCCTCAATTGAAATCCTACATAATTCTAATCTTCTCTTTACTGATCAATACAAATTTTTTCCAATTCGTATTTTAGCATTTACTACTCTTTCCTGAGTTTACATCGTATAATTTCATAGTACATTCTCTTTATTGCATCAGGCTATATCTTCTTAATCGTTTAACATATGATATGTTATTCAACAATTCAATCTGATCACGTTGTGATCTTATTTTACAATTATATCTCCTTATCTTTATGATCGTTTTATTCTATGATCTTCTTTATTATTCTCCTTAACCATATTATATTATGATTTTATTTACACTTTTCATGTTATAGACATTGTTTATTTATCATTACTTTTTATCGTTATTACTGGAGTTAGGTAACTCCGAATTCTTATCTTTATAAATCTTCAAGATTCTTCTTTGGATCTTATTTATCTTCTTCTTTACTTAATAATGAATTTCCAAAAAATTCATCTCTTATCACTTTAAACTCTATTTGATTTTATTTCTTATCATCCTTATCCTCATCACTAAGGTTATAGCTTAAGGTGCTCCTACCTAAAGTTTATAACCTACAACTTTGATACCAACCTGCCACGGCCTCAAATTCGACTCCTTTGAACCTCGGACATGGTACGTCACGGTCATACCTTCATTCCAATATATAAAACCTTAAAGTAATGAAGTAATGAATATAACCTAGCTTTTATATCAATTAATACATTATTCCCTTCTATTCCAGAATCTGTAACCTTTAAAATTGGTTATTACATCTTTAGATCGTTCATGATCTATCTATACATCTTAAACTATAAACAATATGTTTCATAATGACATATTAACTTGCGATCGAGTATTCATTAACTCTCAATTCAAATTTTAAATATTCTTTTGTGTAGAGTATTTCAACTCAACATCTACAATATATAATATTAACGTTCATCTAGCTTAGTTGAAAACTTCACAATCAAGTGTTTCGGCATAAAACCTTACCATGTATAATTACTCTAAAGAAATTACACCAATGTGTTAGTGTATTTTTAAAAACACCAACCATCTTCAATCACTATTTCTTCTCATGATCCTTCGTCTATTCTGAAGTCTTTTATGCTATGGTCATTTGTTTATATCGACTTTTATATGCAAAATTTGTTTGCAAGGTTGAGCACGACGGCTCAACAAGTCCAACAGTCTACACATTTCATGCTTCACATTGCATACAAATTTCTTATATTCATGTATCAAAAAATTTCATCAATGCATTTACACATGCTTTATGCATCATAAATTTCATGATATGTGTAGCGCCCCCAAATCCGAGTACTAATCCCCACGAACCTGGTACATCATTTCTATAACTATTGCGGAAGATATAAACATAAATCGTTTATACTATAACCTTTACAACATAATCCCCCAAGGTCAATAACCTTAACTTAATACCCAATTTCATATACAACAAGACTTACATTGTTATTTGCCTTCAATACTATTACAATTTTAATCGTCTGATAATCCATTCTGGAACTTCTCTTACGCCTTTATGCGTATAAAGTTTAAATCTTAATCTGAAATGTTTATCATGATATAGCAAGGGTGAACAACAAGTTTTCCCATCAAGTTTAAGTTCAAAGAAAGATATATCATGATTGAAAAGAATAAAAGCTGACAAACTTTCAACAATATAATAATTGTGAAAGAACATGAATCAATTTACATATCTGAATGACCGAGACAATAATGATGAATGGCCAACAATATACATGAAAAAATTTAACTGAACCAAATGGTAATGAAGGTTATCAGCCTTTCATATCTGATGAACATATGCAACATGCACAACGTGCGAATCAATAATTAAAGATGTGGTGTAATCAACAATGATTAACCACTAGCATGCTTGAAAAATCATAACTTAGGTTTGAGTTAGAGAACTTGCTTAATAATTAAAAGTATAGTTCGAGAAAAGAAACTTGCTTGTACCGTTGACTACTGCCACGCAATTTATTTTAGCTTCATCTGAAAGACCTAATATTGATAATATCGATTTCTCAATTAGAATAATATCATCACATATACTACTGTTACTTACAGTCATAATATATCTTAAACACATAAACACATAATCAAATATTATATTACTCCTTAAAACATCCTTATTATTATCGTCATTTGATAATTCTTTAATCATTATATCATATACCTTATGATTTAACACTTTAATAGAATATATTATAAGTTCTTCTTTAAAATCTAATAAGTCAAATACTAATCCAACAACCTGGATTATCCAAACATATCAATCCAGCAACCCAGATTGCAATCCAGTAAACCAGATTGCAATTCAGCAAATTGGATTCCAAATCCAGTAACTAGATGGCTAATCCAGCAAGCCAAATTGTAATCCAACAAATTGGATTCCAATTCCATCAACCAGATTACAATCCAGCAAACTGGATTTAACAGATTTTCAATTCAGTAAACTACTTTCCAATCCAGCAAACTAGATTCAACAGATTTTCAATTCAGCAAGCTGGATTCATTATCTCTTTTCACGAAAATACCAAATCAATTTATTATTTTTCTATTCTTTGTCCAAACATATATACATATATTTCATACACAAAAAAACAATTCATAATTTTTCAACTCCCTTTAGTATTTTTCAAAAATCACTTTTAGTTCGTAGCTTAAGAAATTAGCCCTATCATGCTCAACTCAAAAAATTCCCATCTCTTGACATAATCTTATACATGTTAACGTGAACCTCTAGTTTAAATTTTGTGGCCATCGGAGTTATAGAACATCGGTTATAACCGTTTTCGTCTAAAAATTGCAAAAATTGAAATGACCATAACTTGGTCATTTTAAGTCGGAATGAGCTCATTTTTGGAAAGGAGCTACTTTATACCATATATTTTCATGTCCCAAAAGGCTGTAATTTATTTCACAAATTAAGTGGCCGAAACTGCCCTTGCAAAGTTTGGAACAATATGTTTTTGGGATTATTGATTTTTTTCTTACTTTGCTAAAAATAGTCCATACGGAAATCTACAACTCCTTTTTTAGTGATTCTACTTGGAAATGTTAGAAAACTCATCATATTATCATCCAAAAGTTTTCCAAAATTTTTGAATGTTAGAAAAATGCAAAACTACCCCTGGCAATGACTGGACCAAAACAGTCTTTTCTCTTTAAAAAAACGAATCTGTTTTAGCTAAAACAGTCACTACGGATTGTGAACTCAACATTTTTGAGTGCTACCACTTGGGTTTAGTAGTTAACTTACATAAATAGCACCTCTCTTTGACAGATCACAAAAAGAAGGTGTAGATAAAAAACGATAGAAATCCAAAATACATAAAAAATTTATGGTTTTCTAAACTAGAAAAATTACTTTTCTTTTCTTTTGATTTCCAAACAAATCAACACCCAATATGGGTATATCTAAACATAAAACACTCATCAACAAGTAGATACAAAGTTTTTGAGTTTCGAAACATAGATTCAAGTTTTGATTTACAATAATCAAAAATACATAAACAAAATGTATTTCTACCTTTGATTCCCATGTTCCACTTCTTCTTCTTCTTAGTTTGATTATGAAACTTGATAGCTTTGCAAAAACTCTCTCCTTTTCCTTCCTTTAATGGTTGCCGCCCCACCTCTTTCTTTTCTCTCTCTTTAGTTTCTTATGTTAGCTAAATGAAGGAGATGAAAGAGAAAGAAATAAGTTATCTTTATTTTATTAAACTTGATATATTATAATTATCTCCACATGCACATCTCCTTTTCTCCCACAAACTACCAGCCATTTGGCCTTTTATCTCCCACATGTTAGTTAACATGAGTGGCTTAGCAATATAATGACACATAAGGCATAAGTGGGTAAAATATCTTTTGCAAAATGTGGCTTAAAATGATGACATGCTCCCTCCATTTCCTCTCCACTTAATATCCGGCCAAGTGGCCATTTTTTCCCCAAGTTTTGTTTTCTTTTAATTTCTTATTTAGTATGCTAAAGGTCCAAAATACCCCCTTCAATTGGGCTAAGCTTGGGCCACCATATTTAATCTCTTGGGCTTTTAATTTAATTCTTTGGGCTATGAAAAATTATCATAGTCCAACCCTTTTAATTTTATCATACCCTAATCATTTAATTAGGGTTTTTATTTTCTCAATTATAATTTAATTCCTTACTTATATACACTAAATTGCTTAACCCAATTAGACTTGTTTTAATTAGGTTATAAAATTAATTAATTGAGATGTATCAAATAAATCTATTGGAATTAGTATATATTGTAAATACTATTATTCTCCCATATCATAACCCTTAAGTTATTCAAATTTTTTCATTCCTAATATATAATTAGGTTACCTTAGTTTCTTTTATTTGTTTATATAATAAACAAATAGTATAAAAAACACATAATATTCATATTCATTTACTCACATAACTTTTAACTCTTAGGGTTTTATACTTAGCATTAGGGTTTGCCCACGTTACACTTATCTGATTCATACTTGACCCTTAACCACATACTGAACACACATATAATCACAATACACAATACCACATAAGTCCTTCACAATTTTTTTTTTAAAATCCATACCTATTTCCAGTCTAGGTCTTATTATTCAAACTTTATTCAATTAATTAAGATTTTATTAATCGTCTAAATTCTCGGGTTGTCACAATATGCATCTTTACTTATCATACAATACAATATAATCTTTATATTATATATTTAACCCATACTTCACAAATTCCATGCTTTGCATTTAGTTACACAACATTCATTTAATCAACAATTTCACATAAAGCAACACATGATATCATTAACTACCATAAACATGGTTTAATACACATTATCACATAAGAGCAAGTTACTGAAGAACTTGCCTCGAAGCGCTCCATGCGCGATTAGGAGAATTCATATTTCCATTGTCCTACACGATTAGGGTATACACAACAACAATTAGTCACATAATGACGCTTATTACTCTCTTATGTTAGCTTTACATTTTATTTCATCGTTTTCCCTTTTTAAATCCTGATACACAATGCTCAATCTTGTGTTCAAGTCTTTATAGGACTCTTTATTATCCATTCGATTTATTTATGTTAAACCTCATTGCACGTCTTATTACGTTTCCTATTTCTTAATTTATACTTGACATATAAACTCACGTTCTGAAAAACTCGCGCGCACCGACATTTTATCATCTAATTCATCCTCATTCGCATAATTTGCTTCAAATGATAACTCCTAGCATCACTGAGTATTTATTGGATTAAGTAATTAATCATCACCTTATAATATTATTAATTATTTAATAATATTTTAACCATTCATAAATATTATTAATCATTTAATAATATTTTTGTCACTCACTAATATTATTAATCATTTAATAATATTTTATTTTAACTTTAATCTAATAATATTAATTATTTAATAATATTTTAATTCTAAATATTTTAATTACTTAATAATATTTTGATCGTCTATTAAACTCTTAAACAATTAATTTTAATTACTTATCCTTTACTAATACATTTATTTAAAAAATCTAAAATGCCATAAATATAACATTTTAACAAAATGACCCTCCACAATTATGATTACATCATATTAAGGGTCTTTTGTCAAAAATTACATTTTACACTTTATAACATCACATTACTTATTTTATCCATTTATTCATAACACAATCATTTACTTGAAAATTACCTAAACAAATTATAATTTTTTTATCTTATGGAAAATATCGTTATATGATATTTTAGTTATAAATTAATTTTCCTATAATTTTTCAATCTTGTTTCCTATTTTAAATAGGCTAAAAAGTCCAAATGACAATATTTATTATAAATTATCCTTTTGTCTAAAACTTCAGAAATTTATACATAGATTCATACTACTATATACTAATTCCAGTTAAAATTTCAATATTTTATGAGTTGTAGCTTACGAGTTATTATAGTTTACTTTTTAAATCGCATTTTTTGTAAAAGTTATAACTCCACTTCTAGACATCCAAAAATTCCCATCATTTGACAACATCTAGTTAACTTGTCATACTAACATACCCCAAAAGCCCAGAATTTTTAGAGATCTTAAAGTGGCCGAAACAGCCTTTACCAAAAACTGGCAAGGGAAGTTATCTAATTTCCAGATTTTTTTTCCCAGCTGGGAGTGTTTTAATTCGGAAAAATAATGCTAAAGATGATTGGTTTAACATTTTTGAGTGACACCACTTAGGTTTAACAGATAACTCACATATCTAACACCCATGTTTGACGGATCACAAAAATAATATGTAGGTTTCAATTAGTGCCTCAAAGTGGCTGATATTTTGGGCTTTTTTTCCAGATCTTGCCTACTTTACCAAAAAATAGTCCATACGAAAATATACAATACCTTTTTCGGTGATTCAACTTGGAGAAGTTAGAAGACTCATAGATCTAAGTCAAGGAGTTGACCACACTCAAAAATTTGAATTAGAATGAGAGATCCGATTGTTTGAATTTCATGTTTCGTTTTTTAGAAAATCAGTTTTTCATACTTGAATGTTTTCTAAAAAAACTTCCATGATCTCTTGATTAATCAAACATTAATCAATATAATACATCTTAATACATCCTAATACCTCTTATACTCATGTATCCACCATGATCCATGATCTATTTCATCAAACTCTCATAAAGACAAGATTAACAACTATAAACATAGTTTTAAAGTTAGAGTTTTATACCTTTAGGTTTTTTTCCTCTTCCTTCTTCTTCTTCTCCTCTCTTCTATTTCTCAATCAATGGCAGCCTTCTCCCTCTTCTTCTCTCTCTATTTGGTCGGGTATTCAAGGGAAAATGAGAGGAAATGTTTCTCTTTATTTGCCTTTTCCTTTAGTTAAAAGAATAAATATTTTGGAGAGAGAGGGATTGGTTAGGATTAGGTGAGAATTGGTGAGGAGGGGGTGAGGTTAGGTGGCAGCCCATGTACTGGAATTTCCAGCTATATTAAGTCATGTGGGTCCCGCTTTTATTTACTCATTTTGCGTGTTTAATCCCGTTTTTGACTTTTAGACCCAAAAAATCTAATTTTTGAGTTTATAGTAGATTCCTACTAAATTCGACGCTCCTAACGTCATGGGTACATCCATTTCTTCAAATTCATCTCCTAATTTTAAGTTTGACATTTCTCCATAAAAGTCAATTATTGACTTTGACCAAAAAGTCAACCTCGACACATTTCGTGTTTAGAGTTTATTCTGACTAATTTCGACGTTCCAGATTCAAATATATCATCCGCGTCTGCAAATTCCACTCCTAACTCCGAATTTGACTTTTCTCATAAAAGTCAACTGCTGACTTTGACAAAAAATTTAACCCTGACACTTTTTGTGTTTACAGTCTTTTCTGACTAAGCATGACGTTTCAGACGCAACCGAGCAGTTCGTGTTTCAAAATTCTATCTCTAACTCAAATTTTAAGTTTTAACTTGCTTTTAGAAATTCCTTCCAAGTTTGAGCTATCGAGTAAATTGTTTGGGACATGTCCTAAAAATTTTACATTTCCCTAATTATTCAATTATGATTTCTAGTCTACTTACTTTAGACTTTAAATAATTACCCCTTCAATCATGCACATCCTCTTCATTAGTCATAAGTATTCATTTCCTTGATAAATAATTAATATTCTCTTATATTAGGCTAGATATTTAATTCAACGTCTATGAACACATTTTTATTTAGTTTGCTACATTCAATAAGTCTTTTCAAATGGCTTGACATAATGGTTTTTTTAATCCAACTTTTCAATATCTTTTGTTCATATTCTTCAATTTAGAATACCACATTAATAACTTGTGTCATCCTTATAAGTCCTCTTATTAATCAAATATTTAGGCTTGTTTACTATGATCATATGGCTTGCTATATATATTATTTTGACTTGCCATAATCTTAATCCCTTAGTAATATTTTACTCTTCAACTTTTCTATCGTTTCCATTTAATTCTCTTTACATTCTTTCGGATATTAAACCATATAGGTTTTTCTTAAAAATACTTAATTATTCCTCTACTTTCAATCTAGGTTTTATTCTTTAAACCTTTATTTATTTATTCGAGATATTATTTACAAGTCTCATAAATTTTCTGGTTATCACATTCACCCCTTCTTCTAAGAATTTCGTCATCGAAATTATAGCATACTAATCTCTGCGCATTCTATTAATCAAAACTAGGTTTTCAATCTAACCATTACATTTTCCTCTTCTAAGGATTTCTCTTCTATCACATTTCACAATGACTTCACTCTATGGAGTTCAATCCTTTTAAACATTCAGGAGTCTCCACAATTGTTCAATAACTGTGAAGTAGTATAAATAATCTAAAAAAATTTATAAAAGAAAACTTTTCATATCGGCCCAAGGGGTTATACAGACCATGAACTTTAAAGGTTTAGGGGTATTAATACCTTACCTCTTTCAATTACGAAAAAGGTACTTTCTACCTCCGAAAAGGTCAAGATCTTCAAAAGCAAAGAATAGATAACGCAAAAAAAATATTGTGGTTTCAAAAAAAAAAAGCGTCGTAGGTTAAGAGTGTCGTCCTATTTTTGACACCTTTACACAACGCTTTTTAAAACGTTAGAAGTTAAGACAATACACAACATTTTTTAGAAAAAAACGTTGTAGATTTATTTTCAAAAATTAGCGAGATGCTTAAAAAGGTTGTAGAAGGTATGATTCCACAACGCTTTTACGAATAAAATGTTGTTGTTTAAGATATCGCACAACGTTTGAGCACATTTACACAACGCTTATAATGTTTCATCTATTTAGAAGGTGTCATTTATTTATACAAATATACAACATTTTTAAATGTTGTAGATAAAAAAGAAAAAAAAAAGTTGTGGTTCACCTTTATTACCAACGCATTGGCTGCTGATATCTTAATGCCATGATATATAGCTAAAAGGTCTAAATTCTCATTTACATTTAAGCCAAAATGTATCAACCATTCAAAATACATCCTAATAATATCATTCGTTTACAGTTTCAAATTACTACATCCACAAAATATACCAAACTATCCATAAAATTAACTTGTGGAGCACTACCTAAGCTGTGGTGCACTACCTAAGCTGTCGATCTTGGTCAAGAGCTCAGCAAACTTGATAGCAATATGAGGGTTGTGGCAATCAAGAACTAGGGCATATCCATTTCCAATCTGTCCAGGGTGGTTCATGATGATGACCTGAGAAATGAAGTTGGCAGCTCCCTTGGCAGGGTCATCCTTGGAGTTAGGTGCAACATAACCACGCTTGAGATCCTTGACTGCAACATTCTTGACGTTGAAGCCCACATTGTCACCAGGAAGAGCTCATGATAAAAAGTTAAAAGTTGGTTAAAACCCAGGATAATATAAATCTAATAACATATCAATCTATAAGCCTTCTCACCTTGTTACAGCAACAAATCATCTGCTTGACACCAAGGGTGAAAGCAAGTAAAACATGTTCACTAGAGAAATACATAACTTGTACACAGGAAAATATTCAAATAGGTTTCACCCAAAAGACAAATTCCATGGGAACAAGTGTAGCATTTCATAGGTGTGAATGTGTACAAGGAAAAATAGTGTCATGCGGAAACATCAGTAACATAAGATCCTGCTAAATAATTGGATGTCAATGACATAAGTTCTTGCTTGTAAGATGATGGCTTGACTACCCAGTCCATTTCACTGCCGCAATAGAACAATCTTTAATTTCCCCTTTCCTCTATTATGTATAGGGCAAAATAATAGAATTTCAATGGGTATTTGATAGTACTTAGAGACAATTGAAGCAAAAGAGATGGTAGACAGCTACTGTCCTAGCAGTAATTCATTCCCTGACATTGAGTTAAAAGCTACTTTAAATTATCATGCTTTTTCAACAGGTGAAGCCACCACATTTAGCAAGTCTCAAGTCCTGAGGGTGGACTATATATACAGAATGTACGTAATCACATAAGAATGATAATCAGCCAATTAGATAAACTTTAATTGGACCAAGAATTAAAAAAATAAAAATTTACTAACCAGAGTGAAGTTCCACCCAAGATGGACTCAATCAATCAAGTAGTAGTATCACCAAATGCATGAATGTACCCCAACTCACATGAAAATACTGGACAAAATTCAAGTTAGGAAGGGATAGATAAACAACCATTATGCAACAAATCAATTTAGTCCAAACCCACTAATCATGACATGTTTTGAGTACTATTCAACGCATGTATCATCCACTAAGCATGACATACTCATTCAAACACGGGGTTCAAATTTACAACACTTGAAAATATACATACATATATATGCATAAGTACCAAAACAATACCCTCTTGATGCTGCTACAGAAACAAAAATCGGCTCCACAGGACTGCATTTTAAGTCCAAGACACTGCATCACTGTTTAATTCCATATCTGTTTAATATGAAGTTAAACAATAGAAAAAGGCATTCAAATTTCCTTTTTGTGCACAGATTTGACCCCATCTAAGCTATTTAAAGGACTAATAACATTGGGCATAAACTCTGTACCTGATCAAACATATGTTATGCTTGAGAGGCATTAGGATACTGTTAACCTATCTCATATGTAAGAGGTACAAGGAAAGAGATGTTTCACCATGAAAAAAGAATTTTTAAATGTAATAGTCATTAGTCAGGACACATGCTAAAGAATTTTTTTAAGCACAACACATGTTCAAATCAAATGTGCAATAACCTACAATTAAAGAGAAAATCAGAAATTAAAGCTTTCAAGATTCTAAAAAAAATAAATAGAATCCAATAATACAGATGCAGAAATAAGTCCATGTAAGAAGTTCCTATGTAGGATAAAAGAAGATGCACAAAGACTTACAACAACCCAAAAACTGGCTACCACCAAGTATAAGTGCTATCTTTTTATGCTTTTGTACTAGTGCTGGCAAGAGAAAATGAGTAGATTAAGTGGCCCTGGGTGTGATTTTGAGGGTTTAGAAAATAAAAGAATGCCAAGTTATGTGCATCCAAAGCTTAGGCAAATTGTATAATACAAACTTGAATTTGTAATTCTCTTTGCCCAGATGCCCACTCTAACTCTGCTGCACGTTTACATTCATCAGTCACCTTGTGCATTTCACGCCCACAATACCCAGTGTCAACAGTTGTATCCCCCAGACCAGATTGACTACTGAAGTAATTAACATAATATAAATGTGTAAGAAGAAGAATAGGATAACTGGGAATGAATATAAATTCAAAGGAATTGTCTGACTAATTTCAAACTGGGAATGAATATAAATTCATTAGATACCTTGAGAGAATCAGAAGTTTTTTTAGCTCAATCTCGAGCTCCATCATGGTGGTAGCCTCACTGGACCTAATAACAGAAGCCAAAGCCCTAATCGCCGCCACAGCCTCGGCCAGATCAGGCTGTTTTCGCCAGTTATTGAACTCATCAATCACGCTGAAGGGCTTGCCAGAATCGCTCAACCTCAACGAATTTTTGGACCAAACGTCTTCGAGTTCGCTGCCGACGGCCGCCTGGGCCTGGGCAAGTCAGTCGCTGGTGATGACGCCGTGGTGAGCGACCCTAGTCTGGTAATAAGCGGAGATGTTAGGGTTAGGGTTTTGGAGGGTTTCAGCCATAGAAGAAGCGGGGGAAGTCAAAGAGAGAAGAAGGATTTCTGGTTTAGAGACGACGTTGTCCAGATGTTGTTATTCGTGTTTGTCGAGACGACGTAGGGCTGGCGAGAGAGGGTGGATAGAATTGACGAGATCGGGATAGATCGGTAGGGAGTGAGAGAGAAGAGACTGAAATCTACGTTTTATTTTAATTTCAAATTGAGTTCCGCGTTATTTTTTCTCCATGTTTTTTACCTACATAACATTTTTTTTTAAAAACGTTATCTATTTGTTTTCCAAAAATTACCTTTATAAATACATAACATTTTTTCATATGTATCTACAACATTTTATTAAAAAACGTTATAAAAAAAATACCACAATATTTTTTATAAAAACGTCATCTTTTAACTGTTGTCTTTTTATAGTTTTGTACTGGTGGGTTAACAATATTTTACCACAGTACTTCATACCATAAACATTCTCTACTAGGTATTGTTTACCATCACGAAGAAGGTAAACTACCTGTCGGGTACATTAGGTGGTCAGCCTATCACACCTTAGTTTTCAGAACGGCTATATGCGTTCTTAGATTGGAATATTTTATTCAATTAGTATATCCGCTTTTTTTGGGATGTTGTTCACCTCAAACTTAACACAAGATTCTGCACTAAAATAATTTGGTTTGGCATAAATTCTCAAAGAATAAATGAATTTCATAAACATATTTCAACATTTGTCTAGCTGAATCAAATAGCTTAGACGTATACCAATAAATCGAACATCAATCGAAACATTTATCTGGTCAATTCAATTGGTATTAACTTATCTTTAAAATTTTGAAAATCATTTTATGATGTCATGATACCACACTGCTTATACAGTCCGTTGAGGATTCTGTCATATTGTGACTTTTTTATACTATAACATACCATAGTGGGCTGACGATCCTTAGATCGCATCCAACACTAGGTAAGACTGCATTGATGACTCTATCATTTATCATATCTTCACTAAATGCATTAATGATATATAAAATGCATTTTGATAATTTCAAATCATTTTGTCTAGTTGAAACAATTAGCATAGGCATATGAATAATAGAACTTTTTAAAACTTATTGGTTCAAAAATTGATCAAACATATTTTTTGAAAACACAAAAGTGCACTTATCAGCACGATGTTAATAAATTTGAAATCTAGCATAGGTAGAAGATTTGGAATACCTATGTTTCCTTCATCAACTCCAATTTTCTCCACACTCCATTACTTAATAATTATATCTGATTCTATTATCACCAATGCTCAACGTATTGAAAATTCTCAGTTCACACTCTAAAACCTTTATATTTCCCCAGTACAATTCATCAAACTTACCACATGTTATGAGTTCAGGAACTTGCCACAATAATATGAGTTTCGGAACTTATCCTATTAATATGTGGTCTAAGAACCAATCAGGGACTGACCATACGCTTAGGGGCTCAAAAACATACCATACGATTATGAGTCACAAACTTACCATAAGCATGAGTTTTAAGAACTCATACCTAATCATAATATTCTCTGACTATCAAATATAAATATGAGAAAAGAATCACCTTCTCGCCATAGTTATATTGATAGCGCGACATAAACATTTTAATGATTATCAATGTGATAAACTAAGTGGTCGTTAAACCAAGCACAAAACTCCTTCCCATACAAAGGTCTGTACAACTTAGCTATCACATGAGTCCTCAATTAAAATCCCACATAATTCTAATCTTCTCTTTACTAAATATGAATTTTTCTAATCCATATCTTAGCATTTACAACTCTTTCTTGAGTTTACATCGATAATTTCATAGTATATTCTCTTTATAGCGTCGGGTTATATCTTCTTAATCGTTTAACATATCATATGTTATTCAATATTTTAATCGATCATGTTATGATCATATTTTACAATTATTTCTCCTTATCTTATGATAGTTTTATTCTATGATCTTCTTTATTATTCTCCTTAATCATATTATATTATGATTTTATGTATACTTTTCATGTTATAGACATTGTCTATTTATCATTACTTTTTATCGTTAATACTAGAGTTAGGTAACTCTGAATTCTTATTGTTAGAATGATATACATTGTTGGTCCCTCCATCTAACAACTTAAGCTTTTAGATGAGTTGGTTACTTAACATGGTATCAAAGCTCTGGGTGTGCAATGTCTTGGGTTCTAATCTTCCCAGCTGTACAATTATCTTTCTATTAATTTAATAGTGCAAATGCACTTTAATTTCTCCCTTCTCTATAACAAAAAAAGTTGCATTTGAGGGGGAGTGTTAGAATGATATACATTGTTGGCCCCTCCATCTAACAGCTTAAGCTTTAGATGAGTTGGTTACTTAACACTTATCTTTATAACTCTTGAAGATTCTTCTTTGAATCTTATTTATCTTCTTCTTTAATTAATAATGAATTTCCAAAAAAATCATCTCTTATCACTTTAAACTCTATTTGAGTTTATTTCTTATCATCCTTATCCTCATCTCTAAGGTTATAGCCTAAGGTATTCCTACCTAAGATTTATAATCTACAGCTTTGATACCAACTTCTCACACCCCCAAATCTGGCTCCCTTGCACCTCGGACCTGGTAATGAACACAACCTGACTTTTATACCAATTAAATACATTATTTCCTTTTATTCCAGAATCTGTAACCTTTACAATCGGTTATTACATCTGTAGATCGTTCATGATCTATCTATACATCTTAAACTATAAACAATATGTTTCATAATGACATATTAACTTGCGAGTATTCCTTAACTCTCAATTCAAAATTTAAATATTCTTTTGTGTAGAGTATTTCAACTCAACATCTACAATATATAATATTAACGATCATCTAGCTTAGTTGGAAACTTCACAATCAAGTGTTTTGGCATAAAACCTTACCATGTATAATTACTCTAAAGAAATTACACCAATGCGTTAGTGTATTATTAAAACACCAACCATTTTCAATCATTATTTCTTCTCGTGATCCTTCTTCTATTCCCCGACAACAAGAATATTCCACGACCAAACAAATATTCCCCTATAACAATAAGTATTTTTTAGCCACTTGCTTATTTTAAAAAAATTTCACATATCACCCTTAACTTTAACCTTTTATCAATTTAACCATTACTGAATAAAAAAAACTGAATACTTTTATTTCATAAAATTTGGGGTCTTACAAAAGATATTCAGTAATATCATCATTTAAGACTGAGGATGATGAAAATATTTTAAAGAAAACGAATCCAGTGAGACAGAAGGACAAATATTAGGGATTCAGATTACGGTTTATCCAAGATCAATAATATTTCATAATAACCACTTGTGAAGTAGAATTCAAAATAAAGATCAAAATATGGATACAATCAAAGATAGTAACCACAAAAGACATCCGGGACGAAAAAGAGAAAATTTCATTTTTGAAATGAATAGTCTTATTCATAAATAGTGTCGTGATTCGTGAATAGTAACCCGACACAAAAAGGTAGAAATTTCACAAGAAAATCATACTCGTGAACAATACTGTGTGAATAAAGACAAGTATTCGTGAATAAGTATAAGATATCGTGAATAGTATCGTATATCGTGAATAGTAACCCCTTACACAAAAAAGGTAGAATTTTCACAATAAAATTCATATCAATATTTCGGCATAATGATATTGAAGAAAATAATATCATTTATTTAAGAAAATAACATCCCTTACCACAAAGAAACAATACTTCGGAATGAAATGTCGGATATGATGTTGAATGAAACTTGTACTGAATAGCAACTCTCAAAGTATCTAAATACTCACAAAATACGCTCGATAATATAGAGAGAGAAAGAGAAAATCTTATGTTTCTGGTGTGATTTTCAATTCTAACTTAGCCCTCTATTTATAGGAAAATGTTAACACGCCGAAGCAGACTTGACTTGCTACCTGATGGCTTTACTTGCTACTATTGCCATCCACCACATTTAAAATTCAATTTGAGCACATTTCTCACCTACCAAAAGTTAGGCCTACCAATTCTAGAATTTTCCACCAAAATGATAAATTCGGATACTTCAACAATTTCTGAACCAGTCACCTCTTAAAATTCATAACAAATCATACGTTCATTTTTAACGGTTCAAAATTTGTGGGCATATACTCAACTTATATATGTATAACATATCCAAAAATCACAATGATCCAATGGTCGGATTAAAATTATAACTCACAATAAAGTCAGAAAAACACCGATTTGATCTTTTAATACCTCAAATCAGGCAAAATAATTGATAAAATACCTCAACATTAATTCCTTCATTTATAACCACATAAATAAATCCATCATTTATATTCACGTCAAATAAATATTTCCTTATCTTATAAATCAATAATTAATTTTTCACAAATAATATTACAGAATCACAATTATGAATGACCAAGCCGCTTCCAGAAAGAGGGGTTTCCAATAAAGATTTCTCCTTACTGGCGTGCAATTAGGTGACCAAACCTCTCATTGATGTAACTTTCTAGACATTGCCAATAATGCTATCTAATAATATTATTCAAATAATATGAATTATTGATCCGATAATGGAAATCTTGTCAAAGATAATTATTGAAACAACAATAATATAAAATATCAACGCAACAATTATTGAATCAATAAAATAAAATATTGAGCGGTAATTACATCGTAACAATTATTGAGTAGTGCCTTCTTACGTAAGAATCAATAATTCAATAATACATGCGTAATACCGGTAAGTGCCTTTCGCTGTGCAACCACGCGTACATCATTTTAACCACCGGGTAATCCAACGGTGTTAATGGTAACAATTACGCCAAGTATTTATAAAAACTCAAACTTTGTCATTTTCTTCATTCGATAGCTTATTACATTATGGGGCCCATAAAACGATCATGCGCAGTCAAATTTAATATTCCTCGACAACAAGAATATTCCACGACCAAACGAATATTCCCCGACAGAAATGAATATTTTATAACTACTTGCTTATTTTGCAAAATTTGCACATTTCACCCATAACCAAAACATTATATCAAATTAACACCTTATTATTTCAAAATAATAATTAGAGGAAAATTCAATTTTATATATAAAAAGTTGGGGTCTTACAACCTTCCCTCCTTATAAAATTTCGTCCTCGAAATTGACGAACGTACCTGGTGTATCGAAAAGGTGAGGGTACCTCACTTTCATTTCCGATTCGAACGCCCAGGTCAGTTCTTCAATCGCATGGTTCCTCCATAAAACCTTAACTTGTGATATAACCTTTGTGCGTAGGACATGCTCTTTCCTATCCAAGATCATGATAGGTACCTCCTCGTACGTTAAATCGTCGGCTATCTCGTCTGGTTCTAACGCAATAATATGATTCGGGTCGTCCACATATTTACGTAACATCGATATGTGAAAACGTTATGAACATGTGACATACTTAGCGTTAAGGCTAGTCTATAGGCTACAGTTCCTACTCGATCGAGGATTTCAAATAAATCAAAGGTTTGAGCTTTCTTCTCTTCATCGACTCTTACTTCTAGAATAGCGCCTTCTTGCACCTTCTTCTTTATAATCATCAGCTCCAGTGTATAGCTTGAGCGGTTTTAACTTTATCAATTAAAGTCTATTCTACTCGTATGTCATCACGTGGGTCCCTAGAGTCTTTAACTCTATCTCTATCATTTGTAAATTATCTGAAGATAGGTCTTTGTGTTCAACAATATCGCACTTCGTGACTCATGCAGACGTCGTTCTTACTCAATCGTCGTCAATTACCACGTTCGCTTTTCCAGGATGGTATGGTCAGAACATGTGCCGAAATGAGTTGCCTCTTGTGTTCTTGGAAAATCTTCTCGCATTCCTTGCTCCATACGGATTTTGTATCTTTCTGAGTCAGCTAAGTTAATGGAGTAGCGATTTGAGAAAATCCTTCGACGAATCTCCGATAGTAACCAGCAAAGCCTAGAAAGCTACGTATTTCGATTACTGACTTAAGTTGCTCTCAACTGTGACTCATATCCCAATCTTGGATAGCACGTCACAATAGCACCTATCGTTTTACCACCACACAAATATAGCGTCCCCTACGGAAAGTCTGGCTTTAGTGCATTCTAAAAAGGAAGTTACCAAATTGAGGCTTGAGTACCAACTCTTGTAGTTGGATTTTTAACTCCTGAAGTTCAATAGGAGACATTCGATATGGGGTTTTAGAAATGGGTTTTGTACCGGGTTCAAAGTCAATACAAAATTCAATATCACGTTTTGGGGATAGACCAGGAAATTCTTCAGGAAATACGTCAGGAAATTCACTAACAACAGAAATATTATTCAAATCTGACATGTTTTTGTTCAAGTCCTTAACATAGGCTAAGAAAGCTTGACATCCGTTTTTCAATAAACGAATGGCTTTATGGCTTGATATGAAAGTGTTTGACTTCAATGGTTTGGCTTCTTTAATTAGCATGCTGAGTTGGTTAGGAATATGAAAACTAACAACCTTATTTAAAATAATCCATTTTGGCATGATGAGTGGTTAACCAATCAATTCCTAAAATCACATCAAAAGCAAGTATCTTTAAAGAGATAAGATCAACAGGTAATGTGATTGTACCAATTTGAATCAAGCAAAATTTATAAACAGTGGATGTAACAAAAGTTTCTTCTAATGGAGTCTCCACTGATAAATCAAAGTCTAATTTCTCCGGAGTCAAGTTTAAGCGTTGAGCACAAGCGGGAGAGATAAAAGAATGGGTAGAACCAGATATCTAGTAACGATATAAACCGTAAGAATTCATGATTAGCTTACCGTTGATCACCTCGTTAAGACTTCTCGCATTTTGGCGGTCACGACAAACGCTTCTTCCAGAACCGCCGATTTTGACTTATCCGGACGACCTTTGGAGTTACCATCCCTGCAATAACTTGGTTTTCTGAGCAGTCTCGAGCTATATGGCCCTCCTTTCCACAGGTTATAACATACCTTGGATTGTTGTGGCGGCCAATGATATGTCCCTCTTTCTCGCATTTGTAACAAACGACTGGTGGTCGTTCTCCTCCCCTAGAAACAGTTGATGTTTGTGCTGACGTCTTCACATTATCATTGTTGTACCTTCTCTTTTTGAAATCTCCTCCCGACTCGCTCCTTTTATTATCACGGCCACGATTACCACCTGAGTGGTTACCGCTTTTGTCCGTATTTTTTCCTCCTTGTTGGTTATCATCGCTCCGATGGTTGCTGTCACCGGTATGACCCTGGTTGTGGTCCCTTAGTTGAACATACTCACTATCTCGTTCTAATAATTGATCCCTGTTGACAACATCTGAATATAGAGAAATTTATGAGAGATAAGATATTACCGAATCTCTCGGTTTTAGACCTCTCGGAAACATCATTGTCATTCGTTCCTCATTCTCTACCAAATGAGGTACAAACTCGATAACTCGGCGAACTTAAGCCTCATCTTTGGGACACCGTCATATTGTTTTGTTCGGTCGATAAACTCTACCTCCTTCATATAGCGAATACTTTCGGGAAAGTACTTGTCATTGAATAGTTTCTGAAACGTTTTCCCAGACATGTTGAGTCTGCGGGTTGGAGTGCGCTTCACAGACTCCCACCAGTAGTCTGCCTCATCGTGGAACATAAAGGTGGCGAATGGAACCTTTTGTTCCTCCGTGCATCCCAAGACATCGAATATCTTGGTAATTTGCTTGACCCACGTTTCCGCCTTGATCGGATCCGGCTTTCCAATAAATTCTGGTGGTCCCAACTCCTTGAACTTCTCAGCTGTGACAGACTGCGCGTTGCTATCACTTCCACCCATATTTTGTACACGAGTCTCCCTCATCTGATTTTGCATGAACTGCAAAAAGCTCCTAAACATTCCATCATTCATCGTTTGCTCGGTAGTGTTATTTACAGGTGGAATATTGCCTTCCTGTTGTACGTTCTCCTAGTTTGTGACTAAAGGTTGTTCCACAGTCTCATACACTCCATTGTTAACGTTCTCAGCAGCCATTCTTAAATACTACCATAAAACAAGGGTTAATTAAACAAATTAATATATCACATAATATATATCCCTATATTATGACCGACCAACAAATAAGCTTAGATAAGACACACTAGCGAAGGATTTACTCATCTCTCTCCTCCTAGTTCTATTCCCCGATCTCCGCCAGAGACCATATCCCTAAGCTTTGATACCAAATGCATGTGATGCCCCCAAAATAGGTATACAACACCCATTCTGAGTCGCCAAATACATGGTACAGAAAGCAAACTACAACTTCAATAATACAATTGTCGTGCAAAATACGTTAACACATACTGTGAGTTTAAATACAAATACTATCTTCTAGACAATATCCACACTCAAATTAGTCCTTATTACAATTATTCATACACTATTTTACAGAAATAGTGAGGACTGCTAAAACATCTTTCTAGAACCATCACTCCATACCCCGACTAGATCTTGCCATGTTCTCACCTCCTGAGAAGAAAAATGGAACAAAAAGGAAAAGGGTGAGCTCAACTAGCCCAGTAAAGAATATTATGACTAAGATAATATACAACAAATTATCATTAGTCTTCAACAGGGAAAAATCTGATAGAATATAATAGACAACAAGTTTTAGATCAACAAATGCAGCGGAAACAACAATTCATTAGAAGAGTTAAGTAGAGAATGAGTTCTACTATCTTCTATGATTTAAAAGTCCATCATCAATATTTTATCCCTGTAACAACAATCAATATACATCTTTAATCAAATATTCATCTTTGCACTACTGGCCAAAGATATTCATTTGTATCACCAGTCGGTTATGTTCATCTCAACACCTGTTCATCTTTGCACTATGGGCAAAAGATATTCATCAGTTAATCATTCATCTTTGCACTACAGGCCAAAGGTGTGACGCCCCCAAAATAGGTCCAATCCATCCAACCTATTCTGAGTCGCCAAATACATGGTACATAAGACAACTACAACTTTATTAATACAATTGTAGTGCAAAATACAACAACACATATACTGTGGGTTTTAATACCAACTTTGACTCATGTCCCAACTATGGACAGCACCTCACATTGATACTTTACATAAAGGTACAGTCAATAACTGTTTTAGAAATTAAAATCTTTGGAAAGTGCTCAAGGAAACCTTCGTACATGGGAGGCCATGCGTCTAGGTTATGATAGATATCATATGTCCACATAATTATCCTTGGTTGTCCCAATAGACCCCAAAGAAAAATGAGAAGATTACTATCATATTCTTTCCAATGGTGAGTCTTTTCTTGACATATCATTATCTCCATTATCTCTAATCAGAAATTATACTTCAACCAAACTCCAAGATCATATAGGTAGTACTCGTAGATATACTCAGCAAGTGGATGTGCACAACCCTATTTTATGATAACACGAGGTTGTATGTCATTAGACATCTTGTATGATAGTGGAAAAACACCCTTCCAAGGTTGGGTTCACCTCACCCTATTCGGTTCACCAAAATTAAATATCAAATGACGTATACAATACGACACACTTATCTAAAGTTCTCAATAAAATTATTTCCATACTATTTAGGAGAACCTCAATAGCCTATATAGACCACCGATTCTATTCCCCCGTTATCCTTTCAACCCATTTACACTCTTATTATCTGAAAGGAATTATGAAGCAAAAGGGTAAGCACAACTAGCTCAGTAAAGAATATCATGACTAAAGATAATTAAATTATCAGAGATTTAGAACATATGGTAGATGATAAAACTTTTCAACCATAGTTGCAGCGGAACGAGCAATCCATTAGAAGAGTCAAATAGACCGTAAAGTCTATTATCTTCTCCATGTTAAAAGTCCATCAACAATATTTTATCCCTGTAACATCAATCAACAGTTCTTGTCCACATTCATATGAATAACTCATAATCATAATTGTGGTTCTAAATTCCTCTTCTCATCCAGGATAAAGATAATTTTCATCACTTGTCTTTACCTGAAACATCAAAGATTATGGTTATACCAAATCACAGTTCTCGCTCATAATCATACTAATAAATTCATCTTTTGTGCTACTGGGCAAAAGATATTCATCAACAAGTCATCTTTGCACTACGAGCCAAAGATATTCAAAAACAGATCATCTTTGCACTACGGGCCAAAGATATTCAACAACAGGTCATCTTTGCACTACAGGCCAAAGATATTCATCAATAATTCATCTTTGCACTACAGGCCAAAGATATTAATATCTCAAAGAAATACATAATCATTTCGAAATTTATATAAACCATAATTATAACCATGTTGATCAATTCACCTTTGCACTTAAGCTAAAAATATTCAATTATAAATTCATAATGGTCACGATCATACCAAATCGACAATTCAACTTTGCACCATCTTGGCCAAAGAGAACTCATAGTCATGATCATACCAATAATCTACCCATCTTTACACTCAAGTCAAAAGAAATTCCATCAGTAGGGTTATAAAAATGTTATATATGATAATAAAAATAATATGATCAACAACTGCATTTAATTTCAAGAGTAAGATTCATAAATCAACGATAATTTGGTCAGAAAAAGAAACCAATTTTGTCGTGAATAGTACCCCGTGAATATTAACTCGTAAATAGTAACTCATGAATAGTAACTCATAAATAGTAACTCATGAATAGTAACTCATGAGTAGTAACCCCGACATGAAAAAGGTAGAAAGTCCACAATAAAATCCATACCAATATTTCGGTATAATGATATTGAAAGAATAACATTTCTTAAACTTATAAACAATTTATTTTAATTGTTTACACTTTACTAAATAATGTATTTAATCATCCTAAAATTCCAAACTCATAAGATTTCATCACCAATAACCAAAACCCTCATCAAAAATCTGCATATACCTCATATAGGATTCTCAAGCCATAAAATCCTATTTTCTAATTTTCTTACTTCACATAACATATTTATTTCATTTACTTATAACTAGTCCATTTTCATGAAAAATACCAAAACAGTACAAACAAATTTTCTTTTCTGGGATTTAGCAGAATATAGTTCATATTGAACATATATTTTTCTTAAATTTTAAAATTTATTTACTATTTTCATATAATAAAATAAATAGAATATTTAGACATTTATCATAAATTGTACTTTAGTCCCAAAATTCCAAAATTTACAGAGTATACTTCTATCATATACATATACTCCCAATAAAAATTTCACCAATTTTGGAGTTAACCACAAGGAGTTATAAGGGTTTACTTTTAAAATAGTCTTTTCCCATAAAATTCATAACTCCTAATCTATACATCCAAAAATCGCCATTTTTGGACACAATCACGAAAACTCATCAAATTATCATTTCAAATTTTTCCAGAATTTTTTTGAGGGTCAGAAAAATTACGAAACTAAAAAACATAATAACCCTTAAAATTCCTTACCTCAAAAGAGCAGTACTTCTGATCGGAATATCGGTATAAGGCTGAAGAAAACTTGCACCGATGAATAGCAACTCACAAAGTAGCTAAATACTCATAAAATACGCTTGATAATATAGAGAGAGAAAGAGAAAAAACTTATATTTCTGGTGTGATTTTCAATTCTAACTTAGCCCTCTATTTATAGGAAAATGTTAAGACGTCGTCAAGAGACTTGACTTCTTTACACGATGGCTTTACCTGCTACTATTGCCACCCACCACATTTGAAATTCAATTTGAGTACATTTCTCACCAACCAAAAGTGAGGTCCACCAATTCTAGAATTTTCCACCAAAATGATAAATTCGGATACTTTAACAATTTACGAACCAAATACCTCTTAAAATTCATAAACAAATCATAATTCATTTTTAACGATTCAAAAATTTGTGGACATATACTCAACTTATATATGTATAACATACCCAAAAATCACAACGATCCAACGGTCGGATTAAAATTATAACTCACGCAATATATCTCAAGAATATTAGTTTGATCTTTTAATACCTCCAGTCCGACAAAATACTGATAAAATACCTCAACATTAATTCCTTCATTTATAAATACATAAATAAATCCATCATTTATATCCACATGAAATAAATATTTCATTATCATATAAATCAATAATTAATTATTCACAAATAATATTACTGAAATCACAATAATGATGACCAGTAGGTTCCTGGAAAGTGGGGGCTTTCAGATATGGATTTCTCCTTACTGGCGCGTAATTAGGTGACCAAACCTCTCCTTGACAAAACTTTCTAGACATTGCCAATAATGCTATCTAATAATATTATTCAAATAATATGAATTATTGATCTGATAATGGGAAATACTAAAATATCAACGCAAAGAATTATTGATTCAATAAAATAAAATATTGAGCAAGAATTATTGTAACAATTATTGAGTAGTGCCTTCTCACGTAAGAATCAATAATTAAAAAAATCTTTATCTTGTACTGCAGTAATAATCTTTGTGCAAATACGCCATCATTAACGTATTTTAACCACCGTGTATTCCAACAATTGTTAATTGTAATAATTACTGTAGTTATTTATAAAAACTCAAATTTGTCATTTTCTTCATCCGAGCCCAGGTTATTACATTATGGGGCCCATTAAATGGTCATTAAATCAGTCGCATTTAATATTCCCAAACAACAAGAATATTCCACGACCAAACGAATATTCCCCGATAACAATAAGTATTTTTTAGCCACTTGCTTATTTTAAAAAAAATTCACATATCACCCTTAACTTTAACCTTTTATCAATTTAACCATTACTGAATAGAAAAATTGAATACTTTTATTTCATAAAATTTGGGGTCTTACAAAAGATATTCAGTAATATCATCATTTAAGATTGAGGATGATGAAAATATTTTAAAGAAAATGAATCCAGTGAGACAGAAGGACAAATATTAGGGATTCGTATTACAGTTTATCCAAGATCAATAATACTTTATAATAACCACTTGTGAAGTAGAATTCAAAAATAAAGATCAAAACATGGATACAATCAAAGATAGTAACCATAAAAAGACATCTGGGACAAAAGAAAATTTCAATTTTGGTGAATAGTGTCATATTCGTGAATAATTGTCGATATCACATGAATAGTGTATGCATATACGCGAATAGTAACTCAAACAAAAAAGGTAGAAATTCCACAAGAAAATCATACTTAAAGTGAACAATACTCGTGAATAATCTTCAGTATTCGTGAATAGTCTTGGAGTATCGTGAATAATGTAAGTATACATGAATAGTAACCCGACACAAAAAGGTAGAATTTTCACAATAAAATTCATATCAATATTTCGGCATAATGATATTGAGAAAATAATATCATTTCTGAAGAAAATAACATCCCTTACCTCGAAGAAACAAGATTTGAATGAAATGTCGGATATGATGCTGAATGAAACTTGTATTGAATAGGAACTCTCAAAGTATCTAAATACTCACAAAATACGCTCGATAATATAGAGAAAGAAAGAGAGAAATCTTATGTTTCTGGTGTGATTTTCAATTCTAACTTAGCCCTCTATTTATAGGAAAATGTTAGCAAGACGCAGAAGGCAGACTTGACTCTTTACGATGGCTTTACCTGCTACTATTGCCACCCACCACATTTGAAATTCAATTTGAGAACATTTCTCACCAACCAAAAGTGGGGCCCACCAATTCTAGAATTTTCCACCAAAATGATAAATTCGGATACTTCAACAATTTTTGAAACAGTCACCTCTTAAAATTCATAACAAATCATACGTTTATTTTTAATGGTTCACAATTTGTGGACATATACTCAACTTATATATGTATAACATATCCAAAAATCACAACGATCCAACGATCGAATTAAAAATTATTTCTCACACAATAAAGCTGTAAAAACACCGATTTGATCTTTTAATACCTCCAATCCGACAAAATACTGATAAAATACCTCAACATTAATTCCTTCATTTATAACCACATAAATAAATCCATAATTTATATTCACATCAAATAAATATTTCCTTATCTTATAAATCAATAATTAATTATTCACAAATAATATTACTGAGAATCACACCATTATAATGATCGGTAGTTCTCGGAAGAGGGGTTTCAATAAAGATTTCTCCATCTTGACGCATGATTAGGTGACCAAACCTCTCCTCGATGTAACTTTCTAGACATTGCCAATAATGCTATCTAATAATATTATTCAAATAATATGAATTATTGATCCGATAATGGGAAATCTTGTGCGGCGATAATTATTGAAACAACAATAATATAAAATATTAACGCATCAATTATTGAATCAATAAAATAAAATATTGAGCAAGAATTCTTCGTAACAATTATTGAGTAGTGCCTTCTACGTAAGAATCAATAATTCAACAATCTTTGTATAATACCGCTAGTAGTGTCTCTTTGCAACCCACCCAGCGTATTCTTGTATTTAACCACCGAGTAATCCAACGATGTTAATTGGTAATAATTACGTAGCTTATTTATAAAAACTCAAACTTTGTCGTTTTCTTCATTCGACAGTTATTACATTATGGGGCCCACAAATAAGCTGGCAATCATCACGAATATTCCCTCGACAACAAGAATATTCCACGCCAGAAATGAATATTTTATAACCACTTGCTTATTTTGTAAAATTTGCACATTTCACCCATAACCAAAATATTATATCAAATTAACACCTTATTATTTCAAAATAATAATTAGAGGAAAATTCAATTTTATTTATAAAAAGCCGGGGTCTTACATTTACATTTTATTTTATCATTTTCCTTTTATAAATCTTGCATGATACACAATGCCCAATAACGTGTTAAAGTCTTTCTAAGACTCTTTATTATCCATTAGATTTATTTACGTTAAACCTCATTGCACGTCTTATTACGTTTCCTATTTCTTTATACTTAACATATAAACTCATGTTCTGAAAAACTCGCGTGCACCGACGTTTTATCATATAATTCATCCTCATTCATAATTTGCTTCAAATGATAACTCATAGCATCGCTGCGCATTTATTTGATTAAGTAAATATCATCACCTTCTAATATTATTAATTATTTAATAATATTTTAATCATTCTCAAATATTATTAATACTTTAATAATATTTTTGTCACTTACTAATATTATTAATCATTTAATAATATTTTAATTTAACTTTATCTAATATTATTAATCATTTAATAATATTATAATTCTAAATATTATTAATTGCTTAATAATATTTTAATATAATTGTATTAATCTTTTAATAATATTTTGATCATCTATTAAACTCATAAAAAATAATTTTAATTGTTTATCCTTTACTAATTAATTTATTTAATAAACCTATAATGCCATAAATACAAATTTTTTCCAAAATGACCTCCACAATTATGATTACATCATATTAAGTCTTTTTGGCAAAAAAAAAAAAATTATATTTTACACTTTATAACATCACATTACTTATTTTATCCATTTATTCATAACTCAATCATTTACATGAAAAATATCAAAATAACTTATTATTTTTTTTATCTAATGGAAAATATCGAAATATAATATTTTAGATATAAAATAATTTTCCTGCAATTTTTCAATTTTGTTTCCTATTTTTAAATAGGCTAAAAAAGTCCAAAATTATAATATTTATTATTACTTATCCTTTTGTCTAAAACTTCCTAAAATTTATACGGTATACTCATACTACCATATAATAACTAGTTAAAATTTCACAATTTTCTGAGTTGTATCTTAGGAGTTATTACAATTTACTTTTAAAATTGCATTTTCTTGTAAAAGTCATATCTCTTCTTCTGGACATCCAAAAATTCCCATCTTTGGAAAGCATCTAGGTAACTTATCATACTAAAATACCCCAAAAGACCATAATTTTTAGAGCTCTTAAAGTGGCCGAAATAGCCTTCACCAAAAATTGGCCAGGGAAGTTGTTTGATTTTCCAAATTTTTGCCCAGCTAGGAGTGTTTTGGGAAAAATGATGCTACAGTTGATTGGTGTATTATTTTTGAGTGATACCACTTGGGTTTAACAAATAACTCACATATCTAACACCCATCTTTGACGGATCTCAAAAATAATATGTAGGTTTCAATTGGTAGTGCCTCAAAGTGATTGATATTTCAGGCTTTTTAATTCCTCTTCTTTCATCTTCTTCTTCTCTCTTCTTTTTCTCCATCAATGGCAGCCTTCTCCCTCTTCTTCTCTCTCCATTTGATCGGGTATTCAAGGGAAAATGAGAGGAAATGTTTCTCTTTATATGCCTTTTCCTTTAGTTAAAAGAATAAACATTTAGGAGAGAGAGGGAGTAATTAGGCTTAGGTGAGAGTTGGTGAGGAGTGGGTGAGGTTAGGTGGTTGCCCATGTACTGGAATTTACAGCTATATTAAGTCATGTGGGTCTCGCTTTTATTTCCTCATTTTACGTGTTTAATCCCGTCTTTGACTTTCGAACCCGAAAAATCAAAATTTTGAGTTAATTGTAGATTGCCAATAAATTCTATGCTCCCACCATCATGGGTACATCCATTTCTTCAAATTCATCTCCGTGTTTAAAGTTTATTCTGACTAATTCGACGTTACGGATTCAACTATATCGTCCGCGTCTGCAAATTCCACTCCTAACTCCGATTTTGACTTTTATCCATAAAAGTCAACTGTTGAGTTTGACCAAAAAGTCAACGCTGACACTTTTTGTGTTTACAGTCTTTTCTAACTAAACATGACGTTCC
Organism: Panax quinquefolius; assembly: GCA_020205615.1. NCBI lineage: Eukaryota > Viridiplantae > Streptophyta > Magnoliopsida > Apiales > Araliaceae > Panax > Panax quinquefolius. The sequence goes on from CM035165.1 coordinate 26,930,917, forward strand.
TGATGCAACCGAGCAATTTGTGCTTCAAAATATTATATCTAACTCAAATTTTGAGTTTTAACTTGCTTTTAGAAATTCCTCCCAAGTTTGGGCTATCCAATAAATTGTTTGGGACATGTTCCATAAATATTACATTTCCCTAATTATTCAATTAGGGTTTCTAGTCCACTTACTTTGGACTTTAAATAATTACTCCTTCAATCATGCACATCCTCTTCATTAGTTATAAGTATTCACTTCATAATTAATATTCTCTTATATTAGGCTAGAAATTTAATTCAATGTCTATGAAAACATCTTTATTTAGTTTGCTACATTCAATAAACCTTTTAAAATGGCTTGGCATAATGGATTTTCTTAATCTAACTTTTTAATATCCTTTGGTCATATTCTTGAATTTATAATACCACATTAATAACTTGTGTCATCCTTACAAGTCCTCTTAATAATCAAATATTTAGGCATGTTTACTATGATCATATGGCTTGCCATATATATTATTTTGACTTGCCATATTCTTAATCCCTTGGTAATATCTTACTCTTCAACTTTTTTATCATTTCCATTTACATTCATTGGCGAAGGCATAATGGCAATACCGACGGCACGACCGTCGGCAAAGACCCTATAAAATTTTTGAGGGAAAAACTCATTACCGATGGCATTACTGTCGGCAATGCCTTTCTAGTCGTCGACAATGACCTTTTACCCATATCCGTCATTTATACATCATTAAGGCGGCATTTATAAGATAGCCGTCGCCGCCATCCCCGTCGTGATGACTAAATATATTTTGAATTTTTTTTTAAATTTCAAAATTTTCCTGTTCATTTACAAATATACACATGTTATAAACTAATAACAACCATTAAATAACAACTATACCTGTTATAAACTAGTAATCCAAATCAAATATATAAATCAAAAATATAATGGCCATCGGTTCAACTCAAAAACTGTACAAATACATACATGAAACTCAGAATATAACATAAACTAAACTAACTACAACCCATCGCCTGTCTCCATGTCATCGAGTCGGCGGTCACCTCAGATCTTGGAGGAGGTCGTCATCAACTCGACGGTCATCGCCTTTATCTTTGGAAGAAATTTTGGTCGTCATTAGCTCTACGATCATCACCAGTGCCTCCACCTCCACCTCCATGAGTCCTGTCAACAAGACCCTACAAAATTAAAATATTAATAACAAAATCAAAATGAAAACATATTTACATTATTTTAGTTTGTGTTCTTCAAGTTAGGCGGACGGGACTCAAACTCAGGCTCCATATATCGGAATCGAGTCCCATCAGTTATAACATGTGTCTAATACCTACTCGATGCTATGTGTGTGTTTGCGTGGCGTTCGGACGAGACCGAGTCAGGTTTTGACCTATTTTTTGGCTATTTGCCTAAGTGTTGGCGAGTTTTACAAATTGGGAGATAACTTGGATTCCGTATATCAGAATTGAGTCCCGTAAGTTCTAACATGTGTCTAATATATACTCGGTGTTATGTGTGTGTTTGCGTGGCATTCGGACGAATCGAAAGGCGAGGTTTGACTGCTTTTTCTGGCTTTTTGCTAAGTGTTGGCGAGTTTTGTAATCGAAATAAACTCCTGATTCCATATATCAGAATCGAGTTCCATAAGTTTTAACGCGTGTCTAATACCTACTCGGTGCTATGTGTGTGTTTGTATGGCGTTCAGACGACCGAGGCGGGTTTTGACCTGTTTTTCGACTTTTTGCCTAAGTGTTGACGAGTTTTACAAACTGGGTGATAACTCGGATTCCATATATCGGAATCGAGTCCTGTAAGTTCTAACACGTGTCTAATACCTACACGGTTCTATGTGTGTGTTTGTGTAGCGTTCGGATGATCGAGGCGGGTTTTGACTTATTTTTTGGCTTTTTGCCTAAGTGTTGACGAATTTTGTAAATTGGGCGATAACTCGGATTCTGTATATCGGAATCGAGTCCCGTAAGTTGTAATGCGTGTCTAATACCTACTCGGTGATATGTGTGTGTTTGCGTGGCATTTGGACGACCGAGGTGGGTTTTGACCTGTTTTCGGCTTTTTGCCTAAGTGTTGGCGAGTTTTGCAAACTGGGAGATAACTCGGATTATGTATATCAGAATCGAGTCCTGTAAGTTGTAATGCATGTCTAATACCTACTCGGTGCTATGTATGTGTTTGCATGGCGTTCAGACGACTGAGGCGGGATTTTCGCACCAAATTATCCCATGGGATATTACATTCTCGACGGCAGCCATTGTCAGCGGTGTCCCCGTCGGCATTAATGTCAGTAGCGATGGGACATAAGCCGTTGCCAATAAGCCCATCGCCAATGACCCTTTTTCTTGTAGTGTTAACTATCACATGAGTCCTCAATTGAAATCCCACATAATTCTAATCTTCTTTTTACTCAATACGTTTTTCTCTAATCCGTATCTTTGCATTTACTACTCTTTCCTGAGTTTACATCGTTTAATTTCATAGTACATTCTCTTTATAGCGTCAGGCTATATCTTCTTAATTATTTAACATATCATATGTTATTCAACAATTCAATCTGATCACGTTGTGATTTTATTTTACAATTATTTCTCCTTATTCTTATGATCATTTTATTTTACGACCTTCTTTGTTATTCTCTTTAATCATATTATATTATGATTTAATTTACACTTTTTATGTTACAGACAGTGTCTATTTATCATTACTTTTTATCTTATTACTAGAGTTAGGTAACTCCGAATTCTTATCTTTATAACTCTTGAAGATTCTTCTTTGAATCTTATTTATCTTCTTCTTTACTTAATAATGAATATCCAAAAAATTCACCTCTTATCACTTTAAACTCTATTTGAGTTTATTTCTTATCATCCTTATCCTCATCTCAAAGGTACTCCTACCTAAGGTTTATGACCTACTATGACAACCCCAAAATAGGTCTATTTCACCCAACCTATTCTGAGTCACCAAATACATGGTACAAAAAACAACTGTAACTTTATTACAACAATTGTCGTACAAAATACAACAACACATATGTTGTGAGTTTGGATACAATATATACCAATCTTGTGACTCGTGTCCCAACCGTAATGTGACAAATGTCCCATCGATGGACAACACCTCACAGTGATACCTACATAAAGGTATAGTCAAAAACTGTTTTAGAAATTAGAATCTTTGGGAAGTGCTCAAGGAAACCTTTGTACATAGGAGGCCATGTGTCTAGGTTATGATAAATATCATATGGCCACAGAATTATCCTTGGTTGACCCAATAGACCACAAAGAAAAACGAGAAGATTACTATCATATTCTTTCCAATGAGGAGTCTTCTCTTGACATATCATTATCTCCACTGTCTCTAATTGAGAATTATACTTCAAACAAACACCAAGATCATATAGGTAGTGCTCGTAGATATACTCAGTAAGTGGATGTGCACAACCCTGTCTTATGATGACACGAGGTTGTATGTCTTTAGACATCTTGTATGATAGTGGCAAAACACCCTTCCAGCGTTGGGTTTGCCTCACCCTATTTGATTCACCAAATATAACTACTAAATGATGATCACCGTTCTATTCCCCTATTACCCCCGCTCGACCCAGCTACACTCTTATTGCCTAAAAGGAATTGTGAAGCAAAAGGGTGAGCACAACTAGCCCAGTAAAGAATATCATGAATAAAGATAATTAAATTATCAATAGCTTTCATCAATAATAAATCGAGATTTAGAACATATGGTAGATGATAAAATTTTCAACCATAGTTGCGGTGAACGAGTAATCCATTAGAAGAGTCAAATAGACCATAAAAGTCTATTATCTTCTGCGTGTTAAAAATCCACCAACAATGTTTTATCCTCAGTAACATCAATCAACAGCCCTTTCCACAATTATATGAATAACTCATAATCATAATTGTAATTCTAAATTCCTCTTCGCATCCGGGACGAAGATAATTTTATCACATGTCTTTACCCGAAACATCAAAGATCATAGTTATACCAAATCACGCCTCTGCTTATAATCATACTAATAATTTCATCTTTTACTACTACCAAAGATATTCATCAACGCACCATCTTTTGCACTACGGGCCAAAGATATTCATCAACAATTCATCTTTTGCACTACAGGCCAAAGATATTCCTCAACAGCTTCATATTTTCACTACAGGCCAAATATATTAATATCTCAAAGAAAATATACATCATTTCACAATTTATATAAACAATAATTATAACCATGTTGATCATTTCACCTTTGCACTTAAGCTAAAGATATTCAATTATAAACTCGATGGTTAAGCGATCATACCAAATCAACAATTCAACTTTGCCTTCATCGGCCAAAGAGAACCCATAGTCATGATCATACCAAAATCTACCCATCTTTACACTCAAGTTAAAGAGAAATATCATCATTAGGGTTATAAAATGTTATATATAATAGTAAAATCAATATAATCAAAACATCTAGATTTAATCTCAAGAGTAATATTCATAACTCAACTATAATTTGGTTGAAAAAGAAACCAATTTTGTCATGAATAGTAACTCGTGAATAGTAACCCATGAATAGTAACCGTGAATAGTAACTCATGAATAGTAACTCGTGAATAAGAACTCATGAATAGTACTCGTATTAAATACATAGTCCGTGTATCGTAAAAAAGGTCATATATCATGAATAATGTCAATTATATCGTGAATAAAGGTCGATATCGTGAATAAGAATAGATATCGTGAATAGTAACCCCGACTCAAAAAGGTAGAAATTCCAAAATTTACAGAGTATATATACTTCTATCATATACATGTACTCCCAATAAAAATTTCACCAATTTTGGAGTTAACCACAAGGAGTTATAAGGGTTTACTTTTAAAATAGTCTTTTCCCATAAAATTCATAACTCTTAATCTATACATCCAAAAATCACCATTTTCTACACAATCAAGAAAACTCATCAAATTATCATTTCAAATTTTTCCGAGAATTTTTTGGGTCGAAAAATTACGGAAACCGAAAAACATAGTAACCCTTAAAATCCTTTACTATCCCATACCTCAAAAAAAACACTTCCATTGGATATCGATATATGACTTGAAGGAAACTTGCAATCGATGAATAACAACTCACCAAGTATCTAAATACTCACAAAATACACTCGATATGTGAGACCCCAGTTTTATCAATAAAGATTTAAATTTTGTCGAAATAATTTTTAATATTATGGTGTAAATTTGAGATAATATTATAGTTGTGGGTAGTATTTATAAATTTTGCAAAGTATGCAAGTGGTTATATTATATTAGATTGGTCGGGAAATATTCGATTTAGCGAGAATATTCATGACAACTACCAATCATTGGTGGACCCCATAATGAATTATTATTTGGATTGAGAAAACGACAAAAAATATTTTATTGAAATAACGGTAGGAAGTTTTACCTTTGATCTTTGTTGAACTACTTCGGTAGTAAAAGTACGATGTCATACGTGTGGTTGCATAGTAGCACACCAGATTGATTATTGATGCTTATGTGAGAAGTCACTCGGTTTGATTCCATTATTGTCGATTAATAATATGAATTATTATAGCGATAATGACGTTTTGTTTTATTCAGTATTATTAACGTAATAAAAGCGAAACATCTTTTATATAAAAAATGAATACTTTATTAAAGTTATTATATAAATAGAATATATTATATTTTATTATGCATAGTGTTGCATAGTGTTTTTATAGTGTTAGCGTAGTGTTTTATAGTAAAATGTTTTTATATAAATAGAATATATTATATTTTATTTAAAAGATTTTGCTTTAAATATGGACCGTCAGATTAAAGTAAATCAATCTGGACCGTTCATGGATTAATTACTATGCATTCTATTTTCCTATAAATAAAGCTCATTCCTTCATTATTTTCTTACGAATTCAATTTGAAACTAGAGAGAGAAATTATAGAGAAGCTATAGAGAGAAAATCTATAGAGAGAAAGAAGAAAAGTATTCTGCTACTTCACTTTGCCAATATTCAGTTCTTCTTAGGTAGGGAATATTATTTGTTGTACCCTTAAGGGGTGTTATTCTTTCTTATTCATGAAGAGAACTTCATTATTCCATTCATTATTATTACATTGGAATAACTTTTGTAAAAAAAGTGGTATACCCTATAATAACTTTGTATATGCGGCGTACCCTATACTTGGTGAAATCCTTATGTTATTCCATTCTTATTTATTACATTGGAATAACTTTTGTATCTGCTGAATCCCCTATACTTGGTGATCTTCTTCATTATTCCATTTTTATTATTACATTGGAATAACACATGCGTGTGTTTTACAGGACTGGTTCCATTATTTATTATTCCGTATTTATTATTCTCATTGGAATATCCCGATACGTGTGTTTTACACCGGACTGGTTCCATTGTTTATTATTCAAAGATTTATTATTACTTTGGATCATCCTCACATGGATGTGAATTTCACCGACTGGTTCCGTTATTATTATTACGTTGAATAACTTTATCATCTGAAATCCGCATGCATGGTGATTTCTTTTGTTATTCCATTCTTTATTATACCCATTTGGTTAAAACTTTGACTTATACTCCATGAAATTAGTAGAATATCCTTGATATTTGCGTTTCATCCAAAGATCTTTCATGGAAATATTCTTCGATCATTCTTGAATTTTACTCTACAAAAAACAAAGATCTTGTTGACAATTTGGACGTTATTAATTCTGGATAAAATAATTCTTGAACTTGTTTTATTGAATTATTATGTCATTGTCATCATCCTCATGATATATTATGTTATCTTTGCTTACGTGCATAGATGAACTTAGTATGATTATGACCGAGGATCATTCGGTATAATCATGGCTTGTTATAAATGATGTGATAAAAGTCCTCGGTGGCACATGTAATGCGTTGATGGATAGTTTTGGTATGATTATGACCGGGGTGATTCGGTATAGTCATGACCATTAATAATTTGATGAAAATCCTTGGCCGTGTAGTACGGGGATGATTAGATATTGTGGTTTATTCATTAAAGCGAGTCTTAATGATAAAAATTTATGAAAACCTTTAAAACCTAAAAGATAGTAGACTTTATTTTCTACTTGACTCTTTTAATGGATTAATATTCATTGCAGCTTAAACCGGTTTTTCTATTGTATTTTATCGGTTTAACATCATTGAAGGCTAATGATAATTTATTCGCATTATCTTAGTCATAATATTTCTTCTTTGGGCTAGTTGAGCTCACCCTTTCTTTCACCGTTTCTTCTTGAAATGAGAACATAGATGGGACGAGTCGGGGAATGGAGTAATGGTCCGAGAGGATAGCATTAGTAGTCCTCACTATTACGTGAAATAAAGTGATAATAGTTGTAATGAGGACTCCTTTTGAGTTTGTATAATATCTAGTAGATAATATTTGTATTCAAACTCACGGTTTATGTCGTATTATACCTGACAGCTTATGTTTATAAGTTGTATTTGAATTTATGTACCATGTAAGTGGCGACCCAAGATGGGTGGCGATACCTAATTTTGGGGCGTCGCGGTTGGTATCGAGGCTTAGGATATGATCCTGGTAGAGATGTGAGATAAGAACTAGGAGGGAGAGACGGGAATTCCTTCGCTAGTATGACCTACCTAAATTTATTTGGTATTTAATTGGTGGGTTGTGAGTATAGGGATAATAGGTGATATGTTAATTAACCCTTGTTTTGTGACAGGTGTTTGAGAATGACATCCGAAAATCTTTGAGATAAGCAATGAAGCACATGAGTGTTGATTCAAATCAAACAAAAGGTAACGACCAACAACACGATAATAATCATCTTTGGTGGCAAATCGGCTATCAAAACAATGATAACCATCGTGGAAATTATCATGCTAAGAATGGTAACCACTTCGGTGGTAATCAAGGCAAAGATAATAGAAGTGGAAATTGCAAGAAGAGGTCATTTAGCTCAATTTTGTTGTGCACCAAAGTCAAGTCTAGCTAGGGCGGTGGCACCAAAGGTGGATATGGACAAAACAAAGTCATTGGTTTTAGGAAGTGCATTTTCATGACTTCTCAAAAAGCGAGTAAACCGAACGAAGTTAGCACTGGGTTAGTTAATTATAAATTGCACAAGTCTATACCTTATAAGATAATTCGGTTCTACCCATTATTTTATCTCTCTTGCTTGCTTCAACGTTTAAATTTGACTCGGAGAAGTTAGACTTTGACTTATTGGTTTGAAACTTCGTTAGTAGGAGCCTTCGTTACTAGCTACTATTTTTAAATCTTGTTTGATTCAAATAAATACTTTCACGTTACTTGTCGATCTTATCTTTTGAAAATACTTGCCTTTGATGTGATTTTAGGAATCAATTGGTTAACTACTCATCATGCTTTTAAGTGGGTTGTTAGCTTTTATATTCATAACCAACTTTGTTGTGCGAATTCAAGTAACCAAACTACTAAAGTCAATTATTGTCATATCAAGCCATAAGTAAAGAGCCCGAACCTTTCGTTGTTGACTTCCTTGTGTGGAATGCACCGCCGGACTTTCATAAGGCGACATCGTGAATGAAGATGGCAAGTCTTGGATAAGAGTAGTAGTTTTGAATGATATTTCTATCATTAATAAATTTTTGACGTATTCTTGAAGATTTCTAGCCTACCCTAGGCGTGAAATCGAATTTTGTATTGACCCCAAGATCTGAAACCCATTTCTTAAACCCTCAAATATTTCTTCAACTAAAATGAGCAGTTTACGTGGTTTATGATGAAAGTCATAATAAAAGCATTGGACTAATGAAAATCATGGGTATATCGTGGTATTAGTAAGTTTTATGATGAGTTATGTTGGTTAGTATGTGAAAACATGAAAGTTTCTTAGAAATCACAAAGAGTTGAAAATCGATTTTGGTGAAAAAACGTAACATGAAATTCAATTGACCATATCTCCTATTATATTTTGAATTTTTGAGTGTGGTCAAGTCCTAGAGTTAGATCTATGAGTTTTGTAGCTTATCCAAGTAGAATTCTTGGAAAGGTGTTGTTGATTTTTATGTGGACTGATTTTAGCAAAGGAGTGCAAAGTCTGCAAAACCGAAAAAAGGCTCTTGCCATGATTTTAGAGGGCTGTTTTTTCGCCACTTAAATTATGAGAAAAATTCTAGCCTTTTGGGAAATGAAATTATATGGTATAAGGTAACTCCTGTCCAAAAATGAGCTTATTCTGACTTAAAATGAGCAAGTTATGACCATTTCAATATTTAGGTTTTTCCGACGAAAAATGATATAACCGGAGTTCTACAACTCCGATGACCATGAAATTTAAACTGGAGGCTCACATTAACATGTATAAGGTCCTGCTAAGAATTGGGAATTTCTGGAGTTAACCTTGAGGTAGCTAATTTCTTAAGGAATTAATTAGAAATTGATTTTTGAAAAATAGTAAATGAATTTTAAAAATTCCGAGAAAAATATATTTTCATTATGGAACTATATTATGCTAAATCCAAGAAAAGAAATATTTTTGGGACTGATTTAGTATTTTTCATGAAAATAGTTTAGTTACGAACATATGAGTTAAATATGTTATGTGAAGTAACAAAGTTGAAGATAGGATTTTATGGCTAGAGAATCCTATATAGAGTATATGCATATTTTTTGAGGATTTGATAATTGGTGATGATATCTTATGAGTATGGCATTTTGAATGATTAAATGCATTATATGGTAAAGCGTAAACAATTGAGATAATTTGTTTATAAATTTAAGTGATTAAAATATTGTTATAATATTAATGATATTAGATTATGAGATTATTAAGTGATTGATAACATGGGGATATTCTTGAATCCTGGATAAATTATATTATAAATGTTTAATATATATCCTTTATCTCATTTAATTGATTCTTTATATCATTATCCTCATGTTTATATTATGTTGAAAGTCATCTGTGGCTCAGAGTGCATAGATGGACTTGGTATGATTATGACTGGGGATTGTTCGGTATAATCATAACCGTAATTGAAAACATGATTATCTTTGGTAGTAGTGCATGGATAATTTGTTGTCGTGATACTAATGAATACACGATTATCTTTGGTCAGTAGTGCATGGATAATTTGTGGTCGTGATACTAATGAATACACGATTATCTTTGGTAGTAGTGCATGGATAATTTGTGGTCGTGATACTAATGAATACACGATTATCTTTGGTGCGTAGTGCATGGATAATTTGTGGTCGTGATACTAATGAATACACGATTATCTTTGGCCGTAGTGCATGGATAATTTGTGGTCGTTGATACTTAATGAATACACGATTATCTTTGGTAGTAGTGCATGGATAATTCGTGGTCGTGATACTAATGAATATCCTTGGCACGTAGTGCGAGGGATGATTCGATGATATGGATTAATTATTGAAATTTGAGTCTCGAAATGAAATATTAATTCATGGATGTGGTAAAAAGTCATCTTTAGTAGTAGTGCATTGATAGACTTGGTATGATTATGACCACGGATTATTCGGTATAATCATGATCAGATTGAAAACACGAATATCCTTCGCCAGAGTGCGTGGATAATTAATTGGTCGTGATACTATTAAGTTGCGTCTCAAAGATTATTGGTTTTACTGATTGTATATCTTTAGCTTGTAATGCAAAGATGAATTGTTAATAAATATCTTTGGCACGTGAAGCAAAAGATGAATTGTTAATGAATATCTTTGGTAGGATTGCAAGATGAATTTAATGTTTTCAACGATAAAGGTATTCAAGGTATCCTCACCTCTTTATCATATCAGGTACGTTACCCTAATTTCGAGGGCAAAATTCCATAAGGAGGGGAGATTGTGAGACCCCAGATTTTATCAATAAAGATTTAAATTTTGTCGAAATAATTTTTAATATTATGGTGTGAATTTGAGATAATATTATAGTTGTGGGTAGTATTTATAAATTTTGCAAAGTATGCAAGTGGTTATATTATATTCGATTGGTCGGGGAATATTCAATTTAGCAGAGAATATTCGTACAACGGCTTAATCATTGGTGGACCCCACAACAGAATTATTGTCGGATTGAGAAAACGACAAAAAATATTTTATTGAAATAACGGCGAAAGTTTTACCGTTGATACTATTGAACTACTCGGTAGTAAAAGTAATGCGATGTACGTGTGGTTGCGTAAGAGCACACGGTATTGATTATCGATGCTTATGTGAGAAGTCACTCGGTTTGATTCCATTATTGTCGATTAATAATATGAATTATTATAGCGATAATGGCGTTTTTGTTTTATTCATTATTATTAATGTAATAAAACGCGAAACATCTTTTTATATAAAAATGAATACTTTATTAAAGTTATTCTATAAATAGAATATATTATATTTTATTATGCATAGTGTTGCATAGTGTTTTTGCATAGTGTTGCATAGTGTTTGCATAGTAAAATGTTTTATATAAATAAAATATATTATATTTTATTTAAAAGATTTTGCTTTAAATATGGACCGTCAGATTAAAAGTAAATCAATCTGGACCGTTCAGTGGATTAATTACTATGCATTCTATTTTCCTATAAATAAAGCTCATTCCTTCATTATTTTCTTACAATTCACTTTGAAACTCTAGAGAGAAAATTATAGAGAAGAAGCTATAGAGAGAAAATCTATAGAGAGAAGAAGAAAAGTATTCTGCTACTTCACTTTGCCAATATTCAGTTCTTCTAAGGTAGGGAATATTATTTGTTGTACCCTTAAGGGGTGTTATTCTTTCTTATTCATGAAGAGAACTTCAGTTATTCCATTCATTATTATTACATTGGAATAACTTTTGTAAAAGTGGTATACCCTATACATAACCTTTATATCGGCATACCCTATACTTGGTGAAATCCTTATGATATTCCATTCTTATTTATTCTCATTGGAATAACTTTTGTATAATGCGCGAATCCCCTATACTTGGTGATCTTCTTCATTATTCCATTTTTTATTATTACATTGGAATATCATATTCGTGTGTTTTTACAATTTCACAGGTTCCATTGTTTATTATTCCGCATTTATTATTACTCATTGGAATATCCTGTCTCGTGTGTTTTACACCCGACTTCGTTCCATTGTTTATTATTCAAGATTTATTATTCATTTGATCATCCTGTGGTTGTGAATTTCACGACTGGTTCCGTTATTATTATTACATTGGAATAACTTTTATCATCGCAAGTACCGCATGCATGGTGATTTCTTTTGTTATTCCATTCTTTATTATACCCAAATTGGTTAAAACTTTGACTTCTATACTCCATGAAATTAGTAGAATATCCTTGATATTTGCGTTTCATCCAATATCTTTTCATGGAAATATTCTTCCGATCATTCTTGAATTTTACTCTACAAAACAAAGATCTTGTTGACAATTTGGATGTTATTAATTCTGGATAAAATAATTCTTGAACTTGTTTTATTGAATTATTATGTCATTGTCATCATCCTCATGATATATTATGTTATCTTTGGCTTACGTGCATAGATGAACTTAGTATGATTATGACCGAGGATCATTCGGTATAATCACGGCTTGTTATAAATGATATGATAAAAGTCCTCGGTGGCACGTAATGCGGTGATGGATAGTTTTGGTATGATTATGACCGGGGGTGATTCGGTATAGTCATGACCATTGATAATTTGATGAAAATCCTTGACCGTGTAGTGCGAGGATGATTAGATATTGTGGTTTATTCATTAAATCGAGTCTTAATGATAAAATTTATGAAAACCTTTAAAACCTAAAAAGATAGTAGACTTTATTTTCTACTGACTCTTTTAATGGATTGCATATTCATTGCAATTAAACCGTTTGTCTATTGTATTTTATCGCTTTAACATTTGTTGAAGGCTAATGATAATTTATTCTGCATTATCTTAGTCATAATATTTCTTCTTGGGCTAGTTGAGCTCACCTTTCTTTCACCGTTTCTTCTCTTGAAATGAGAACATAGGCCGGGACGAGTCGGGGAGCGGAGTAATGGTCCGAGAGGATAGCATTAGTAGTCCTCACTATTACGTGAAATAATGTGATAATAGTTGTAATGAGGACTCTTTTGAGTTTGTATAAAATCTAGTAGATAATATTTGTATTCAAACTCACGCTTTATGTCGTATTGTACACGACGATTATGTTTTGTAAGTTATATTTGAATTTATGTACCATGTAAGTGGCGACCCAAGATGGGTGACGATACCTAATTTTGGGGCGTCACCACATAATCTAGAGAGAAAAGAGAGAAACTTAAGAATTACGATGTGATTTTCAATTCTAACTTAGCCCTCTATTTATAGAAAAATATTAAGACGCCAAGGCAGACTTGACACTTTACTGCTGATGGCTATACTGCTACTATTCCACCCACCAAAAATCACCATCTTCCCAACAACCAAAAGTGGGGCCCACCCATTTCCGAAATTTTCCACCAAATCATTTATAAACCTAATTTACAATCAGTCACCTCTTAAAATTCATAACAAATCATTCGTACATTTTTAATTCGTTCAAAATTTGTGAACATATACTCAACTTATATATATATATATATATATATATATATATATATAACATATCCAAAAATCACAACGATCCAACTCACGATTAAAAATATTATAACTCACACAATAAAATTTGTTAGAACAACGATTTGATCTTTTAATACCTCCAATCCGATAAAATCATCGATAAAATACCTCAACATTAATTCCTTCATTTATAACTACATAAATAAATCCATCATTTATATCCACATCAAATAAATATTTCATTATCATATAAATCAATAATTAATTATTCATAAATAATATTACGTAATCACAATAATGACAACCAGTGCTTCCTCCGGGAAGAGAGGGGCTTTTCGATAAGGATTTCTCCTTATCAAGTGCAATTAGGTGACCAAACCTCTCATTGACAGTAACTTTCTAGACATTGCTAATAATGCTATCTAATAATATTATTCAAATAATATTAATTATTGATCCGATAATGGAGATCTCATGCGGTGAAAATTATTGAAATAACAATAATATAAAATATCAACGCAAAGAATTATTGATTCAATAAAATAAAATATTGAATAAGAATTATTGTAACAATTATTGAGTAGTGCCTTCAATGTAAGAATCAATAATTAAAAAATCGTGCGATACCGTAATGCTATGCTAATCACTACAGATTCTCGTATTATAACCACGGTGTATTCCAACGAAGGTTAATTACTTGAACAACTACGCCAGATTATTTATAAAACTCAAATTTGTCATTTTCTTCATCCGGCGCTTATTCATTATGGGGCCCACAAATGGTCAAACGGCTGTCAGTCTTTAATAATTCCGACAACAAGAATATTCCACGACCAAACAAATATTCCCCGACAACAATAAGTATTTTATAGTCACTTGCTTATTTTGAAAAAAATTCATATAGCACCCTTAACTTTGCCTTTTATCAATTTAACCATTTACTGAATAATAATTATAAGAAAAATTGAATACTTTTATTTCATAAAATTCGAGGTCTTACAATCTCCCCTCTTTATGAAATTTCGTCCCCGAAATTTACGTACCTGGTATTTCGAAAAGTTGAGAATACATTACTTTCATTTCAGATTCCATCTTCCTTGTCCTCGTGATTTCTCCATTGCCCATCTCCTAATTTCCGAATCAGTCACCTCTTAAAATTTATAACAAATCATTCGTTCATTTTTAACGGTTCAAAATTTGTGAACATATACTCAACTTATATATATATATAACATATCCAAAAATCACAACGATCCAACTATTGATTAAAAATATTATAACTCACATAATAAAGTCATAAAACATTGATTTGATCTTTTAATACCTCGATCCGACAAAATAATTGATAAAATACCTCAACATTAATTCCTTCATTTATAACTACATAAATAAATCCATCATTTATATCCACGTCAAATAAATATTTCATTATCATATAAATCAATAATTAATTATTCACAAATAATATTACAGAATCACAATAATGACAACCAGGCAGTTCCTAGGAAAGAGGGGGCTTTTCGATAAGGATTTCTCCTTAGTGGCGTGCAATTAGGTGACCAAACCTCTCCTCGATGTAAATTTCTAGACATTGCTAATAATGCTATCTAATAATATTATTCAAATAATATTAATTATTGATCTTATAATGCGAGATCTTCGTGCGGTGAAAATTATTGAAATAACAATAATATAAAATATCAACGCAAAGAATTATTGATTCAATAAAATAAAATATTAAAAAAGAATTATTGTAATAATTATTGAGTAGTGCCTTCTCACGTAAAGAATCAATAATTAAAAAATATCGTAATACCGTGGTGCATGTAATATCACGCTGCTTTTATCAGTATTATAACCACCGTGTATTCCAACAAAGTTGTTAATCTTGTAATAACTACGCTCAATTATTTATAAAAACTCAAATTTGTCATTTTCTTCATTCGACAGCTTATTACATTATGGGGCCCAAATGGTTGCAATGTCGTAATTTAATATTCCCCGATAACAAGAATATTCCACGACCAAACGAATATTCCCCGACAACAATAAGTATTTTATAGTCACTTGCTTATTTTGAAAAAAAAAAATCATATAGCACCCTTAACTTTGCTTTTTATCAATTTAACCATTTACTGAATAATAATTATAAGAAAAATTGAATACTTTTATTTCATAAAATTTGGGGTCTTACAATCTCCCCTCCTTATGAAATTTCGTCCCCGAAATTTACTTACCTGGTATTTCGAAGAGTTGAGAATACCTTGCTTTCATTTCAGATTCCATCTTCCTTGTCCTCATGATTTCTCCATTGCTCATCTCCTGTATTTCAGATATCATTCTAGAATACAGCTTCAAAACAAGGGTTAATTGAACAAATTAACATATCACATAATATCCCGATATTATGACTGACCAACAAATAAGCTTAGGTAGGACACACTAACGTAGGATTTACTTATCTCTCCCCTCCTAGTTCTATTCCCCGATCTCCGCCAGAGACCATATCCCTAAGCTCTGATACCAAATGTGACAACCCCAAAATAGGTCCATTTCACCCAACCTATTCTGAGTCGCCAAATACATGGTACAGAAAACAACTACAACTTTATTACAACAATTGTCGTACAAAATATAACAACAACACATATGTTTGTGAGTTTGGATACAAATATATATCTGACTGCTGAGACTCGTGTCCCAATAGTAATATGATTAAATGTCCCATCAGTGGACAACACCTCACAGTGATACCTACATAAAGGTATAGTCAAAAATTGTTTTAGAAATTAGAATCTTTGGGAAGTGCTCAAGGAAACCTTTATACATGGGAGGTCATGCATCTAGGTTATGAAAGATATCATATGGCCATAGAATTATCCTTGGTTGACCCAATAGACCCCAAAGAAAAACGAGAAGATTACTATCATATTCTTTCTAATGATGAGTCTTCTCTTGACATATCATTATCTCCACTATCTCTAATTGAGAATTATACTTCAAACAAACACGAAGATCATATAGGTAGTGCGGCGTAGATATACTCTCAAGAAGTGGATGTACAAACCACGCCTTATGATGACACGAGGTTGTATGTCTTTAGACATCTTGTATGATAGTGGCAAAACACCCTTCCAACGTTGGGTTTGCCTCACCCTATTTGATTCACCAAATATAACTACTAAATGATGACCACCGATTCTATTCCTCATACCCCCGGCCGACCCAAATTTAAACACTTATTACACGAAAGGAATTGTGAAGCAAAAGGGTGAGCACAACTAGCCCAGTAAAAAATATCATGACTAAAGATAATTAAATTATCAATAGCTTTCATCAATAATAAATCAGAGATTTAAAACATATGGTAGATGATAAAAATTTCAACCATAGTTGCAAATGAACGAAGCGATCCATTAGAAGAGTCGAATAGACCATAAAGTCTATTATCTTCTATGTTAAAAATCCACCAACAATGTTTTATCCCTGTAACATCAATTAACAGTTCCTTTCCACAATTATATGAATAACTCATAATCATAATTGTAATTTTAAATTCCTCTTCGCATCCAGGACAAAAATAATTTTCATCATATTTCTTTACCTGAAACATCAAAGATCATGGTCATACCAAATCATAGTTCCTGTTTATAATCATAATAACAATTTCATCTTTGTACTACGGCCAAAGATATTCATCAACAGACCATCTTTGCACTACGGGCCAAAGATATTCATCAATAATTCATCTTTGCACTACAGGCCAAAGATATTTCTCAACAGTTCATATTTGCACTATAGGCCAAATATATTCATCAACAGTTCATATTTGCACTACAGGCCAAATATATTAATATCTCAAAGAAATATACAATCATTTCAGAATTTATATAAACAATAATTATAACCATGTTGATCATTTCACCTTTGCACTTAAGCTAAAGATATTCAATTATAAACTTCAATGGTCATGATCATACCCGCTTAACAATTCAACTTTGCACTTCATCGGCCAAAAGAGAACCCATAGTCACGATCATACCAAAAATCTACCCATCTTTACACTCAAGTCAAAGAGAAATATCATCATTAGGGTTATAAAAATGTTATATATAATAGTAAAATAATATAATCAAAACATCTAGATTTAATCTCAAAAGTAATATTCATAACTCAACTATAATTTGGTTAGAAAAAAAACCAATTTTGTCATGAATAGTAACTCGTGAATAGTAACCCATGAATAGTAACTTCGTGAATAGTAACTCATGAATATTAACTCATGAATAGTAACTCATGAATAGTACTCTGTATTCTTACATAGTACCGTATACGTAAAAAATATCATATACATGAATAATGGCGCGTGATACGTGAATAAAGTAAATATCGTGAATAATTATCGTATCACGTGAATAAGATCTGATATCGTGAATAAGAACTCCGACTCAAAAAGGTAGAAACTCCAAAATTTACAGAGTATATATACTTCTACAATATACATGTACTACCAATATAAATTTCACCAATTTTGGAGTTAACCACAAGGAGTTATAAGGGTTTACTTTTAAAATAGTCTTTTCCCATAAAATTCATAACTCTTAATCTATACATCCAAAAATCACCATTTTCGGACACAATCAAGAAAACTCATCAAATTATCATTTCAAATTTTTTCAGAATTTTTGAGGATCGAAAAAATTACGAAACTGAAAAACATAATAACCCTTAAAATCCTTTACTATCCCTTACCTCAAAAGAGCAGCACTTCTGACTAGATATCGAATATGACGCTGAAGGAAACTTGCACTGATGAATAGCAACTCACCAAGTATCTAAATACTCACAAAATACACTCGATAATCTAGAGAGAAAAAGAGAGAAAACTTATGAATTCTAGTGTGATTTTCAATTCTAACTTAGCCCTCTATTTATAGGAAAATATTAGCACGCCGAAGCAGACTTGACCTACTACCTTATGGCTTTACCTGCTACTATTCCACCCATCAAAAATCAGCCATCTTCCCCAGTAACCAAAAGTGGGGCCCACCCATTTCTAGAATTTTCTACCAAAATCATTTATAAACCTAATTTCCGAATCAGTCACCTCTTAAAATTCATAACAAATCATTCGTTCATTTTTAACGGTTCAAAATTTATGAACATATACTCAACTTATATATATATATATATATATATATATATATATAACATATCCAAAAATCACAACGATCCAATCGGTCGATTAAAATATTATAACTCACACAATAAAGTCATGGAAACTATCGATTTGATCTTTTAATACCTCCAATCCGACAAAATCTTCGATAAAATACCTCAACATTAATTCCTTCATTTATAACTACATAAATAAATCCATCATTTATATTCACATCAAATAAATATTTCATTATCATATAAATTAATAATTAATTATTCACAAATAATATTACGAGATCACAAATAATGACAACCAGTGCGGTTCCTGGAAAGATGGGGCTTTCAGATAAGGATTTCTCCTTCATTGGCCGCAATTAGATGACCAAACCTCTCCTTGTAACTTTTTAGACATTGCCAATAATGCTATCTAATAATATTATTCAAATAATATGAATTATTGATCTGATAATGGAGATACTGTGCAGTGACAATTATTGAAACAATAATAATATAAAATCAACGCAGCAATTATTGATTCAATAAAATAAAATATTGAACAGTAATTACTGTAACAATTATTGAGTAGTGCCTTCTCACGTAAGAATCAATAATTGAAAAAATCTTGTCAATACCGCTGGTAATCTTCTTGTATTACTACGCGACATCTTATTTTAACCACCGTGTATTCCAACGATTGTTAATTGAGTAACAACTACTGTAGTTATTTATAAAAACTCAAATTTATCGTTTTCTTCATCCAACAGTTATTATGTTATGGGGCCCACAAATGGTTGCGCCGTCGTACGAATATTCCCCGACAACAAGAATATTCCACGACCAAACGAATATTCCCCGACAACAATAAGTATTTTATAGTCACTTGCTTATTTTGAAAAAAAAATCATATAGCACCCTTAACTTTGCTTTTTATCAATTTAACCATTTACTGAATAATAATTATAAGAAAAATTGAATACTTTTATTTCATAAAATTCGGGGTCTTACACCTACAGCTTTGATACCAACCTGTCACGCCCCAAATCTGGCTCCCTTGAACCTCGGAATTGGTACGTCATGTTACTATCTTCATTCCAATATATATAACCTTTGTTTATAAAGTAATGAGCACAACCTGACTTTTACACCAATTAATACATTATTCACTTCTATTCTAGAATCTGTAACCTTTACAATCGGTTATTACATCTGTAGATCATTCATGATCTATCTATACATCTTAAACTATAAACAATATGTTTCATAATGACATATTAATTTTCTAGTATTCATTAAGTCTCAATTCAAATTTTAAATATTCTTTTGTGTAGAGTATTTCAACTCAACATCTACAATATATAATATTAACGTTCATCTAGCTTAGTTGGAAACTTCACAATCAAGTGTTTTGGCATAAAACCTTACCATGTATAATTCCTTTAAAGAAATTACACCAATGCATTAGTGTATTATTAAAACACCAACCATTTTCAAACACTATTTCTTCTCGTGATCCTTCGTCTATTCTGAAGTCTTTGACGCTATGGTCATCTATTTGTATTGAATTTTATCTGCAGAATTTGTTTGCAAGGTTGAGCGCGACGGCTCAGCAAGTCCAACAATCTACATATTTCATACTTCACATAGCATACAAATTTCATATATTCATGCATCAAAAATTTTAGTCAATGCATTTACACATGCTTCATGCATCTCTATATGCATCATACACTTCATGATATGCATCTTTATATGCATTAAACTTATCATACAATACTTCATATTGTATATTTAACCCATACTTCACAAATTCCATGCTTTGCATTTAGTTACACAACATTCATGTAATCAACAATTTCACATAAAGCAACACATGATATCATTAACTACCATTAACATGGTTTAATACACATTATCACATAAGAGCAAGTTACTGAAGAACTTGCCTTGAAGCGCTCCTTGCGCGATTAGGAGAATTCATATTTCCATTGTCCTACACGATTAGGGTATATACAACAACAATTAGTCACATAATGACACTTATTAGTCTCTTATGTTAGCTTTACATTTTATTTCATCGTTTTCCCTTTTTAAATCTTGATTTACAATGCTCAATCTTATGTTCAAGTCTTTATAGGACTCTTTATTATCCATTCGATTTATTTATGTTAAACCTCATTGCACGTCTTATTACGTTTCCTATTTCTTAATTTATACTTGACATATAAACTCACGTTCTGAAAAACTCGCGCGCACCGGCGTTTTATCATCTAATTCATCCTCATTCGCATAATTTGCTTCAAATGATAACTCATAGCATCACCGAGTATTTATTAGATTAAGTAATTAATCATAACCTTCTAATATTATTAATTATTTATAATATTTTAACCATTCTCAAATATTATTAATCCTTTAATAATATTTTGTCACTCACTAATATTATTAATCATTTAATAATATTTTAATTTAACTTTAATATAATATTATTAATTATTTAATAATATTATTAATTACTTATAATATTTTAATATAATATTATTAATCTTTTAATAATATTTTGATCATCTATTAAACTCATAAACAATCAAGTTTAATTGTTTATCCTTTACTAATTCATTTATTTAATAAAACTAAAATACCATAAATATAAAATTGTACCAAAATGACCAAAATACCTTCCACTATTTTTATTACATCATATTAAGGGTCTTTTGTCAAAAAATTAACTTTATAACATCACATTACTTATTTTATTCATTTATTCATAACTCAATCATTTACATGAAAATACCAAAACAACTTATTAATTTTTATCTTATGGAAAATATCAAGATATCACGATATTTTAGTGATAAAATAATTTTCCTGCAATTTTTGAATTTCATTTCCTATTTTTAAATAAGCTAAAAAAGTCTAAAATGACAATATTTATTATAAATTATCCTTTTGTCTAAAACTTCTGAAATTTATATGGTATACTAATACTACCATATACTAACTCCAGTTAAAACTTCCCATCTTTGGACAACATCTAGTTAACATGTCATACTAACATACCCTAAAAGCCCAGAAGTTTTAGAGCTCTTAAAGTGGCCGAAATAACCTTCACAAAAAACTGGACGGGGAAGTTGTCTAATTTTCCAGATTTTGTCCCAGCTGGGAGTGTTTTGGGAAAAATGATGCTACATTTGATTGGTTTAACATTTTTGAGTGATACCACTTGGGTTTAACAGATAACTCACGTATCTAACACCCCTCTTTGACGGATCTCCAAAATAATATGTAGGTTTCAATTGGTAGTGCCTCAAAATGGCTGATATTTATGGCTTTTTTCCAGATTTTGCCTACTTTACCAAAAACAATTCATACGAAAATTTACTACACCTTTTTTTTGTAATTCCACTTGGAGAAGTTAGAAGACTCATAGATTTAACTATAGGACTTTACCACACTAAAAAATTTGAAGTAGAATGAGAGATCTAATTATTTGAATTTCATGTTTCATTTTCTAAAAAATCAATTTTTCATACTTGAATGTTTTCTAAGAAAACTTCCATGATCTCTTGATTAATCAATCATTAATCAACATAATGCATCTTAATACATCCTAATACCTCTTATACATGTATCACCATGATACATGATCTATTTCATCAAACTCCCATAAACACGAGATTAATAACTATAAACATAGTTTTAGAGTTAGAGTTTTATACCTTTAGGTTTTTTTCCTCTTCTTTTTCTCCATCAATGGCAGCCTTCTCCCTCTTCTTCTCTCTCTATTTGGTCTGGTATTCAAGGGAAATTGAGAGAAAATGTTTCTCTTTATTTGCCTTTTCCTTTAACTAAAAGAATAAACATTTAGGAGAGAGAGGGAGTGGTTATGATTAGGTGAGAGTTGGTGAGGAGTGGGTGAGGTTAGGTGGCTGTCCATATGCTGAAATTTCCAGCTATTTTAGGTCATGTGGGTCCTGCTTTTAATTCCTCGTTTTGAGTGTTTAATCCCGTCTTTGACTTTCGAACCCGAAAAATTAAATTTTCGAGTTTATAGTCGATTCCTACTAAATTTGATGCTCTCAATGTCATGGGCACATCCATTTCTTGAAATTCATCTCCTAATTTTAAATTTGACTTTCTCCATAAAAGTCAACTATTGAATTTGACCAAAAAGTAAACCCCGACATATTTCGTGTTTAGAGTCTATTCTTACTAATTTCGACATTTCGGATTCAAATATATCATCCGCGTATGCAAATTCCACTCCTAACTCCGATTTTGACTTTTCTCCATAAATGTTGACTTTTTGACACTTTTTGTGTTTACAGTCTTTTCTGACTAAACATGACGTTCCGGACGCAACCGAGCAAATCGTGCTTCAAAATTATATCTCTAACTCAAATTTTGTGTTTTAACTTGCTTTTAGAAATTCCTCCCAAGTTTGGGCTATCCAATAAATTGTTTGGGACATGTCCCATAAATTTTACATTTCCCTAATTATTCAATTAGGATTTCTAGTGTACTTACTTTGGACTTTAAATAATTATTCCTTCAATCATGCACATTCTCTTCATTAGTCATAAGTATTCACTTCATTGATAAATAATTAATATTTTCTTACATTAGGCTAGAAATTTAATTCAACGTCTATGAAAACATCTTTATTTAGTTTGCTACATTCAATAAGCCTTTTCAAATGGCTTGAGATAATGGATTTTATTAATCCAACTTTTCAATATCTTTTGGTCATATTCTTAAATTTAGAATACCACATTAATAACTTGTGTCATCCTTACAAGTTCTCTTAATAATCAAATATTTAGGCTTGTTTACTATGATCATATGGCTTGCCATATATATTATGTTGACTTGCCATATTCTTAATCCCTTGGTAATATCTTACTCTTCAACTTTTCTATCATTTCCATTTAATTCTCTTTACATTCTTTCAGATATTAAACCATATAGGTTTTTCTTAAAAAATTTTAATCATTCCTTTACTTTCAATATTGGTTTTTTCCTTTAAACCTTTATTTATTTATTCGAGATCTTATTTACAAGTCTAATAAATTTTCGGGTTATCACAGTTTCATTATATGAACTGATAAAAAGAAAAAGAATCACAGCCTCGGCTAAACAACATAGAGGAGGTTATACAGTGGTCACATAGAAGCATATAAGCAGTCTTTTCGTTAATTGAAGTAAATTATATATGCATATATATGTTTTTCTCTTTCTTAATCTGATTATCACTATGTGGGTTATCTGAAAAAGTCAAAAAATTTGTCTCAGTAGACGAATATTACTTATTAAGATGTATATGAACGGTAGGTAATAATTATATATAATATGTGATTGATAAGGCTGCATGGAATTAGAAGGTGCAAGAATTGAAAGTTAATAATAATAATAATAATAATAAGAAAAGTCAGGTACTAGCACGTTGGCCATACAATTTAATTAACAGATTAAACTTGGATGGGTGGGTGAATTGCCTAATGAACATTATAAAAATATAATAATAAGCTAGGAAACATAATTAGTAAATTAAAGCATGATAATAGTTACCATAATATATAAAAAGCCTGATGATTAACAGTATTATATAAGTTAATGACTATTAAATGTAAGGTTATAACTGTATTAAATTTATAATTAATTAATTTATTCTTTTAATTAGCTCGAATGGAGGGAGTCTAAACAAATCATATTTGGAATATACTTTGAGTATTATATTGCTAAATCCAGGTACGAATTTCGTATTCTTTCAGTGACACACTTGTTAAATTTGATTTGTTTGTTTTGTTCTTTGTTTTGAAATTGGTTATTATTCCCATAATTGTTCCTTCTAAAATTCATGTGATAGGTTTGTCCTGGCATTGATACTTAGAACTCATATTTGTACTCTTGAAATTAGTTTATAATGTTTAGTGTTTATTTCGATCTTTGTAAAAAGTACTAGTTAATATTTTTGGTGACTTTGTGTTGATGATTCGTTTCAGTTTAACATGTACTTGTTAGAACTCCTTTGTGTTGATATTGTGTCGCATGTGTTGTGACATAATATTTTGTTAAAATATACCGTAGGGTATACTTGAGCTTTAACTACATGTGAGGGTACCACAAGCATATCTTCTTGCACCGAGGCATGCCACATTTCGCGGCGGTGTGATCAATCCACGACTTCTCCGTTTTGTGCTCCGGTGAGAGTTGACCATTTGATGATTTGTTGTGGGAGGCGTATGGGTCGACCCTAGTTTTTATTCTGTTCTGTTCTGTGGATTGGTGATGTTTGTGCCAAACACACATTCCGATTTTGCATACATTTGGATTGCACAATCTGATGTGTGATTGTCTGTGTGACATTATTTTGATTGCATGTGTGGCAAGTTATATTTCTATTTTATTTGAATTCGGTATGAAATAACACCTAGCTGTTTGATTCAGCCTATTACTTTGTTGTGTTAGTTTTGTTCGTTTCAGTTCAGTTCATTTAATTAAGTTACTTATTTTGTTTCATTATTCTTTTATTCTATATCCGTACTGAGCATTTGACTCATGTTGTGTTTTTCTTCCGGCAGGTGATCAAGGGCAAGTGTGATGAGAGCTCACTTCTTTCCAATAGTTTAGAAATATTCTATTTAGGCTTGATATATCAGTTTATTTGGAGTTATAATAATTATCTTAGATTGTGGTTTGAGAGCCAGTGTGACATTGACATTTATTATGGTTTGTCTTGTGATATTATTTGATTATGGGACCATTCTTTTGTGGCATAGAGCTTTCATTTTATTTTGTTATGTTTTGTGCGTAATCTGTCTTTCTATTTCAGAAAGGAGGTGTTACATAAATCAAGTATATACAACTAGTTAGTAAACTTACTTTATAAACTAGTGAGTTTACTAACTTTTCTAACTTCAATTCTTTAGTTCAAAACATTCTTTAGATATTACTCGTTCTTGATTTTCCGGTAAATCCTTTCTTTTACCTATTGAACATAACAAACCATTCAATGAACAAAGTTTACCAACTAAACTCTTCTTATAAAAAAAAGGAAGATAGATATGATAAGTACCTTAATTTGATTGCAGACAATATAAATCTCACTTCTTCTTCAATTAAATTCTTCTCCAATGTCACTTTTGAAATAACCCGGGTCAAATCCCGAGTCCAGAATAAATCTCGGGTCAAATCCTAAGTCCGAATCGAATCAAATCCATCAAAATAAGGTCTCAAACTACTTGCCCGATAGTATCTTCTTGGGTCATCTTAGCCCACCACAGGCTTCCAAAAGGTCATGACTTGAAGGTACTATTGGTAGTAACTTATTTCCTTATATGTAGACAAATTTTTCCCTTATCTTTCGATGTGGGACTAGGGTGTTACAAACTCCCCCACTTAAATTTCTGACGTCCCCGTCAGAACCGATCACACACACGACCCAAAGATCTTTGCCTCTAGCCATTGTGGGATAATACCGACCGGCTTCAGGTCCCCACCTCCCACCTCCATCTCTCCATTGTGGGATAATACCACCGACCTTCGTGTCCCCACCTCCCAAGTGAACTCGATTGGATGACCCAACCCGGAGCTTTCGAGTCGGCTCGATACCATATAAACAACCCGGTCAAATTTCGAGTCCTAATAAATCTCGGTCAAATCCCAAGTCCGAATCGAATCAAATCCATCAAAATAAGGTCTAAAACTATTTGCCCAATAGTATCTTCTTGGGTCATCTTAGCCCACCACAGGCTCCCAAAAGGTCATGACTTGAAGGTACTATTGGTAGTAACTTATTTCTTTATATGCAAACAAATTTTTCTCCTATCTTTCGATATGGGACTAGGGTGTTACAACTTTGCCAACTCAATTCTATAAATTTGAGTTCTAGTTTGATCATCAATCTCATTTTTTTACAAATTGGTCAGAAAGTTTGGGAATTACAGAAGTTAGACATGGCATGAATTGAAAGGATGATTAAAGAGAAATGAAGAAAGAGAGCGGACTAATATATATATAAGGCTTCTTAGCCTTGATCATCAAGAAAATTTCTTGCTCTGCACAACTTTTGCCTCTCACGAATTCTTTCTTGATCCTTACCCAGACTTCTTGCTCCCCACACATACTCAATACATACATACATACTGCATACATACTAGATATACTTATACATGTATATAACATATACTTTAATTACATTGTACTAAATAATGAACTAATATTACATATTCCTTCCAATTAAAATAGAAGTTACATATAAAATATTATATAAATTTCACTTTTATTAAAATAATTTAATATTATAAATTATTTAATCTACTTTATTAATGGATACAATAATTTGTACCATTAAATTTAACCATTTCTCTTATTTAAATAATAATATATAATAATATATTCAATATATTATTTTCTTTTCCATTCTATAAATTATTTTCAAATTATAATAATAATATATTATTATTCCATAAATGACCATATATGTGAGACCCTAATTTTATGAAATAAAAGTATTCAATTTTTTTTCTATTTTGGTAAATAAAGCGGTATTGATTATTGATGCTTATGTGATAAGTCACTCGGTTTTGTTTTATTGATATTATTAATGTAATAAAATGTAAAAGCTTTTTATATAAAAATGAATACTTTTATAAAGTTATTCTATAAATAGAATATATTATATTCTATTGGGCATAGTGTTTTGCATAGTAAAATCTTTTATAAAGTTATTCGTTTTATTAGATTATAAATAGAATATATTATATTTTATTTAAAAGATTTTGCTTTAAATATGGACCGTCAGATTAAAGTAAATCAATCTGACCGCTCAATGAGTTAGTTACTATGCGATCTATTTTTCTATAAATAAAAGCTCATTCCTTCATTATTTCTTACAATTCACGAAAACTCTAGAGAGAGAAATTATAGAAGCTATAGAAAAGTATTCTCGCTCTTCCTACTCTTCTTATATTCAGCTTTTTTTTACGGTAGAGGGATATTATTTGTTGTACTAAATAAGGGGTATTATTTCTTTCTTATTCATGAAGAGAACTTACATTATTCCATTCTTTATTATTCTTTTGGAATAACCTATATATCGTGGGCTACCCTATACTTGGTGAAATTCTCCTGTTATTCCATTCTTTATTATTATGTTGAATAACTCGCCTACATCAAAGTAATCGTATACATGGTGAAATTCTTCTAATATTCTATTCTTTATTATTCTCGTTGGAATATCCTATCTATGCTTTTTACTTGGGACCGATTCCATTATTTATTATTTCATTTTTATTATTCTCATTTAATATCACATGCGTATGCGCCACGCCTGGACTGGGTTCCATTATTTATTATTTTGTCGGAATATCACATGCATACGTGCGTTCTTGGGACTGATTCCATTATTTATTATTACATTGGGAATAACATGTGGGTGCGATCTATCACACCCATGGTGAATCCTTCATTATTCCATTCTTTATTATTCATTGGAATAACACATGCGTGTGGATTACCACATGTATGGTGAATGATCCTTCGTATTCATACGAATAGTATTTTCATTAAAAGTGGTTTTGCCGGTGATTTGTAATTTTTCCGACCCTCAAAAATTCGGAATAATTTGAAATGATATTTTGATGAGTTTTCTAGATTGTGTACAAAAAAATGGCGATTTTTGGATGTATAGATTAAGATTTATGGATTTTATGGGAAAAGACTATTTCAAAAGTAAACCCTTATAACTCCTTGTGGTTAACTCCAAATTGGCAAAATTTTTATTGGGAGTATATGTATATAACGAGAGAGTATACCTCAGAAATTTCAAATTTTTGGACAAAAGTACAATTTATGATAAATGTCTAAATATTCGCGCTTTTAGCCATATGAAAAATAGTAAATGAATTTTAAAATTTCGAGAAAATATATGTTCAAGATGGGACTATATTCGCTAAATCCCGGAAAAGAAATATTTTTGGGATGATTTGGTATTTTCATGAAAATAAACTAGTTATGAGTAAATGAATTAAATATGTCATGAAGTAATAAAATTGGAAAATAGGATTTTATGGCTTGAGAATCCTATATAAGGTATATCAGATTTTTATGAGGATTTGATCATTGATGATGAAATCTTATGAGTATAGCATTTTGAATGATTAAATGCATTATTTGGAAAAGTGTAAACAATTAAATGTAATTGTTTATAAGTTTAAGAAGTGATTAAAATAATGTTATAGTATTAAAATATTAGATTATGATTTTATTAAGTGATTGATAATGTCCGGATAAATTTAAAGTCTTTAATATTTATCCTTGATTTAGTTTGATTAATGCTTATAATATTGTCATCATCCTCATATTTATATTATGTTGAAAGTCATCTCGTGGCCCAGTAGTGCATAGATGGACTTGGTATGATTATGACCGAGGATTATTAAGAGTATAATCATGGCCGTAATGTTACAAATAATGTGGAAAAATCCTCATTGGCCCATAGTGCATTGATGGACGCTTTTGGTATGATTATGGCTATGGATTCTCTTCTACCAAGGGTGCAAAGATGAATTATTTTATGGCATGATCGGGGCCAGATTGATGAAAACACGATTATCTTTGGCACATGGTGCATGGATAATTAAATATCGTGATACTAATGAATATCCTTGGTCTGTAGTGCAGGGATGATTCGATGATGTTGATTAATTATTGAGTTGAGTCTCAGCGATGAAATATAAATTCATGGATGTGATAATAATGAATATCTTTGGCCGTAGTGCATGGATAATTCAGTGATATGGATTTATTATCGAGCTGAGTCTCAGCGATGAAATATAAACTCATGGATGTGATATTAACGAATATCCTTGGCCGTAGTGTAGGGGTGATTCGATGATGTGGATTATTTATTAAGCTGAGTCTCAGCGATAAAATATTTATTATACACTTTTAATGCGTAGAAGATAGTAGATATCATGTTCTACTTGACTCTTCTAAAATACAGTTGTATGTCTTTGGCATGTAGTGCAAAGATGAATTGTTAATGAATATCTTTGGTCATGGTGCAAAGATGAATTTATTAGTATGATTATGAGCAGGAATTCTGATTTGGTATAACCATGATTTTTGATGTTTCAGGTGAAGATAGGTGATGAGAATTATCTTCGTCCTAGTTGCGAAGAGGAATTTAGAACCACAATTATGATTATGAGTTATTCATATGATTGTGGATGAGGCTGATGATTTATTTTACATGGATAAAACATTATTAGTGGACTTTTAACATAGAAGATAATAGAGACCTTATGGTCTATTTGACTCTTCTAATGGATTGCTTCGTTCAATTTTAACTATGGTTGAAAAGTTTTATCATCTACCATATGTTCTAAATCTACGATTTATTATTGATGAAAGCTATTGATAATTTAATTATCTTTAGTCATGATATTCCTTCTTGGGCTAGTTGTGCTCACCCTTTACGCTTCACAATTCCTTTCGAGTAATAAGAGTGTTCTTTGTAAGAGTGTTCTTAGGGATCGAGCCGGGGATAACAGAGAATAGAATCGATGGTCTCTAGTGCGTGGAGGTTCTCCTTAAACAAAGATAGAAAAGTGTGTTGTATTCTATACAACATTTAGTAGTTACATTTGGTGAATCGAATAGAGTGAGGTGAACCCAACTTTGGAAGGGTGTTTTGCCACTATCATACAAGATGTCTAATGACATACAACCTCGTGTTATCATAAAAGACGAGGTTATGCGCATCACTTCTTGAGTATATCTACGGGCACTACCAATATGATCTTGAGTTGATTTAAAATATAATATTCACTTGGAGCAGTGGAGATAGTTATATGTCAAGAGAAGACTCACCATTGGAAAGAAGATGATAGTAATCTTCTCGTTTTTTTTTGGGGTCTATTGGGTCAACTAAGGATAATTACGTGGGCCATATGATATCTATTATAACCTGAGGCGCATGGCCTCCCATATACGAAGGTTTCCTTGAGCACTTCCCAAATATTTTAGTTTCTAAAAGCAGGTCTTTGACTATACTTTTATGTAAAGTACCATTGTAAGGTTGTGGTCGAGGCACCATGAGAGTTACATACATTTGTATTAAAACTCACGATTAAGCGTAGTGTCGTATTCTATCTGACACTCAACAGATTATATAAATGAAGTTGTATTTAAATTTTGTACCATGTATCTTATGACTCGGAATGGGTGATGTATACCTAATTTTGGGAGGCGTCACAATATAGCACAACATTTGTTCATTTATATAGTACAATTCACACAATAAATCATAAAATAAGAAAATTCTTATTTTAATATTTTTTGAAAACTCAATTGTCACATGATTTGTTTTGTAATTAATAAATATATTATTATAGGTAAATGAATTTGTTTAAAATGAATTATTAAAGGAAAAGATTGGATATAAAATTATATCTATCGATTGAAAATAAAAGAATTGTTGAAAACAATTTGTGGAAAGGAAAAGGAAATGAGCAAATATATAGTATATATATTTGTTTTTATTGAAAAAGAAATTGTGGAAAAATAAGTCATTTAAAGAAAACGAAGATAGTTTAACTAAGCCTAGGGTTTTAAAGGCTTGGTTAGGAAATAAAAGGGGCATGGATAGGATTGAGGCTAGGAAATTAAAATGGCTTGGCTAGAGAATTAGATGGCTTGAAGAATAATGACTTCGAGCCACCACTAGTGCAAACTTGGAGGCAAAGATTGACTTGAACTTGGAGCCAAAGTCTTGGAGTATATGTGTCACAAGTTGGGAAATTAGTCATGTAATTAAATGAATGTAGAAAAGCTAAAGGAAAGGAAAAGAAATCAGCACTCTCCTCATTCTCCCACCTCCCATACACGGCTAAGGAGGGAGAGAGAGAGAGAGTGAGAGAGAGAGAGAGAGAGGGCAGTCATGGAAGAGAAGATGAAAGAGGAAAAAAGAAAATGAAGAAAAACTTGATTAAGGTAATTCCTAAACCTAGTCCTTAGAAATCTTTGAAAAACTTTTCTTTTCAAAATTTAATATCCTTACTATAATAGGTTGTTATGTATGTCTCATATGGTGTGTAACCATAGAAGCATGGAAGAGGAAGAAAATCTAGAGAATTGAACAAGGTATAAAGCCCTAACCCTAAAACTATGTTTATATAATTTATGTTTAAGCATGTTTGTTGTTGGAGTTTGATGAAATTGATGGCGGATCATGGTGGATCCTTGACTATAAGAAGGATTAAGATGTATTAGGTTGTTTTATGTCAACTAATGCTTAAATCAAGAAATTATTAAAGTTCATGAAGTAAAGATGAAAGCTAGAAAAACTATTTTTATGGAAAACAAAACTTAAAATTTGAACAAGCATAACTCCTAGCCTATTTCAAATTGTTTAGCGTGGTCAAATTTTGGAGTTAGATATTGAAGTCCTCTAACATCTCCAATTGGAAGCTTCAAAAAATTCCTTGTAGATTTTTTGATGGATAATTTCTACCAAAACAGGACAAAACTGAAAAAACTTAAAAACCCTACTGCCCAGATTTTTTTGTGGGATGTTTGGGCCACCTAGGAATTGAAATAAAATCAGGACTTTTTGGACATTAAAATATATGATATAACGTAGATCCCGTTTGAAGATGAGCATATTCAAAATAAATCGAGGAGTTATATCCATTTTAATTTTAGGGGTTTTAAATGAAAACAACAATAACTTCAATTCTATAACTCTCATGATCATGCGAATTTAAACCGAAAGTTCATGTTAATATGTGTAAGATTCTCGCTTCTATTTTGGAATATTTGGAGTTGAGAACGATATAGCTAATTTTGCTAAGTTACTGAACTAAAATGGGCTTTTGAAAATACTTAATAAAAAGCAAAAATTCTAGAAAATTATTTTGTATATAGAATATATGTATATATGTGTGGCCAGAAAAGAAATAAATAAATAAAGTGTATAAGAAGGGTTTTCTAAAGAAAATATGATTTAAGGAATTACGAAAAAAGTAATTTTAGGGTTACCTGGAAACGCCATAAGGAGTTTACGGGTAAAGACATGATAAAATAGGTCACGTAAGATGAAGTTAGGGTTAAATGGTCATTTTGAAAATATGATTATTAAAGAATGAAATCTAAGTTGGTTTTAGACCTATAAGAAAGAATACATAAGATACAAGGTGTTTAGCCTATCCAATCATACAATATTATATAAGGTCATGAGATTCAAAGATATTAATAAAATTTTCTAAATGAAAGTAAAAGCAAAATGTATGATATATGAATTGTGTATAGGTTTTGAGTATATGATTTGTAAGACCCCGAATTTTACGAAATGAAAGTTTTCAATTTTCTGATAATTGTTATTCTATTTAGTAAATGGTTAAATTTTTAAAAGGTTAAAGTTAAGGGTGATATTTAAAATTTTTGCAAAGTAAGCAAGTTGATATAAAATATTTGTTGTCGGGGAATATTCTTTTTGTCAAGGAATATCCGTACGACGACACCATTATTGGTGGACCCCACAATGGAATAATTGTCGGAGTTAGAAAACAACAGAAATATCTTTTTATAAAAAGAACAACGAAAGTTTTACCGTTAACTGTTGAACTACCCGGTGGTAAAAGTAAATGCGATGTCTGGCGTGGTTGCATAATAACACACGGTATTTGTGGCGCCTCAACACGTTATACATCACCCATCTTGAGTCGTCAAATACATGGTACAAAATTCAAATACAACTTAATTATACAATGACGATGCGTGTAAAATACGACAAAACATAATCTAAGAGTTTTAATAAGAATATTGTCATCTAAACAATATCCACATTCAATGGAGTCCTCATTACATTTATTGTCACACTATTTAATGAAATAGTGAGGACTACTAATGCTATCATCTGGACCGTCGATCCATTCCCCCAGACTAGTCTCTACGTTGATTCTTATTTCTTGAAGAGAATGAAGTGAAAGAAAGGGTGAGCTCAAATAGCCCGAAGAAAAATATTATGACTAAGATAATGCGTAATAAATTATCATTAGCCTTCAACAATGTTAAACCGATAGAATATAATAGACAACAAGTTTAAGCTGCGGTGTGAACAATCAATCCATTAAAAGAGTCGAGTAGAGCGTAAAATCTACTATCTTCTATGATTTAAAAGTTTTTCATCAACTTTATCGGCGAGACTCGACAATAAATAAAATCGAATCATCCTCGCATCACGGCTAAGGATATTCATGTAATCATCAATGGTCAAGCTGATTATACCGAATTATCCTCGGTCATAATCATACCAACAAGCGTCCATCAATAAACTACTGAGGCCCATGAGGACTTTTACCATCATTAAATCACATTACTACCATGATTACAATCGAATAATCCTCGGTCCATCTATGCACGTAAGCCAAAGATGACTTTAATCACAATATAAGCATGAGGATGATGACAATGACATAATAATTCAATAAAACAAGTTCAAGGATAAATTTTAAAGATTCAAAATTTTAATTTATCCAGAAATCAATAACGTCTGAATTGTCAACATGATACTTTTTTGTGGAGTAAAATTCAAGAATGCTCAGAAGAATATTTTCATGAAAAGATACTGGATGAAGCGCAAATATCAAGGATATTCCACTAATTTCATGGAGTATAGAAGCCAAAACTTTAACCAATTGAGTATAATAGAATATATGAAACCGTAAATGGATTTTTGCCTGCCATGCGGTAATCCACGTAGACAGATCATTTCCACAATTTAATAAGGAATGAATACGAAAGATCATTCACCATATATGCGATAATCCATATAGACATGTTATTCCAACAGAATAATAAAGAATGGAATAACAGAAGAATTCACCAGCGTCGCGTGATGCTGCGCATGCATGAGTTATTCCAATAAATAATAAAGAATGGAACCCGTCACGCGTAACCAAGATGCTGAGCGTGGATATTCCAACGAATAATAAAGAATGGAACCAGGTCATACGTAATCCATACGAGACAAGATATTCCAATGAATAATAAAGAATGGAATAACAACAGAATTCACCAAGCATGCGATAATCAAGCATGACGAGTTATTCCAATGAATAATAAAGAATGGAATAATAGAAGAATTTTACCATGTATGCGGTGCCGCGCATGACAAGTTATTCCAACATAATAATAAAGAATGGAATAACAACCCTTACGAGTATTGAGCAAAATACCTCTTCGTGAATACGAAAGAATAATACCCACTTACCTTAGAAGAAGACTGAATCTTTGGAATAGTGAGGTAGCAGACTTCACAATTTAATAAGGAATGAATCTGAAGGATCATTCACCATGCATCTGATAATCTCACATGTACATGTTATTCCAACCTGAATAATAAATAATGGAATAATAGAAGAATTCACTAAGGCGTGTGTAATGTGACATGCAGACAGGTTATTCAACGAATAATAAATAATGGAACCGAATCATGCGTAACCAAAGAGCATGGATATTCCAACAAAATAATAAAGAATGGAACCAGTCATAGTAATCCAAGCAGAGATAAGATATTCAAATGAATAATAAAGAATGGAATAACAACAAAATTCACTAGGCATGCGATAGACTGCATAAACAGGTTATTCCAACAGAATAATAAAGAATGGAATAACAGAAGAATTTTACCATGTATGCGGTACTTCATATAGACAGGTTATTCCAACATAATAATAAAGAATGGAATAACAACCCTTACGAGTATTGAAAGAAAATAACTCTCTTCATGAATACGAAAGAATAATACCCCTTACCTTAGAAGAAGACTAGATACTGGAATAGTGAGGTATCAGACTTCTCTTCTTCTTTCTCTCTATAATAATTGCTCTATAGCTTTAGTGAATTGGTGAGAAATGGAGGAAGGACGAGCTTCTATTTATAGGAAAATATAGTTTCGATGATTGCACTTTTTGGGGCTCAAAATATTACAGTATAATACCTTCCACTTTTTCTTCATTTTTAAATTAGTCCTGTAAGTATTATCAAACTTGCACCACCTCCCCTAATAGTAAATAATATGAATTAATATTTCATTTATGTGACTTAATAGTATAATCATGTGAAAAAACTAATTACAGTATAGTACCTTCAACTATACCTCCATTTTTAACTTAGTCATGCAAGTATTATAAATCTTGCACCACCTCCCCTAATAGTACATGAATGTGAATCAATAGTACACACATGTGAACATATAGTTATAAGCATGCGAATTAATAGCAATTAATTGCTCATTTATCCGATTAATTACCCGATTGATCAATATAACCTCCAGACATCCATTATTATCGAAATAGATGTCGATTTCTACTAACACTAATAATCCTAACACAATGGAACTATCAATTTCATCTTTAACCAACACGAACTTATTCAAAGATTAATATTATAACTCACAATATTTAACAACCGAATTGTCGTTCCTGAAAGAGGGGCTTTCGATAAGTTTCTCCTTATTGCGCGCAATTAGGTGACCAAACCTCTCCTTGATGTAACTTCTGACATTGTCGATATTGCAAATAATAATATGAATAACTTTGCCGTCTCAATTATTAATTTAATAATAATAAATATTATACAGATGATCTTGTGATAATAATTTAATCAATAATATGAGAGATATGATCGTGAATTCTCGTAGCAATAATTGAGTATAAGCCGAGTGACTTCTCACGTAAGCATCAATAATCAATACCGTGTGTTATTATGTAATCACGCCGTATTCTTTATTTTTTTACTACCGGGTAGTTCAATGGTTTAACGGTAACCCTTTCAACATTTATTTTTATAAAAAGTTAATTATGTTATTTTTAAACTACGATGATACTTGGTTGTAGGGTCCACTAATAATTGTCTTCAGTCGTCGAATATTCCCCTGTTAAAATGAATATTCCCACCAATCGAATAATATTATATAACCACTTGCTTACTTTGCAAAATTTGTAAATATTACCCACAACTATAACATTATATCAAATCCACACCATAATTTTTAAAAATATATTTCGAGAAAATTATTCTTTATTCATAAAAGTCAGGGTCTTACAACCTCCTCTTCTTATGAAATTTCATCCTCGAAATTAGGGTACGTACCTGGTATATTAAAGAGGTGAGGATATCTTGACTTCATCTCAGATTCTAACTCCCAGGTCATTTCTTCCACATCGTAGTTTCTCCACAAAACTTTGACTTGAGGTATAACCTTGGAGCGTAGAA
The DNA here is from genome assembly GCA_020205615.1 of Panax quinquefolius. Classification (NCBI taxonomy): domain Eukaryota; kingdom Viridiplantae; phylum Streptophyta; class Magnoliopsida; order Apiales; family Araliaceae; genus Panax; species Panax quinquefolius. The sequence goes on from CM035165.1 coordinate 26,967,994, forward strand.
TATGATCCTTCTTATCCAAGATTTTAATAGGTAACTCTTCATACGTTAAATCTTCCGCTATCTCGTGCGGTTCTAATTCAATAATGTGGTTGGTCTTTCACATATTTACGTAACATAGATATGTGAAAAAATGTTATGAACACGAAACATACTTACGGTAAGGTGAGTCTATAGGCCATGATTCCTACTCGATCGAGGATTAAAAATGGGCGATATGAATCGAGGATAAAGCTTTCCTCTCTATCCAAATCTAAGTAACTCCTTTCCATGGAGCAACACGTAACAACACATGATCTCGAATATCGAATTCCACGTCCTTTCGATGAAGATCGACATAACTCTTTTTATCGATCTTGTGAGGTTTTTATCGTTGTCGAGATCATTTGAATATTTTCCATGGTCATACGCACTAACTCCGGTCCCAACAACGTTGCTTCACCCACCTCATTCCAAAGATCTTTGGAAGCGACACTTTCTTCCATACAGCGCCTCAAATGGAGCCATGCCAATACTAGCTTGATAACTATTGTTATAGGAAAACTCCACCATGGTAAGAACTTGTCCCAACTTCCTCTTGAAGTCAAGGACACAGTCTTAATAGATCTTCAAGAGTTTGAATAGTCCTCTCTGACTGCCCATCCGTCTGAGGATGATATGTCGAGCTAAATCATAAATCTGTGCCCATAGCTTTTTGCAAACTAACCCAAAATCTTGAAGTGAATCTTGGGTCTCGATCGGAAACTATGGATCTTGGGCATACCATGCGATCTTACAATCTCGTTTATGTATATACGAAAGCAAGACGTTCAAGTGTATAAGTTTCTGATATAGGTAGGAAATGAGCGGACTTGGTCAATCTATCAACAATGACCCAAATTGCATCTATGCCTTGAGAAACCTTGGGAAGACCAATGAACGAAATCCATGGTAATGTGCTCCCACTTCCATTACGGAATTTCAAATGGTTGCAATGGACCTTTGGCACTTGATGCTCGCATTGACTCGTTGACAAGTTAGTACCTTGAGATAAACCCGCTATCTCTCTTCATATTGCTCCACCAAAATGTATGTCGAAGATCACGATACATTTTGGTACTCCCAGGATGGATTGCAAATAGTGTGTTGTGCGCCTCCATCATGATTTTATACTTCAAGTCAGAATACAAACACAGCTTATGAGAAATTAGATATTGACATATCTCGGGTTTCAAACCTTTTAGAAACATTCGCGTCATTCTCTCCTCATTATCAACCAAGTGAGACGCAAACTGGGACAACTTGGTAAACTTAGCTTCGTACTGTGACACAGTCATATTGTTCTGCTCCAACTTGATGAACTCTACCTCTTTCATGTGACGAATACTTTCGAGAAAGTACTTGTCGTTGAATAGTTATTAGAACTTCTCCCAAGACATCTTGATGCACGCGGTTTGAGTACTCTTTCTCTGAATCCCACCGATGATCGCTCTCCTCACAACATAAAGGTGGCAAAGGGAACCTTTTGCTCCTCGGAGCATCCCAAGACATCAAATATCTTGGTGATCTGCTTTATCCACGTCTTCGCTTTAAGTGGTTGTGGCTCTCCAATAAACTCCGGTGGTCCCAACTCCTTGAACTGTTTAGCGGTGACCGTTCGAGAGTTTCCAATGTTTCCACCTACATTTTGGACAGGAGTCGCTCTCACCTGATGTTGCATGAATTGCATAAAAGCCTCTGAACATTCCATCGTTCATCATTTGGTCAGTGTTGTTGTTTTCCTGAGGATTATTGCCATCCTGATGGACATTATCCTAGGTATTGATCGTTGATGACTCAACGGTCTCATGTGCTTCATTGCTTATCTCAACATTTTCGGATGCCATTTTCAAATACTGCCACAAAACAAGGGTTAATTGACATGTCACATATTATCCTTATACTACGTCGACCAAATAAATACCAAATAAACTTAGGTAAGTCATACTAGCGAAGGAATTTCCGTCTCTCCTCCTGTTCTTGTCTCACATCTCGGCCGGGGATCATATCCTAAGCTTTGATACCAACCGTGGCGCCCCAAACAACTATACATCACCCATCTTGAGTGCCAAATACATGGTACAAAATTCAAATACAACTTAATTACACAATGATGTCGTATGCAATACGACAAAACATAATCTAAGAGTTTTAATAAGAATATTGGCATCTAGACAATATCCACACTCATTGAGTCCTCATTACATTTATTGTCACACTATTTAACGAATAGTGAGGACTACTAATGCTATCATCTCGAATCATCACTCCGTTCTCGACTAATCCATTTCGTTCTCATTTCCTAAAGAGAACGATGAAAGAAAGGTGAGCTCAACTAGTCCGATGAAATATTATGACTAAGATAATGCGAGAATAAATTATCATTAGCCTTCAACAATGTTAAACTAATAGAATATAATAGACAACAAGTTTAAGCTGCGGTAACCGGAACAAGCAATCCATTAGAAGAGTCAAGTAGAGCATAAAATCTATTATCTTCATGATTTAAAAGTTTTTCATTAACTTTATAGGTGAGACTCACGACAATAAATAAAATTAAATCATCCCCGCATCACTGACGATGATATTCATGTTATCATCAATGGTCATGATTATCTTACCAATTATCCACGGTCATAATCATACCAACAACATCCCATCAATGAACTAAAGGTCCATGAGGACTTTTACCACATCATTAAATCACATTACGGTCATGATTACAAGATAATAATCCACGTCATAATCATACCAAATGCATAACGACCCCAAAATAGGTCCATTCCATCCAAACCATTAAAGTCGCCAAATATATGGTGCGAAAAATAACTACAACTTTATTACAACAATTGCAGGTGCAAAATACAACAACACATATCTTTGTGAGTTTGGATGCAAATATATACCAAGCATGTACGTCACAATGACACCTTACATAAAGGTATAGTCAAAACTGTTTTAGAAATTAGAATCTTTGGGAAGTGCTCAAGGAAACCTTCGTATACATGGGAGGCCATGCTTTTTAGGTTATGGTAGATATCATATGGCCACGTAATTATCCTTGGTTGACCTAATAGACCCCAAAGAAAAACGAGAAGATTACTATCATATTCTTCCCAATGGTGAGTCTTTTCTTGACATATCATTATCTCCACCGTCTCTAATTGGGTATTATATTCCAAACAAACACCAAGATTATATAGGTAGTGCTTGTAAATATACTCGACAAGTGGATGTGCACAACTTTGTCTTATGATAACACGAGTTTGTATGTCATTAGACATCTTGTATGATAGTAGCAAAACACCCTTCCAAAGTTAAATTCATCTCACCCTCAACATCTATAGACCACCACTCTATTCCTCGCTATCCCCGCTCGACCCAAATACACTTTTATTACACCGAAGGAATTGTGAAACAAAAGGGTGAGCACAACTAGCTCGATAAAGAATATTATGACTAAAGATAAATAAATTATCAATAGTCTTCATCGAATAAATCGAGATTTAGAACATATGGTAGATGATAAAACTTTTCAACCATAGTTAACGGTGAATGAAGCGATCCATTAGAAGAGTCGAATAGACCATAAAATCTATTATCATCTCCATGTTAAAAAGTCCACCAACAATGTTTTATCCTCAAACATCAATCAACAATTCACATCCACAATCACGTGTATAACTTCATAATCGTAATTGTAGTTCTAAATTCCTTTCCTCATCGAAGACAAAGATAATTTTCATCACTTGTCTTTACACGAAACATCAAAGATCATGGTTATACCAAATCACGATTCGCTCATAATCATACTAATAAATTCATCTTTGCACCACGGCCAAAGATATTCATCAACAGTTCATCTTTACACTACAAACTAAAGATATTCAACAACGGGTCATCTTTGCATTCTGAGCGAAAGATATTCATCAATAATTCATCTTTGCACTACTGAGCTTAAAGATATTCAACAACAATCATCTTTGCATTCTGAGCAAAAGATATTCATCAATAATTCATCTTTTGCACTACAAGCTAAGATATTCATCACCGTCATCTTTTGCACTCTGAGCCAAAGATATTCATATATCAAGGAAATACATAATCATCTCGGAAGTTATATAACAATAATTATAACCATGTTGATCAATTCACCTTTGCACTTAAGCTAAAAATATTCAATTGTAAATTCAATGGTCATGATCATACCGATCAACAATTCAACTTTTGCACTTCTTGGCGAAAGAGAACCTATGGTCACGATCATACCAATAATCTACCCATCTTTACACTCAAGTCAAAGAGAAATATCATCATTAGGGTTATAAGAATGTTATATAAAAACAATATAATCAAAACATGGTTTTAATTTCAAGAGTAAGATTCATAAATCAATGATAATTTGGTGGAGAAGAAACCATTTATGTCGTGAATAGTACCCGTATTAAATACATGTATGTAGTATCACGTGCGTAGTAACCTCGACACGAAAAGATAAAGTTTCATAATAAAATTCATATCCATATTTATAACACCTTAATCCAAATGTTATAAATTACTTAGAAATCTCATAATCTAATATTATTAATATTATAATAATATTTTAATCATTTTTAAACTTATAAACAATTTAATTAAATTGTTTACACTTTACTAATTAATGCATTTAATCATCATAAAATGCCAAACTCATAAGATTTCATCATCAATAACCAAAACCCTCATCAAAAATCTGCATATACCTCATATATGATTCTCAAGCCATAAAATCATATTTTCCAATTTTCTTACTTCACATAACATATTTAATTCATTTACTCATAACTAGAATATTTTCATGAAAAATACCAAATTAGTTCCAAAATATTTCTTTTCTGGGATTTAGCATAACATAGTTCCATATTGAACATATATTTTTCTCTAAATTTTAAAAATTCATTTACTATTTTTCAAATGGCCAAAACCACGAATATTTAAACATTTATCATAAATTATACTTTTATCCAAAAATTCTGAAATTTACACGGTATATTGATATTATATAGATGTACTCCCAATAAAAAATTTCATCAATTTTGGAGTTAATCACAAGGAGTTATAAGCGGTTACTTTTAAAATAGTCTTTTCCCAGAAAATTCATAACTCTTAATCTATACATCCAAAAATCACCATTTTGGACACAATCAATAAAACTCATCAAAATATCATTTCAAATTTTTCCAGAATTTTTGAATGTTCAGAAAAATTTCGAAACTAAAAACATAATAACCCTTAAAATCCCTTACTATCCCTTACCTCGAAAAAGCGATCTTACATTTGGAATAACTTATTTGAATCGAACTTGCATAGTATAGCAATACTCAAAGTATACTCACAAGAATACGCTCAATATATCGAGAGAGAAATAGAGAAAAACTTGATTTACGGTGTGATTTTCAATTCTAACCTAAGCACCTATTTATGAAAAATGCTTAACGCCAAAGGAGACTAAATTAATAAATTATTATTATTATTATCCTACGCCTCCTCCTTGGAAAATCAGCAGCCCAGCAGCCCTCCACTCTTGAAAAAAAACAATTCAGCACATGCATTCAATTACCATCCAAAAAGTGGGGCCCGCCTCATTTAAAAATTATTTTATTTTTTGAAACTTCAACAATTCATAGAAAATAAACCGGTTATCAGAAAAATACGAATTCTATATCCATTCTGCCTGAAATCGAATTCTCTACAACTTTACAGAAGAAATTTTTCCAAATTCCAAGCGAAAAATGACCAAAATCTGCATACGGGATAAGTTTTCTAATTTCCTTCTCTTCCTTTCTTTCTTCCTTTCCATAATTCTCCACTAACTCTCTCTCTTCCCCCACTTTCTTCTCTTACCCCACCACTTCTTCCACACACACACATCAAATATATATATATATATATATATATATATATATATATATATATACATTAAAATATTTACAATTATTAAATAATTCCAATTCTATCTTCTCTCTTCCACCTCATCTATTTATAAACCATGAATTTATTGTAAAAATATCACCATCAATATATTATTAAAATAATATATTTAAATGAATTATTTTATCGAAAAAAGATAAAATATTAATTTTCAACAATTGTCATTTAAAAATTTTCTCCATCTATATCCATATAAAATCAATATTTTCCTCATCATATGAATTAATAATTAATTATTCACAAATAATATTACAGAATCACAATATTGACAACCAGTGCGGTTCGAGAAAGAGGGCTTTCGAATAAGAATTTCTCCTTCTTGGCAATTATTAGGTGACCAAACCTCTCCTTGACAGAACTTTCTAGGCATTGCGATAATAATGTTATCCAATAATATTATTCGGATAATATGAATTATTGCTCCCGATAATGGAAAATCTTGTGTGACAATTATTGAAACAACAATAATATAAAATATCAACGTAGCAATTATTGAATCAATAAAATAAAATATTGAGCAAGAATTACTTTGTAATAATTATTGAGTAATGCCTTCTTACGAAAAAAAAAATTATCATGCTTCGTGAATAGTACTTCGTGAATAGTAACTTCGTGAATAGTAACTCGTGAATAGTAACTTCGTGAATAGTAACTCATGAATAGTAACTCGTGGATAGTAACTCATGAATAGTAACTCGTGAATAGTAACTCATGAATAGTAACTCGTGAATAGTAATTAAAAAAAAATTGAATACTTTTATTTCATAAAATTCGGGGTCTTACAAAGTCCATCTATACATGTATGCCAAAGATGACTTTAATCACAATATAAGCATGAGGATGATGACAATGACATAATAATTCAATAAAACAAGTTCAAGGACAAATTTTAAAGATTCAAAATTTTAATTTATCCAGAAATCAATAACGTCAAATTATCGACATGATACTTTTTTGTGAGTAAAATTCAAGAATGCTCGAAGAATATTTCCATGAAAAAGATCTTGGATGAAGCGCAAATATCAAGGATATTCCACTAATTTCATGGAGTATAGATGCCAAAACTTTAACCAACCGAGTATAATAGAATATATGAAACGAAAATGGATTTTTTCCCGCCACGCGTAATCCACGTAAATGATTATTTCCACAATTTAATTAAGGAATGAATCTGAAGGATCATTCACTATGCATGCTGATAATCCACATGCGAGGTTATTCCAATGGAATAGTAAAGAATAGAATAACAACGAATTCACCGAGCATGCGATAGGCCGCATGCATACGAGTTATTCAACAAAATAATAAAGAATGAAACCAATTAATACGTAACAAATACGCATGTGATATTCAATGAATAATAAAGAATGGAATCGGTCATGCGTAATCCACACGAACGGGATATTCCAACAGAATAATAAAGAATGGAATAACAACGAAATTCACGAGCATGCGATGAATCCATGCATGAGTTATTCCAATAGAATAATAAAGAATGGAATAACGAGAAGAATTTTACCATGTATGCGGTACTTGATGTGAGCAGGAGTTATTCAAAAATAATAATAAAGAATAGAATAACAACCTTACGAGTATTGAAAGAAAATAACTCTCTTCATGAATATGAAAGAATAATACCCACTTACCTGTAAGAAGACCGGATCTTTGGAATAGTGAGGTAGCAGACTTCTCTTTTCTTTATCTCTATAATAATTGCTCTCATAATAATTGCTCTCTATAGCTTTAGTGAATTGGTGAGAAATGAAAGAAGAATGAGCTTCTATTTATAGGAAAATATAGTTTCGATAATTACGTTTTTGGGGCTCAAAATATTATAGTATAATACCTTCCTCTTTTTCATTTTTAAATTAGTCCTACCCAAGTATTATCAAACTTGCACCACCTCCCCTAATAGTAAATAATGTGAATTAATAGTTCATTCATGTGACTTAATAGTATAATTTTGTGAAAAAACTAATTACAGTATAGTAACTTCAACTATAACTCCATTTTTAACTTAGTCTTGCAAGTATTATCAATCTTGCACCACCTCCCCTAATAGTACATTAATGTGAATCAATAGTACACACATGTGAACATATAGTTATAATCATGCGAATTAATAGCAATTAATTGCTCATTTATTCGATTATTACCCGATTGATCCATATAACCTCCACACATCCATTATTATCGAAATAGATGTCGATTTCTGCTAATACTAATAATCCCAACACAATGGAACTATCAATTTCATCTTTAATCAACACGAACTTATTCATCATTAATATTATAACCCGATGATATTTAACAACCGTCGTTCCGAAAGAGGGGACTTTCAAAAGGATTTCTCCTTATTAGTAGCCATGCAATTAGTGACCAAAACCTCTCCTCGACAGAACTTCTAGACATTGTCAATATTGCAAATAATAATATGAATAACTTTGTCGTCTCAATTATTGATTTAATAATAATAAATATTATACGAGATAATCTTTATGACAAATAATTTAATCAATAATATGATAGATATGATCAGTTAATGACAATCTTGTAGCAATAATTGAGTATAACTGAGTGACTTCTCATATAAGCATCAATAATCAATCTGGTGTCTAGTATGCAACCACGCCAGTATTCTTGTACTTTACTACCGGGTAGTTCAATGGTTTAACAGTAACCACTTTTCGCCATTATTTTTATAAAAGATAATGTAAGACCCAAAATTTTTTAAAAGGAATTTATTATTTTGAAATAGTAAGGGTTGATTTGATTAATGTGATAGTTAAGGGTTAAATACGCAAATATTTCAAAATAAGCAAGTGGTTATAAAATATTCATTTTGTCGGAATATTCGTTTGGTCGTGGAATATTCGCATCGTCTTGGGAATATTCGTATTTACGACGGCAAACGATAATGTGGGCCCCATAACGGAAAGCGATTGGATGAAGAAAACGACAAATATAAGTTGGTTAAAATAACTTGCAGAGTTGTTACCGTAAAGACCGTTGAATACCCGGTGGTTAAAATACAAAGAATACGCTGTGGTCGCACAAAGAAGACACCCAGATTGCAGTACAAGATTGTTGAATTATTGATCCTTACGTAAGAAGGCACTACTCAATAATTTTCACAAAGAGTTATCGCTCAATATTTTATTTTATTGATTCAATAATTGTCATATTGATATTTTATATTATTGTTGTTCAATAATTGTCACCGCACATTATCTCCATTATCGATCAATAATTCATATTATTTGAATAATATTATTAGATAACATTATTGGCAATGTCTAGAAAGTTCACAAGGAGAGGTTTGGTCACCTAATCATGCTGCCAAGAAGGAGAGAAATCCTTATCTGAAAGCCCCTTTCCCCAGAACTACCGTCATCATAATCAGGATTCGTAATATTATTTGTGAATAATTAATTATTGATTCATATGATAAAGAAATATTTATTTTATGTGGATATAAATGATGGATTTATTTATGTGGTTATAAATGAAGAAATTATTGTTGAGGTGTTTTATCAAGATTTTTTTATCGGATCGAGAGTATTAAAAATCAAATCGGGGGTTTTAGATATATTGCGGGGTTATAATTTTAATCCGACCGCTGGATTGTGGTAATTTTTGGGTATGTTATACATACATAAGTTGAGTATATGTCCACAAATTTTGAACCGTTAAAAATGCACGAATGATTTGTTGTGAATTTTAAGAGGTGTCTGATTCTAAAATAGGTTTATAATTGATTTTGTGGAAAATTTAGAATTGAGTGGGCCCCACTTGTGGTTGGTGAAGAAATGTGCTGAATTTTATTTCAAATGTGGTGGGTGGCAATAGTAGCAGTAAAGCCATCGTGTAGCAAAGGTCAAGTCTCGCTTCTACAAGCTAACATTTTCCTATAAATAGAGGGCTAAGTTAAATTGAAAATCACACCGTAAACAAAGTTTTCTCTCTCTCTCTATATTATCGAGCGATTTTTTGTGAGTATTTAGATACTTTGAGAGTTGTTTGTCAAGATAAGTTTCATTCAAAGATCACTTCCTACCTTTCCTTCCGGCAATCGATTCTTTCGAGGTAAGGATATTATTTTTTTTCAGAATGATATTATTTCTTCAATATCATTATGTCAAATGTTGATCCAAGTTTTTATCAAATTTGAACTTTTCATGTCTGGGGTTACTATTCATGAGTTACTATTCACGAGTTACTATTCATGAAAGTTATTCATGAAGTTACTATTCACGAGTTACTATTCACGAAGTACTATTCTCATGTTGCGTGAAGATGTTTTTTTTGTGAATTTCTATCTTTTGGTGTCTGAGTTACTATTCACGATATCTTTACATTATTCACGATACTTGACTATTCACGTATACTGACATCTATTCAACAAAAAATAAAATTTCTTCTTTTCGTCTAAAATATCTATTCTCGATACTAGCTTTGATCAGATCCATGTTTTGATCATTCTTGAATTTTACACCACTACGATGATTATTTTCGAGGTATTTTTGACATGGATAAAACAAAGTACTAATCCTTAATCCTTAATCCTCACATTTTGTTTCACCGGATTCGCTTTCTTTAAAAATATTTTTCATCATCCTCGCCTTAAATGATGATATTATTGAATATCTTTGTCCAGTAGTGTAAAGATGAATGATTTCTCAAGAATATCTTTGGCCCTGAAAAGTGAAAGAACAGTGTGTTTAGATGAATACGACCGATCGATTAATATCTTTGCCCCGAGTGCAAAGATGAATGTGTGTTTAAATGAATACGACTAATCGATGAATATCTTCGCCTCAGAAGTGCAAAGATGAATATTTGATTCAGATGTATATCGATTGATGTTACAGGATAAAAGATAGACGATGAACTTTAAATTCATACATAGAAGATAGTAGTTTCATTCTCTACTTAACTCTTCTAATGAATTATTATTTCACCGCTAATATTGATTTAAAATTTGTCGTCTATCAGATTCTATTAAATTTTTTCCTCGTGAAGACTAACGATAATTTGTCAGATATTATCTTAGTCATAATATTCTTTATCGAGCTAGTTGAGCTCACCCTTTCCTTTTTGTTCCATTCTTCTCGTGAGGCGAGAATATAGCGAGTACGTAGCCTGGGTAATGGAATGAAGGTTTTAGAAAGGATTGTTTAGTAGTCCTCACCATTTTTGTAAAATAATGTATCAATAAATGTGATGAGGATTTATTTGAGTATAAATATTGTCTGAAGATAATATTTGTATTTAAACTCACAGCTTTATTGTTGTAATAATAAAGTTGTAGTTGCTTCAGCATCACGTATCGACAACTCGTAATGGGTGATGTATACCTATTTTGGGGCGCCACAATTGGTATCGTAGCTAGGATATGATCTCCATGAGATCGGGAATGTAATCTAGAGGGAGAGACGAAAAATCCTTCGCTAGTGTGTCCTACCTAAGCTTATTTGTTAGTTGGTCAAGATATAGGGATATTATGTGATATATTGATTTCCTTAATTAACCCTTGTTTTATGACAAGATTTGAGAATGTCGAATCGAGAATATTAATAATGGAGTAAATGAGACCGTGGAGATGCTCAGATTTACCAACGAGGAGAACGCAAACAGTCGGGCAATGTTCTCCCGCGAACAACACCAATCGAGCAGATGATGAACGAGGGGATGTTTAGAAGTTTTTGCGCTTCATGCAAAATCGATTTAGGAGACTCGTGTTCAAAATACAGAGAGAAATGATAGCAATTACCAAGTTGTCACAACCAAGCAAGCTCAAAGAGTCAGACCACCGTAATTTAAGGGAAAGCCGATCCGATCACGGCGGGAAATACGGGTCAAACAAATTACCAAGATATTCGATGTCTCGGATGCACGGAGAACAGAAGGTTCCATTCGCCACCTTTATGTTCCGTGGTGAAGGCAGACCATCGGTGGGAGTCTGTGAAGCTGCACTCCATCCAAATTTCGCACTCAGAAGTGTCTTGGGAGACGCTTTCAGAGATTATTTAATGACAAATACTTTCCGAAAGTGTTCGGCTATATGGTAAGGAAGTGGAGTTCATCGATTGAACAAAACAACACGACGGTGTCTCAAAGACGAGGCAAAGTTTGCAGAGTTATCCAGTGTTCAGACCTCATTTGGTGGAGAATGAGGAACGATGACGCGGATGTTTCTAGAGGTTTGAAACCCAGATACGCCAAGATCTCATTTCTCATAAACTTTCTTTATTCAGATGTTGTAAATGTGGCTCAATTATTAGAGCGAGATAACGAGTACTACCAACTAAGAGGACCATAACCAGATCGCACCTAGAGAGATAGCAATAATGTAATAATGATAACTCAATGAGAAAGAAACAGACGGACAAAAATGGTAACCACTCCGTGGTAATCATGGTCATGAAAATGTAGAAGCGAGTCAGAGGAGATTTTAAAAAGAGGAGATTTAACAACGACTATGTGAAGACGACAAAGGTTTAAGAAAGAATCGGTTCTAAGGGAGGAGAACGACCACCGGCCATATGCTACAAATGCGAAAAGAGGGACATATCACCAAACCGCCCACAACAGCTCAAGGTATGCTATAATTAGGAAAGGAAGGACATATCGCCGAGATCAGACGCAGAATAAACCTAGTTCAACGGGACTATGACTCAAAAGATCGTCCCGTAAAAGTCAAAGTCAACGATTCCTGGAAGAGCGCTTGTCAGATCGGTCATAATGCGAGGAACCCAAACGAGGTGATCACGGTAAGCTATTTATAAATTCTGCAAGTTTATACCTTACTTGATACCGGCATACCCATTCATTTATCTCTCCGCATGTGCTCAACGCTTAAACTTGACTCGAGAAATTAGACTTTCGACCTATCTGTGGAAACTCCGTTAGAGAAACTTTCATCACATCCACCGCTTATAAATCTTGTTTGATTCAAGTTGCACCATCACCTTACTCGCTGACCTTATCTCTTTAAAGATACTTGCTTTTGATGATTTTAGGATTGATTGGTTAACTACTCATCATGCCAAAATTGATTGTTTTCGTAAGGTTGTTAGTTTTCATATTCCTAACCAACCCGCAGACGTAATTCAAGCAACTAAACCATTAAAATCAATCACTATCATATCTAATCATAAAGCTATTCGCTTATCAAAAACTGATGTCAAGCTTTCTTAGCCCATGTTATGGATTTGAATAAAGACACGCCAAATTTGAATAATATTCCGCTGTTATCGACTTTCCCGACGATTTCCAAGAACTTCCTGGCCTACCCCCGTAACGTGAAGTCAATTTTTATTGATCTCAACCCGTACAAAGCCCATTTCTAAAACCCCATATCGAATGGCTCCTATTGAACTTCAGAGTTAAAGGTCCAACTACAGAATTGTTGGACATCGGTTTCATCTCGTCCCAGTACATCTCCTCGGGGTGCCCCTGCTTTATTCAGTAAAGAAGAAAGACGGAGTATGCGATTTCAGATCGACTATCTGGAATCGAACCATGTCACCATCAAGAATAGGTATCCTCACCTCGCATATTGATGACTTGTTTGACCAACATAAAGGCACAATTCTTTTCAAAAATCGATCTTCGCTCGATATCATCAAATCAAGATTAAAACCGAGGATATTCCAAAGACCGCCTTCGTAACTCCTGGTAGACGGGCATTATGAATTCTTAGTCATGTCTTTCGACTAACTAATGCTCCCGCGGCTTTCATGGATATGATGAACCGAGTATTCAAGGAATATTTGATCGCCTGTGTTGTCAGTTTTTATCAATGACATCCTTATATATTCCAAAAGTCGTGAAGATCATGAGCACCATTTGAAGTCGGTACTCCAAAGGCTTCAGTGAAACCAACTATATGCCAAATTGAAGAAATGCGAGTTCGCTTGAGGAAGTAGCATTTCTTGGGCATGTGGTGTCAAAACATGGAGTATCCGCTGATCCGGCCAAGATTGAAGCAATACAAAGTTGGGAGCAACCAAGTCGGTGATCAAGTACGAGCTTTTTGGGCTTAGTCCGGTTATTATCTGAGATTCGTGGAAGGGTTTTCTAATCGCTACTCCATTAACTCAAATTAACTCGAAGGATACAAAATTGCTTGGAAGCGAAGAATGCGAGAAAAGTTTCCAAGAGCTTAAGAGGAGACTTATTTCAAGACTGCTCTAACAATACCATCCGGTTCTTGATGGATTTGTTATCTACAAAGAATGCTTCGTGCAAAGGGTTAGGATGTGTTCTCATGCAACGGGGAAAGTCATAGCCTATGCCTCGCGACAACTTAAAGAGTATGAGAGGAATTATCCTACTCATGATCTAGAGTCAGCAAAGAGTCAAGCTTTCATACTAAAGATATGGAGGCACTATCTATATGGGGAGAAAGTGGAGATATATTCGCATCATAAAAGCCTTAAATATTTCTTCACTCAAAAGAACTCAACATGCGCAAATGACGCTGGCTCGAACTATCGAAAGACTACGACCACACTATTCAATACCATCCCGTAAAGTTTAACGTAGTAGCCGACGCGATCGAGTAGAAGATCATATGCGAACGAAAAGGATGATGTCAAGTATACGACAGAGCCAACTTTAATAGAAAAGTTAAGGTCGCTCAAGCCACCCACCCGAGCCGATATGCGTATGAAGAAGAAAGTACAAGAAGGAGCTATTCCTAAGCGAGAATTGATGAAGAAGGAATACTTTGAGTCCACTCTAGACTTTCAGTGTTCCTAACGACTCGATTTGAAGTACAAGATTATGATGGAGGCACACAATACACCATTTGCAATCCATCCTCGAAGTACTAAAATGTATCGTGATCTTCTACATACATTTTGGTGGAACAATACGAAGAGAGATTGCAAAGTTTATCTCAATGTGTTTAACTTGTTAACGGTAAAGGCGAGCATCTAGTACCTAAGGGTCCGCTGCAACCACTTGAGATTCGGAATGGAAGTGGGAACACATTACCATGGATTTCACATTTTGTCTTCCTACTACTTTCTCAAGGCATCAATGCTATTTGGGTTATTGTTGATAGATTAACCAAGTCTCGCTTATTTTTCGCCGATACGGAGACTTATTCACTTGAACGCCTTGCTAGATGTACGTAAATGAGATCGTGAGGTCAGTATGGCATGCCTCAGATCCATAGTTTTGATCGCGACCCAAGATTCACTTCAAGATTTTGGGTTAGCTTTGCAAAAAGCTACGGGCACGGATTTGCGATTTAGTTCGCATATACCATCCCCAAACCATCGGACAATCGAGAGGACTATTCAAACTCTTGAAGATTTATTAAGACTCGTGTCCTAGATTTCAAGGCGCTTGGGATAAGTATTTACCATCGGTGGAATTCTCCTACAACAACAAGCATCGTCAAGCAAGTATAAAAGTGGCTCCATTCAAGCATTATATGGACGAAAATGTCGCTTCCAATATGTTGGGATGAGGTGGGTGAAGCAACATTGTTGGGACCCGAAAGTTAAGTACGTATGACTCACCGAAAAGATCCAAATGATTCGACAACGATACAAACCAAGACAAGATCGACAAAAGAGTTATGCGATCTTCATCGAAAGGACGTGGAATTTAATGTAGGGATCATGATTGTCATGAAGTCAGCTCCATGGAAGGGAGTTACAAGATTTGGGAAGAGAGGAAAGCTCAATCCACGATTTATCGGTCCATTTCAAATTCTTGACCGAGTAGGAAATGTAGCCTATGTACTGCAAGCACTCTCCGAAGTATGTCTCGTTCATAATGTGTTTCATATATCTCATTTCAGAATATGTGAAAGACCCAACCACGTTATCGAAGTTAGAACCTGACGAGATAGTCAAGACTTAACGATGAGGAGGTACCTATCAAGATCTTGGATAGAAGGAGCATGTCCCTACGCCAAGAAAGGTCATACCACAAGTTAAAGTTTTGTGGAGGAATCATGCTATAGAGAAAATGACCCGAATTGAAACTAAATGAAAGCGAGGTATCCTCACCTTTTCAAACACTGTATCGTACGCCAATTTCGAGGACGAAATTTCATAAGGAGGGAGGTCAGAAGACCTCAAATTTTTTAAATAAAAGGAATTTCCTTTATTTATTATTTTGAAATAGTAAGGGTTGATTTGATTAATGTGATAGTTTATGGGTTAAATACGCAAATATTTCAAAATAAGCAAGTGGTTATAAAATATTCATTTTTGCTTGGGAATATTCGTTTTGGTCGTCGTGGAATATTCAGATCGGTTGTGAATATTCGCATTTACCAAGCAGCCCAATGTGTGGGCCCCATAACGGAAAGTTTATTGGATGAAGAAAACGACAAATATAAGTTGGTTAAAATAACTGCATGAAGTTGTTACCAAGTAAAGATCGCTTGAATACCCTTGGTGGTTAAAATACAAAATAATACGCGCGTCGCAAAGAAGAGACTTATTGATTACATGATTGTTGAATTATTGATCCTTACGTAAGAAGGCACTACTCAATAATTTTCATGTAGAATTACCGCTCAATATTTTATTTTATTGATTCAATAATTGTCATGTTGATATTTTATATTATCATTGTTCAATAATCACTCACCGCATTATTATCTCCATTATCGATCAATAATTCATATTATTTGAATAATATTATTAGATAACATTATTGGCAATGTCTAGAAAGTTCTGCTCAAGGAGAGGTTTGGTCACCTAATCATACGCCAAAGAAGGAGAAATCCTTATCTGAAAGCCCCTCTTCCCGGAACTACCGTCATTATAATCAGTGATTCTCAGAATATTATTTGTGAATAATTAATTATTGATTCATATGATAAAGAAATATTTATTTTATGTGATATAAATGATGGATTTATTTATGTGGTTATAAATGAAGAAATTATTGTTGAGGTGTTTTATCAAGATTTTATCTGATCGAGGTATTAAAATCAAATCGTGGGGTTTTAGATATATCATGGGGTTATAATTTTTAATCCACCGCTGATTGTGGTAATTTTTGGGTATGTTATACATACATAAGTTGAGTATATGTCCACAAATTTTGAACCGCTAAAATGCACGAATGATTTGTTGTGAATTTTAAGAGGTGTCTTGATTCTAAAATTAGGTTTATAATTGATTTTGGTGGAAAATTTAGAATTGAGTGGGCCCCACTTGTGGTTGGTGAAGAAATGTGCTGAATTTTATTTCAAATGTGGTGGGTGGCAATAGTAGAAGTGTAAAGCCATCAGTAGTAGCAGTCAAGTCTCCTTTCTAGCTAACATTTTCCTATAAATAGGGGCTGGTTTAATTGAAAATCACACCGTAAAAAAAGTTTTCTTTCTCTCTCTATATTATCAAAGTTTTGAGTCTTTATTCTATATTATCGAGCTGATTTTGTGAGTATTTAGATACTTCCGAGTACCATTCTTTCAAAGATAAGTTTCATTCAAAGATCACTTCCACCTTATCTTCCAAGCAATCGATTTCTTTTAAATTTTTCAGGTGATATTCATTTTTTTTCAGATTCATGATATTATTTCTTCAATATCATTATTTCAAAATGTCGATGTCAAGTTTTTATCAAATTTGGAACTTTTTTGATTCATGTTAACTATGATTATTTTCACTATTCATGACGCCCAAAATAGGTATACACAACACCCATTCTCGAAAGTCGCCAAATACATGGTACAAAAAACAACTACAACTTCATTAATACAAATGTCGGGTGAAATACTACAATATATACAACGGAGTTTAAATATAATATTATCTTCTGACAATATCCATACTCAAATAAATCCCCATCATAATTATTGATTCATTATTTTACAAAAATGGTGAGGACTACTAAACAACTCTCTCTAAAACCTTCATTCCATACCCCACTAAGACTCGCTACATTCTCGCCTCCCGAGAAGAAAAAATGGAACAACAAGGAAAAGGGGTGAGCTCAACTAGCCCAAGAAGAATATTACGACTAAGATAATATACAACAAATTATCGTTAGTCTTCAACAGGAAAAATCTGATAATACAATGACAACAAGTTTCAATCAATATTCGCAGCTGAAATAATAATTCATGTAAGAGTTACGTAGAGAATGAAATCTACTATAATCTATGAATTTAATAAATTCATCATCAATATTTTATCCCCGTAACATCAATCAATATACATCCGAATCAAATATTCATCTTTGCACTACAAAGCCAAAGATATTCATCACCGGTCATGTTCATTTAAACACCTGCTCATCTTTGCACTACAACCAAAGATATTAATCAATCCATTATGTTCATCTCAACACTGCTCATCTTTGCACTACAGCCAAAGATATTCTTCAGAAATCATTCATCTTTGCACTACAAAAGCCAAAGATATTCAATAATATCATCATTTAAGACCGAGGATGATGAAAATATTTTTAAAGAAACGAATCCAAAGGAAACAAAATGACAAGGATTAAGGATTAAGGATTCAGATTTGGTTTTATCCACGCCCAAAAATACCTCAAAATAATCATAGTGGTGTAAAATTCAAGAATGATCAAAACATGGATACAATCGAAGCTTAGTATCCGTATTAGATATTTTGGACAAAAAGAAGAAATTTTATTTTCTATGAATAAAGACAGATACGTGAATAAAGGTCAGATACGCCGAATAAAGGCCAGATACGTGAATAGTAATCTTACACCAAAAGATAGAAATTCCACAAAAACATCTTCACGCTTACATTAATAAGACTCGTGAATAAGAATCTCGTGAATAAGAACTCATGAATAAGAAACTCGTGAATAAGAACTCATGAATAAGAAACATGAATAGTAACCCCATACATGAAAAAGTTCCAAATTTGATAAAACTTCAGATCAATATTTCAAAGATAATGATATTGAAGAAATAATATCATTACAAAAAAATAATATCCCTTACCGAAAAAGATCAAGATTTCTAAATTAAAATACCGACATAAAGGCATAGGGACTTGCACCGCCTAGCAATACTCAAAGTATACTCAAAATACTCACAAGAATACGCCGATAATATAGAGAGAGAAAACTTCGCTTCGTGTGATTTTCAATTCTAACCTAAGACCCTATTTATAGAAATCGCTAGAACACCAAAGCAGTAAAATTTAATATAATATTATATATTTATTTTCCAAAACCTCATACGCACACTTTGCCAAACTAATTCAGCCTCCTACACATGTTAAATGAGGCCACCTAAAATATTCCAAAAAACGTTTTTCCTAAATTAAATATTTTAAACTTCCAAAATCAATTATTTTGAGCTTCGTAACTTCAATAATTCATAATAAATAGCCCTTTCATCAGAAAAATTCAATCTCATGCGAGTTTTTATAGGAAATTCAATTCTCACAACTTTGCAGAAGAAAGTTTTTCCAAATTCCAAATAGAAATTGACCAAATCCACAAACCAAGCGATTTTACAAAGTATAATCAAATTTCACCAATAAATGGGGTCCACCAACATGTTTAAACATGTTTTAAACATTTATTGCAACAAAAATACTCTTCCTCCTCAGATACTCATATATCCCACATTCATTGTAAAATATCACCGCTAATATATTATTAAAATAATATATTTAAACGAATTATTTTATCGTAAAAGATAAAATATTAATTTTCAACAATTGTCATTTTAAAATTTTCCATCTATATCCACATAAAATCAATATTTTCCTCATCATATAAATCAATAATTAATTATTCACAAATAATATTACGTAATCACAATATCGACAACCAAAAGTGCGCTCCTCCTCAGAGCAGGGGGCTTTCCAATAAGAATTTCTTCATCATGCGCAAATTAGGTGACCAAACCTCTCCTGTATGTAACTTTCTAGACATTGCCAATAATGTTATCTAATAATATTATTCAGATAATATGAATTATTGCTTCGATAATGAAAGATACCGTAAATGACAATTATCAAACAACAAAGAATATAAAATATCAACGCAAAGAATTATTAACTCAATAAAATAATCGAACAAGAATTATCAGAACCATTATCGAGTAAAGGCCTTCACGTAAGAATCAATAATTGGTGCAATACCGCGGTGCTATCGCTCAACAACGCCAGATTAGTGTGTTTTAACCACCGGGTATTCCAACAAGATAATCTGTAATAACTACGCCTGTTATTTAAAAACAACTTATATTTGTCGCTTTCTTCCATCCAATCGCTTTCACATGGGCTCCACACATGGTCACTACCAATCAGCATTTAATATTCCCCGACAAGCATTTAATATTCCACCACCAAACTAATATTCCCTCGACAACAATGAATATTTTATAACCACTGCTTATTTTGAAATATTTGCATATTTAACCCTTAACTATCCACATTAATCAAATCAACCCTTACTATTTCAAAATAATAAATAAAGGAAATTCCTTTTATTTAAAAAATTTCGGTCTTACAACCTCCCTCCTTATGAAATTTCGGCCCTCGAAATCGACGACGACTGGTGTTTTTCAAAAGGTGAGGATACCTCGCTTTCATTTCCGCTTCCAATTCCCGTCATTTCCTCTATAAAGATGATTCCTCCACAAAACTTTAACTTGTGGTATAACCTTTCATGCTGTAGGACATGCCCTTCCTATCCAAAATCTCGACAGTACCTCCTCATACGCTAAGTCTTCTATTATCTCGTCCTGCTTCTAACTCAATAACGTGGTTCGGTCTTTCACATATTTACGGCACGATATGTGAAACACATTATGAACACGAGACATACTTTGAGGTAACGCAAGTCTATAGGCTACATTTCCTACTCCTGGCCAAGAATTTGAAATGGACCAATAAATCGTGGATCGAGCTTTCTCTCTTCCCAAATCTTGTAACTCCTTCCATGGAGCAACTCGCAACAATACATGATCCCCTACATTAAATTCCACGCCCTTTCGATGAAGATCCGCATAACTCTTTTGTCGATCTTGTGCCGCTTTGTATACGCTTGTCAATCATTAGATCTTTTCAGTAGAGTCATATCGCATTTCAACTCTCGGTCCCAACAATGTTGCTTCACCCACCTCATCCCAACATATCGAGAACGACATTTTCGTCCATATAATGCTTCAATGGAACCATGCCTATATTTGTTTAATAACTATCATTGTCATGAGAATTCCACCAATGGCAAGTACTTATCCCAACTTCCTTTGAAATCTAGGACACGTAGTTTTAATATATCTTCAAGAGTTCGAGTAGTCCTTTCTCGATTGCCCATCCGCTTCGAGGATGGTATGCCAAATCAATCAGAATTGCGCTCCATAGCTTTTGCAAACCCCAAAATCATGAAGTGAATCTTCGGGTCACGATCCAAAACTATGGATACAGCATGCCATGCAATCTCACAATCTCATTTACGCATATACTAGAAAGACGCTCAAGGGAATAAGTCTCCAGATTTCGGAAGAAATGAGCAGATTTGGTTAATCTATCAACAATAACCCAAATAGCATTGATGCCTTGAGAAACCGTAGAAGACCCGTAACGAAATCCATAGTAATGTGTTCCCACTTCCATTCCTAATCTCAAGTGGTTGCAATGGACCTTAGGTACAAGATGCTCCGCCTTTACACGCTGGGCAAGTTAAACACATCGAGATAAACTTTGCAATCTCTCTCTCATATTGTTCCACCAAAATGTATGTCAAGATCACGATACATTTTAGTACTTCCAGATGGATTGCAAATGGCGATTGTGCTCCCATCATAATCTTCAGACTTCAAATCGTAGTCGCTTAGAAACACAAAGTCTAGAGTGGACTCAAGTATTCCTTCTTCATCAATTCTCGCCCCTAATAGCTCCTTCTTGTACTTTCTTCTTCATACGATCAACTCCGGCCCATGGGCTCGAGCAACCTTAACTTTTTCTATTAAAGTCGGCTCTACGCGATACTTGACATCATCGCACTCGCTCCTCGCGATATGATCTTCTACTCAACGCGCTACCACCACGCTCGCTTTTCCAGTGATGGTATGATCGTAATACGTACTGAAATGAGTCTCCTCTCGAGTTCTTCAAATCTTCCCACATTCCTCGCTTCCATTCAATTTTGTATCTCTCGAGTCACCAAGTTAACGGAATAGCGATTCGAGAATATCCTTCAACGAATCTCCGATAATAACCAACTCAAGCCTGTAAAGCTACGCCTTTCGATAATCGACTTAGGTTGCTTCTCAACCGCGACTCATATCCCAATCTCGATAAAGACGTCACAATGACACCTATCGCTTTACTATCGCATCTAATACGACGCCCCCTACAGAGAGTTCCGCTTAGTGAATTCCACAAAGGAAGTCACAAGATAAAGGCTCAGTACCAAATTTATAGTTGAATTTTTAACTCTCAAGTTCAATAGAGCCATTCGACATGAGATTTTAGAAATGAGTTTTGTACCGTTTCAAAGTCGATACAAAATTTAATATCGCTTTGGGAGTAAGCCAAGAAATTCTTCAGAAATACGCCGTGAAAATCAATAACAACAGAATATTATTCAAATCGACGTAGTCTTTATTCAAATCCATAACATGGACTAAGA
Organism: Panax quinquefolius; assembly: GCA_020205615.1. Taxonomy (NCBI): domain Eukaryota; kingdom Viridiplantae; phylum Streptophyta; class Magnoliopsida; order Apiales; family Araliaceae; genus Panax; species Panax quinquefolius. The sequence continues at coordinate 26,990,587 of CM035165.1, forward strand.
AAATTTGACATCCGTAATAAACGAATGACTTCATGGCTTGATATGAAAATGTTTGACTACAATGGTTTGATTGCTTGAATTCAATAACAAAGTTGCTTAGAATATGAAAACTAACAACCTTACAAAAAATAATCAATTTGCAGTATGAGTGAGTAGTTAACCTTAAAATCACATCAAAAGCAAATATCTCTATAAAATAAGGTTAATGTGTAATGTGATAGTGCCAACTCAATCAAGCAAGATTTTTAAACAACTGATGTAATGAAAGTTTCTCCTAATGGAGTCTCCATAGATAGGTCAAAGTTTAATTTCTCCGTAGTCAAGTTCAAACGCTGAACGCAAGTAAGAGAGATAAAAGAATGGGTAGAACCAATATCTAGTAAGGTATATACTTCGCAAGAATTTATAATTAACTAACCTGCTAACTTCGTCGTTCTCGTATTTTGACCGGCCACAACAAACGCCTTCCCCTAATCGCTGACTTTGACTTTTCCGGGACATCCTTTTCGAGTCACCATTCCTCACGCTGAACTAGGTTTCTGCCATCGTATAATCTCGAAAGCTTATATGTCCTTCTTTTCCACAATTATAGCATACCTTAAATCGCTCAGGGCGCTTGACCGATATGTCCTCTTTTCCGCATTTTTAAGATATACGCATGACGGTGGTCGCTTCCTCCCTTAAAACTAGTTACCACCAAGCGCCGACGCCTTCATACGGTCGCTGTTGAATCTCCTCTTTAAAATCTCCTCCCGACTCGCTTTTCTATTTTCACGGCCACGACACTAACCGTAGTGGTTACCGCTTTGTCCAGATTCTTCTTTCTCCACCGGTTATCGCGTATTCGATGACCGCTATCTTCTAAGATGATCCGGTTATGGGTCCTCATTGAACGTATTTCAAGTATCTCGCCTAACAACCGAGCCTCGCTGACAACATCCGGTCAGAGAGAAATTTACGAGAAATGAGATATCGACGTATGCCAAGTTTCAAACCTCTCGTAAACATCCGCGCCATAATGCTCTCATTCTCCACCAAATGAGGTGCAAACTCGATAACTCCGCTAATCTCGCCGCATCGGGACACCGCTGTTATTCTCGCTTCTAGTCTAATAAACTCCACTTCCTTCATATTTACGTAATACTTTCGTGGAAGTATTTGTTATTGAATCGCTTCAAACGCTCCCACGATATGCCGAAAAGTAATGATGGGTACGTCATGCATTCTCACCAAGAATCCGCCGCCACTTTAACATAAAGGTGGCGAATGAACTTTCGTTTTCCGCGGTATCCCAAGACATCGAATATCTTGCAATTTGTTTGACCCACGCCTCCGCTTTAATTCGGATTCCGCTTCCTGTAAATTCTCGTGGTCCCAACTTCAAATCGCTTTCGGGTACGACATCACCCGTGAATCGCTATCATTTCTCCTCAGATTTTTGAACACGAAGTCTCTCGTCTGATTTTGCATGAACTGCAAAAGCTTCTAAACATCCCTCGCTCATCATCTCGTTGCAAGCAGGGTTGTTTCATGCGAGGAACATTGCCAAATTGCGACGCTTCTCTTCACATTGCAGCACAGTGCATCCTCCACTGGCCCTCATTTACTCCACTGCTATTATTCTCACGACATTCTCAACATCACTATAAACAAGTGGTTAATTAAGGAAATCAATATATCACATAATATCCCTATATACCGAATTTTCAACCAACAAATAAGCTAGTAGGACACACTAAACAAGGATTTCCACTCGCCTCCTCCTGGGTTTCTATTCCCCATCTCC
>CM035165.1:27592472-27774967 GCA_020205615.1 Panax quinquefolius
TAAAATATAATAACTATCAAGTTTAAAGCAGCAATGAACAAGAAATCCATTAGAAGAGTCAGTAGTAGGAATAAAATCTACTATCTTCTATGATTTAAAAGGTTTTTCATCATTTTTATCATTGGGACTCAAACTTAATAAATAATCCACATCATCGAATCACCCCCGAACTACTACCAAGGATATTCTTTAAGATCACGACCACTTAATTATCCATGCACTCACGACTTAAGATAATCATGTTTTCATCAATCGGTCCCGATCATGCCATAAAACAATTCATCTTTTGCACTACTGTACCCAAAGAGAATCCATAGCCATAATCATACCAAAAGCATCCATCAATGCATTACGGCCAATGAGGACTTTTTCCACATCATTTGTAACATTACGGTTATGATTATACCGAATAATCCTCGGTCATAATCATACCAAGTCCATCTATGCACCATGTGCCATGATGACTTTCAACATAATATAAACATAAGGATGATGACAATGATATAAGAATTCAATAAAATAAGTTCAAGAATTAATTTATCCAGAACCGATAACATTCAAATTGTCAACATGATACTTCGCTTTGTAGAGTAAAATTCAAGAATGCTCGTAAGAATATTTACATGAAAAGATATTGGATGAAGCACAAAATATCAAGGATATTCCACTAATTTCATGGAGTATAGAAGTCAAAGTTTTAACCAATCGAGTATAATAAAGAATTGAATAACAAAAGAAATCACCACATGCATGCGATGATAGATCGCACACATAAAAAAGTTATTCCAATGTAATAATAAATAACGAGAATCAGTCCCGGCAGAAAACGCATGTATGACATGATATTCCAATGTAATAATAAAGAATGGAACCAGTCCCACAAGAAAACGCATACAGATAGGATATTCAAACAAAATAATAAATAATGGAACCAGTCCACAGAAACGCATGCATACGTAATATTTCGACATAATAATAAATAATGAAATAATGTAAGAATTTCACCAAGTATAGGGGTAGTTCACAGTACAAAAGTTATTCCAAATGTAATAATAAATAATGGAATAATGTAAGTTCTCTCATGAATACAAAAGAAATAATACCCCTTTACCGTAAAAGAAACTAAATATAAGAGTAGGAAGTAGCGTATCACTTTTCTATAGTTTTCTATAATTTCTCTCTAGAATTTCAAAGTGAATTCATAAGAAATAATGAAGGAATGAGCTTCTATTTATAGGAAAATAGATCTGAATAGTAACTAATTCATGAACGGTCCAGATTGATTTACTTTTTAAACGGACTCATCCATATTGATTTACTATTAAAACTTAAAGCAAATTCATCCATACCGATTTACATTATTAAAACTTTAAACCAAATGATCCATATTGATTCACTATTATAACTTTCCACCAATGGTCCATATTGATTTACTATTATATCTTCAACCAATTGTCTAAAAAATTAGCACATCTCCTCATGGAATAATATTGTACCCAAAAATGATTTGGACCTAGAAAAGAAATATATTTTACGGTGATCAATAGTACTCGTGAATAGTAACTCGTGAATAGTAACTCATGAATAAATAGTAACTCATGAATAGTAACTCATGAATTAATAGTAACTCATGAATAGTAACTCGTGAAAGTAATCCGAATAAGAATGAATAGTAACTGAATAGTAAGTGAATAGTGAATCGTGAATAGTACTCCACACTAAAAGTGTCCCGAATAACCGATTGAACAATACCGAGTTACTTCTCACATAAGCATCAATAATCAATACTGCAGTGTACTACTACGCAACCACGCCAGACATCGTATTTTTTAACACCGGGTGTTTCAACAGTTAACAGTAAAACTTCCGCCGTTATTTTCATAAAGTATTTTTGTTGTTTTCCCTATCCGACAATAATTTTGTTGTGGGGTCCACCAATGATTGTACCGTTGTACGGATATTCCCCAACTAAAAGAATATTCCACGACCAATCGAATATTATACAACCACTTGCTTACTTTGCAAAATTTGTAAATATTACCCACAACTATAACATTACATCAAATCAACACCATAATATAAAAAAAATTATTTTGAGAAAATTAAATCTTTATTCATAAAATCTGGGGTCTCACAATCTCCCCTCCTTATGAAATTTCGCCCTCAAAATTTACGTACGTACCTGGTATGCCGAATAGGTGAGGATACCTTGACTTCACTTCAAATTCTAACTCTTGAGGTATAACCTTTGAGTGTTGAATACAATCCTTCTTATCCAAGATTTTAACATGTAGCTCCTCATACGTTAAATCTTCTTCTATCTCGTCTAGTTTTAATTCAATAATGTGGTTCGGGTTGTCCACATATTTACGTAACATCGATACGTAAAAAAAAACGTTATGAACACGCCGACATACTTGGCGGTAAAACGAGTCTATAGCCACAGTTCCTACTCGATCAAGGATTTCAAATGGGCCAATAAAATCGAGGGTTGAGATTTCCTCTCTTCATCGATTCTTGTTTCTAGAATAACGCCCTCTTGAACCTTCTTCTTCACATTCATCAGCTCTGAGTATGTAGCTTGATCAGCTTTAACTTTATCGATTAAAGTCTATTCTAATCGTATATTTGTTATCTTCACGTGGGTCCCTAGAGTCTTTAACTCTATCTCCATCATTTGTAAGTTATACGAAATGGGTCTTTGTGTTAACAACATCAAACTCGTAAACACATACAATCTTCTACTCAACGCGTTAGCTACCACGTTCATTTTTTCCACGATGATATTGAATGGTACGATCGTAATCTTCAACAGCTCGAGCCAACGTCTTTGGAAAATTACACGTTCGTTTAAGGTGAAGAAAATATTTGAGGGTTTTAGAAATGGGTTTTGTACTAGGGTCAATACAAAATTCGATTTCACGCTCTAGGGGTAGGCTAAGAAGTCTTCAAGAATACGTCAGGAAATTATTAACAATAGAAATATCATTGAAAACTGTGACTCTCATCCAAGACTTGGATAGCACGTCACATTGATACTTATCAACTTGTCACCGTCATTCACGACGTTGCTTATGTAAAGTCGACTTGATTGCATTCCACACAAGAAAGTCAACAACGAAAGGTTCGGGGCTCTTTATTTATGGCTTGATATGACAATGATTGACTTTAGTGGTTTGGTTACTTTGAATTCGCATAACAGGTTGGTTAGGAGTATGAAAGCTAACAACCTTATGAAAAGTATGATGAGTAGTTAACCAATCATTTCCAAAAATCACATCAAAGGCAAGTATTTTCAAAGAGATAAGATCGACAGGTAACTTGAAAGTGTTGATTTGAACAAGATTTATAAATAGTGGAGGTAACGAAGGTTTCTCCCAACTGAGTTTAAATAGATATATCAAAGTCTAACTTCTCCGAAGTTAACTTCAAATATTGAACACAACTAGGTGCAATAAAAGAGTGAGTAGAACCGGTATCTAACACGGTATAGACTTCGCAAGAGTTTATGACTAACATACCCGTGATAATTTTATTCGTGTTCCTCATCATGAAAAAAAATGCTCTCTCTTAAACCATCGGCTTTGCTTTATTCGGGGACATCATTTGGTGCCTCCATCCTAGTGAACTTGTCTTCTTGGTGAACGACAAAATCGGGCTAAGTGACCTTTCTTCCACAATTATAGCATGCTTTGACGGCATCGCTCGGTTTGACCGATGTGTCCCTCCCTCCGCATTTGAAGCATATGATAGGTGGTCGTTTCTTTTCTTCCTTAACAACGGTGTTTGGTGCCGACGTCTTTCCATCATTGTTGAATATCCTCTTCTTGAAATGTCCATTCTTATTGTTTTGACCATGATTACCACCAAGTGGTTACCATTTCGCATGTTGATTCCTCCATGCTTATTGTCACTGCTTTGATGACTGTTATCACCGGTATTATTATTTTTTCGGCTGCTCTCTTTTGGTTACGTTGACTCGTTATCGCGCTCCACTAACTGAGCCATATTTACAACATCTGAATACAAACACAGTTTATGAGAAATAAGATATTGACGTATCTCCGGCTTCAAACCTCTTAAAAACATCCACGTCATTCTCTCTTCATTATCAACCAAGTGGGACGCAAATCGGGACAACTCGGCAAACTTGGCTTCGTACTGCGACAAGGTCATGTTGTTTTGCTCCAACTTGATAAATTCCACCTCCTTCATGTGACGAATGCTTTCGGAAAAGTACTTGTCATTGAACAGCTCTTGGAACTTCTCCCAAGACATCTTGAGTGTGTTAGGCTGGGTACGTTTTACAGATTTCCACCAGTGATCTGCCTCTTCACGCAACATAAAGGTGGCAAAGGGACCTTTTGCTCCTCGAGCATCCCAAGACATCAAATATCTTGGTGATCTCGCTTTAACCACGCCTCTCGCCTTTAAGTGGTTCTCGCTTTCCTAAAAACTCCCGGTGGTCCCAGCTCCTTGAATTGCTTAGCGGTGACCAACCATGGGTTGCCATTGTTTCTCCTGCATTATGAGCAGGAGCCGCTTTTCACCGATGTTGCATGAATTCTAAAAGCTCCTAAACGCATCGTCATTCGTCAATTGATCGGTCGGTGTTGTTGTTTACAGGAGGATTATCGCCATCCCTGTTGCACATTGTCCCGATTATTTATCCGTGGAGAATCAACGGCCTACGTGCTCCATTGCTATTCTCAACATTCTCGGATGTCATTTTCAGACATCGCCACAAAACAAAGGTTAATTGACATGTAACATATTATCCCTATATTCTACGATCGACCAATTAAATACCAAATAAACTTAGGTAGGTCATACTAACGAAGGAATTTCTGCTCTCCCTCCTAGTTCTTATCTCACATCTCAGCCAGGGATCATATCCTTAAGCTCTGATACCAACTGTGACGCCCCCAAAATTAGGTATACATCACCCATCTTGGGTCGCCAGATACAAGGTACAGAATTCAAATACAACTTAATAATACAACCGTCGCTGTGGTACAATACGACAAAACATAAAAATGAGTTTGAATACAAATATTGTCTACTAGAGAGTATACAAACTCAAAAGGAGTCCTCATTACAATTATTATCACACTATTTCACAGAATAGTGAGGACTACTAATGCACCGTCTAGGACCATCACTCTGTTCCCCGACTAGTACCATCTACGTTCTTATTTCCTGAAGAGAACAGTGAAAGAAAGGGTGAGCTCAACTAGCCTAGTAAGAAATATTATGACTAAGATAATGCATAATAATTTATCGTTAGCCTTCAACAGTGTTAAACTTATAAAATATAATAACTCTCAAGTTTAACTGCAGCGGAACAAGCAATCCATTAGAAGAGTCAAGTAGGGAATAAAATCTACTATATATCTTCTATGATTTAAAAGGTTTTTCATCACTTTTATCACTGGGACTCAGCTTAATAAATAACCCACATCATCGAATCACTCCTGCACTACGGCCAAGGATATTCTTTAGTATCACGACCACGAATTATCCATGCACTACGGTTTAAGATAATCATGTTTTCATCAACGGTCCTTATCATGCCATAAAATAATTCATCTTTGCACTACGGCTAAAGAGATTTCATAGCCATAATCATACCAAAAACTGTCCATCAATGCACTACGGGCCAATGAGAACTTTTTTCACATCATTTGTAACATTACGGTTATGATTATACCGAATAATCCCTGGTCATAATCATACCAAGTCCATCTATGCACTACAGGCCACAGATGACTTTCAACATAATATAAACATGAGGATGATGACAATGATATAAGAATTCAATAAAACAAGTTCAAGAATTAATTTATCCAGGAACTGATAACGTTCAAATTGTCAACATGATACTGCTTTGTAGAGTAAAATTCAAGAATGCTCAGAAGAATATTTCCATGAAAAGATACTGGATGAAGCGCAAATATCAAGGATATTCCACTAATTTCATGGAGTATAGAAGTCAAAGTTTTAACCAACTGAGTATAATAAAGAATGGAATAACAAAAGAAATCACCATGCATGCGATAGATAGACATGCAGAGCAAAAGTTATTCCAATGAATAATAAATAACGGAACCAGTCCCAGTGTAAAACGCATGATAGGATATTCCAATAGAATAATAAAGAATGGAACCAGTCCCGCCAGAACGCAACGCATGTGATAAGATAAGTAATAGTGAATGGGATATTCCTTCGAATAATAATAAATACGAAATAAATAAGAAAGTAATAAAGTGTCACCAAGTATAGGGTAGTCTCGCAGATACAAAAGTTATTCCAAGAGAATAATAAAGAATTGAATAATGAAGTTCTCTTCATGAATACAAAAGAAATAATACCCCTTACCGTAAAAAGAAACTCGAATATAAGAGTAGGGAAGTAGCGTAATACTTTTCTATAGTTTCTCTATAATTTCTCTCTCTAGAGTTTCAGTGAATTCGTAAGAAATAATGAAGGAATGAGCTTCTATTTATAGGAAAATGGACTAAATAGTAACAAATTCATAAACGGTCCAGATTGATTTACTTTTAAACGGACGGTTCATATTTATTTACTATTAAAACTTAAAGCAACGGTCCATACTGATTTACTATTAAAACTTTAAACCAACGATCCATATTGATTCACTATTATAACTTTCCACCAGTGGTCCATATTGATTTACTATTATATCTTCAACCAACGGTCTGAAAAATTAGCACATCTCCTCATGGAATAATATTGTACCCAAAAATAATTTGGACCGAAAAGAAATATATTTTACGGGTGATCAACAGTACCCCGTGAATAGTAACTCGTGAATAGTAACTCATGAATAGTAACTCATGAATAGTAACTCGTGAATAGTAACTCATGAATAGTAACTCATGAATAGTACTCCGACACGAAAAGTGTCCCGAATACCTGATTGAACAATACTGAGTGACTTCTCACATAAACATCAATAATCAATACCGTGTACTACTATGCAACCATGCGTATTACTGTACTTTTAACACCGGGTGTTTCAACAGTTAACGGTAAAACTTTCGCCGTTATTTTCATAAAGTATTTTTGTCGTTTTCTCTATCCGACAATAATTTTGTTGTGGGGTCCACCAATGATTGTACCATCGTACGGATATTCGCCGACTAAAAGAATATTCCCCGACCAATCGAATATTATACAACCACTTGCTTACTTCGCAAAATTTGTAAATATTACCCACAACTATAACATTACATCAAATCATCACCATAATATAAAAAAAATTATTTTGAGAAAATTAAATCTTTATTCATAAAATCTGGGGTCTCACACCATTGCCACGTATTGATGACCTATTTGACCAGTTGCAAGGCGTGAAATTCTTTTTAAAGATTGATCTTCATTCCGAATATCACCAATTGAAGATTAGAACCGATGATATTCCAAAGACGACTTTCGAACTCCTAAGATGCGGGCATTATGAATTCTAGTCATATCCTTTGGATTGACTAATGCTCCTCTTTGCCTTTATGGATATGATGAACCAAAGTATTCAAGGAATATTTGGATCACTTTGTGGTCGTCTTTATTGATGACATCCTTATTTACTCCAAAAGTAGTGAAGATCATGAGCAACACTTGAGGTCGATACTCTAAAAAGCTTCGTGAATACAATCTTTATGCCAAGTTGAAGAAATGCGAGTTCTGGCTTAAGGAAGTAGCATTCCTTGGGCACGTAGTATCAAGCCATGGAATATTTGTTGATCCAGCAAAGATTGAAGCTATTCAAAGTTGGGAGCAACCCAAATCAGTGACCGAAGTACGTAGCTTTCTCGGCTTAGCTGGTTATTATCGGAGATTCGTGGAAGGATTTTTCGAATCGCTACTCCATTAACTCAAATTTGCCTCGGAAGATACAAAATTCGATTGGAGTGAGGAATGTGAGAAGAGTTTTCAAGAACTCAAGAGGAGACTCATTTCAGCACCTGTTCGACAATACCATCTGGCTAGGAGGGATTTGTCATCTACAGTGACGCTTCGGGCAAAGGGTTAGGATGTGTTCTCATGCAACATGGAAAAGTCATAGCCTATGACTCAAGACAACTCAAAGAATATGAGAGGAATTATCCTACTCATGATCTAGAGTTGGCAGCTGTTGTCTTCGCACTTAAAATTTGGAGGCATTACTTGTATGGAGAGAAAGTGGAGATCTTTACGGATCATAAAAGCCTCAAATATTTCTTCACTCAAAAGGAACTCAACATGCGACAACGACGTTGGCTTGAACTGTTGAAAGATTATGATCATACCATCCTGGAAAAGTGAATGTGGCAGCTGACGCATTGAGTAGAAGATCATATTCGGGTACGAGTGCAATATTGTCAACGCAAAGGCCCATTTTGTGTGACTTGCAAAGGATGGAGATAGAGTTAAAGACTCCGGGGACCCATGTGATGATGGCGAATATACGAGTAGAACCGACTTTAATCATTAAAGTTAAAGCTGCTCAAGCTACAGACCTGGAATTGATGCGTATGAGGAAGAAAGTGCAAGAAGGTGCTATGCCGGAAGCAAGAATTGATGAAAAAGGAATACTTCGAGTCAACTCCGGACTTTGTGTTCTAACGACCACGATTTAAAGTATAAAATCATGATGGAGGCGCACAACACACCGTTTGCAATCCATCGTGGGAGTACTAAAATGTATCATGATCTTAAACATACATTTTGGTGGAGCAATATGAAGAGAGAGATAATATTTGTTTATCTCAAGATGTCTAACTTGTCAACGAAGTCGGTGAGACATCAAATACCAAAAGGTCCATTGCAACCACTTAAAATTCCAGAATGGAAGTGGGAGCACATTACCATGGATTTTGTTACTGGTCTTCCCAAGGTTTCTTAAGGCATAGATGCGATTTGGGTCATTGTTGATAGATTGACCAAGTCTGCTCATTTCGTACCGATACGAGAAACTTATACATTTGAACGTCTTGCTCGTATGTACATAAATAAGATTATAAGATTGTATGGTATGCCAATATCCTTAGTTTCTGATCGAGACCCAAGATTCACTTCAAGATTTTGGGTTAGTTTGTAAAAATCTATGGGCACGGATTTACGATTTAGCTCGGCATATCATCCTTAGACGAACGGGCAGTCGGAGAGGACGATTCAAACTCTTGAAGATCTATTAAGGCTCTGTGTCCTTGACTTTAAGGGAAGTTGGGACAAGTTCTTACCATTGGTGGAGTTTTCCTACAATAATAGCTATCAAGTAAGTATTGGCATGGCTCCATTCGAAGCGTTGTATGGAAGAAAGTGCCGAGTTCTCAAAGATCTTTGGGATGAGGTAGGTGAAGCAAAGTTGTTGGGACCGGAGTTGGTACGTATGACTACAAAAAAGATTCAAATGATCCGACAACGTATAAAAACCTCACAAGATCGACAAAAGAGTTATGCTGATCTTCATCGAAAGGACGTGGAATTCGATATAGGAGATCATGTGTTGTTACGTGTTGCTCCATGGAAAGGAGTTACGAGATTTGAAAAGAGAGGAAAGCTCAATCCTCGATTCATCGGCCCATTTTTAATCCTCGATCGAGTAGGAGCTGTGGCCTATAGACTCGCTTTACCGCCAAGTATGTCTCGTGTTCATAACGTTTTTCACATATCCATGTTACGTAAATATGTGGAAGACCCGAACCACATTATTATGTTAGAACCAGATGAAATAGCGGAAGATTTGACGTATGAAGAGGTTCCTGTTCAAATCTTGGATAAGAAGGAACATATTCTATGCTCCAAGGTTATACCTCAAGTCAAAGTTTTGTGGAGAAACCACGATGTTGAGGAAATGACCTGGGGGTTAGAATCTGAAATGAAGTCAAGGTATCCTTATCTCTTCGATATACTAGGTACGTACCCTAATTTCGAGGGCAAAATTTCATAAGAAGGGGAGGTTGTAAGACCCCAATTTTTTGAATAAAGATGAATTTTCTATAAATATTATTTTTGAATATTATGGAGTGAAATTGATATAATGTTATAGTTGTGGGTAATATTTATAAATTTTGCAAAATACATAAGTTGTTATATAATATCACGATTGGTGGGGGGAATATTCGTTTTAACAGAAATATTCAGTATGGCGGCACAATCATTAGTGGACCCCACAAATGTAATTATTATTCGGATTGAGAAAATGACAAAAATATTTTATTAAAAATAACAGCGGAAGTTTTACCATTAATACTGTTGAACTACTCGTTAGTAAAAGTATCGTAATACGCGTGGTTGCATAGTAGCACACGGAATTGATTATTGATGCTTATGTGATAAGTCACTCAGTTTTGTTTTATTGGTATTATTAATGTAATAAAACAGAAAAACTTTTTATATAAAAAAAAAATACTTTTATAAAGTTATTCGTTTTATTAGGCTAATAGTAAAATCTTTTTATATAAAACAGAATACTTTTATAAAGTTATGTGTTTTATTAGACAATAATTAGAATATATTATATTATATTATGTATAGTATTTGCATAGTGCCTGCATAGTGTTTGCATAGTAAAATATTTTATAACGTTATTCATTTTATTAGATTATAAATAGAATATATTATATTTTATTTAAAAGATTTTGCTTTAAATATGGATCGTCAGATTAAAAAGTAAATCAATCTGGACCATTCATGAGTTAATTCTTATGCGATCCATTTTTCTATAAGTAGAAGCTCATTCCTTCATTATTTCTTATGAATTCACTGAAACTCTAGAGAGATAAACTATAGAGAGAAAGAAGAAAAGTATTCTGCTACTTCACTACCCATATATCCAGTACTCTTCTTCTTAAAGTAGGAGATATTATTTGTTGTACTCGTAAGGTATTATTTCTTTTGTATTCATGAAGAGAACACATTATTCCATTATTTATTATTACGTTGGAATAACCTTGTATCATGTGAGCTACCCTATACTTGGTGAAATTCTTACATTATTCCATTCTTTTTATTATTACATTGGAATATATCATATATGTGCGTTTTACTTAGGACCTGGTTTATTCTTTATTATTACATTGGAATATCACATGCATGCGTTTTTCTTCTGAACACCGGTTCCGTTATTTATTATTACGTTAGAATATATCCGCTTCGGTCGCGTTACGCTTGAGACACTCGGTTCCGTTATTTATTATTACTGTTGGAACATCTTGTCTGCATAATTTCGCGCTTTGACTCGGTTCCGTTATTTAGTATTCGTTGGAATAACTCTGTCATCTGCAATCGCATGCATGGTGATTTCTTTTGTTATTCCATTCTTTATTATACTCAGTTGGTTAAAGTTTTGACTTCTATACTCCATGAAATTAGTGGAATATCCTTGATAATTGCACTTCATCCAGTATCTTTTCATGGAAATATTCTTCTGAGCATTCTTGAATTTTACTCTACAAAGCAGTATCATGTTGACAATTTGGACGTGGTTCTTGGACAAATTAATTCTTGAACTTGTTTTATTGAATTCTTATATCATTGTCATCATCCTCATGTTTATATTTTTTTGAAAGTCATCTGTGGTCTGTTGTGCATAGATGGACTTGGTATGATTATGACCAGGGATTATTTGGTGTAATCATGACCATAATGTTACAAATAATGTGGTAAAAGTCCTCATTGGCCCGTAGTTCATTGATGGACAGTTGTTGGCATGATCATGACCATTAATGAATACACAAATATTCTTGGCCCGTAGTGCATGGATAATTGTGGTCGTGATACTAAAGAAGAATATCATTGGTAGTAGTGCGGGGGTGATTCGATGATGTGGATTATTTATTAAAAGTGAGTCTCAATGATAAAAAGTGATGAAAATCTTTTAAATCATAAAAGATAGTAGATTTTATTCTCTACTTGACTCTTTTAATGGATTGCTTGTTAGAATGCAGATTAAACTTGATGTGTTATATTGTATCGGTTTAACATCGCTTAAGGCTAATGATAATTTATTACGCATTATCTTAGTCATAATATTTCTTCTTGAAATTTAATTGAGCTCACCCTTCTTTCTTTCATTCTTTCTTGAGGAAATGAGAATATAGTTGGGACGAGTCGGGGAGCGGAGTGATGGACCGGATGATAGTATTAGTAGTCCTCACTATTACGTTAAATAAGTGTGACAATAAATGTAATGAGGACTTATTCGGAGAGTGGATATTATCAGAAGATAGTATTTGTATTAAAACTCACAATTCTCTTGTTGTATATTAAAGATTGTATTTGTATTACATACTACGTATGTATTTGGCTATTTCGAGAATAGGTGATGATAATTTCTATTTTGGGGCATCACAGAAAGTGTGCCTCCATTACTTATTCATGCACTTTTTATGAAAGAATAGCAAACCATTAGAATCACTTCGACCATAAAATAGGACCGAATGTTTATAAAATCTTTATTTGCTCACATAACTTGGTGCCCTTAGATGTTGTATCCAATCTCATCACCTGATATTGTTGTTTTAAGAAAACTTGTTATGCTTCTTGCATTTGTACTTTGAACTGAAACACCATTAATAAAACTTATGGCTCCAATTACTTAAAATTTTCTGTGAGATGCAACTTGTTTTTCTTCAAAGAGCATAATAAAAGACAAAAACATCAAGTAACTTACATAAAAGCCGACTACTAAGATTTATTGGAGTTTTATAACAATGATTAACCTTTGCATCCAAATTGAAAATAGTAAACTCCCCTACTTACTGAAAGTCTCACCTTTCACAATCTCACTTGAAACCAAGATATCCTCCTTAACTAAGCTCAGACTCCCCAACTTTACACTTACATTAACAACTTACGCAGTTTGACTAACACATAAGATCAACCACCTTCCACAGAAAATTTTCAACTGAACTATTACTTACTTGTCTATCAGGAGAAAATAATGTTGCATAATAGTAATTTTGTTATTTACAAATATATTACAAATATAGGCTCATTTTAATCAGATTACTTCTAACTGCTAAAAGATATGTTTGATGTTATTTGTTTTTTCTTAAACTCCTAAATCAAATATATTAAAAACTATAATATGAAGATATCAAATCCGAAGCTTAAAATTAAGCCATAATCTCTTAATAGTTATTGAGACATGCACTGATTAGGCGTCAAAATAGAGCATTGTAATATATAAATCATAATGTAAATTGAGACATCATAAATCAATTTGAATTCATCTAAATTGGAATTAAAAACTTACAAATTGGTTGCCCATGAAGAGATTTAAGGTGATTCCTTCTGTTAATCGTGCAACTCTCGTTCAGTGATTCGTTTGATTAATCGTATAAATCTCGTCCGATGATTCCTCCTGTTAATCGTGCAAGTCGCATATTTGATTTATAAATTCGTACGATTTTTTCTCTAAAACTATTGAAGGACGTAAAAAATTAGGGATGTTGAATGGTTTTCGAGTGAATAGATGGATAAGAAGAGATTAGGCGGCTTGAATATGGATAGAGGAAAGAAGAGGAAGGGTTGTGGAAAACCCTTCACCTTCCACCGCACTGCTGAAGACGTCTCCCGTAACAGCAGGAAGCGCCTGGGGATGGATGAAAACTATGTTCTTTCGGTCCTCCATGACTAAGAGATCAAACCGACTGATTGATTACTGATGAAGAGATGGGATTTGTATAGTAGGAGGAGATGTAGAGATGGGTAGATGATTGGGAAATTAAGAATTCCTTAGTCGATTGACATTAAGAAGAGATGATTGGGATTTATATAGGGACGGATCATTGCTAAGGATGATTAAGCGGAAGAGATTAGATCAACTCGGTAAATAACTTAGTGAAATTGAACGAAATTGGCTCAGATTGATTAAGAGTCGACTCTAAATTATAAATTGGGATTGCTTAGAATGGCTTTTGCTGTCTTATATAAAGTATTGATTAGAATTGAAGCACATTTGCAATTCTATGAAATTAAAATTTAGTTAAAATTTGACGCTCAGATTTAATTTCAAGATCTGGAATTGAGCTGCCAAAAATAATCTCGGATTGCTATTTTTTTTTGGCTATATTCGACTGAATCCCAACACATGTCTTATGAATAATTTTTTTATCATTGAGCCATGATGAGCTTGGTATTACTAGTATTTTCTTACATACATAGATATATTCAGCCATATAAGTGGTGGAGATCCTAAAATTCAAGCAGGAAAGCAAATGATATAGCTTTTGCTATTATATATACAACAGCCCGAAATGAGCAGAACTAATTTATCCGAGTAATGCTACGGTGACAAAAGATGGTTACAAAATGATATGTTGAATTATAATTAGTGGATGTTCCACTATGTATATAACCAATAACCTATAACTACCATCAATATTATTTTGTACATAATCTTTTGTCACTAAAGTATTATTGTACTTTTATAGAAATTCAAGGAATTTTATAAACTATATTAATAATGGAAGAAGGTTCAAAAATACCCCTGATGTTTACCGTAATGTCTATCGAGCACTCTATACTTTTTTTTGTCCAAAAATACCCTTAACGTTACACTTTTTGGGTCACCCGTGCCCCTTCCTTTAACAGAAGACAAACGGGGTTAAAATTGGCTGACGTGGCAGACACATGGAGGATTAAAGGGAGAAGGTTCAAAAATGTCTCTGACATATGTAAATATGTCATTTAATCAAAACAACTAATTAAATAAAATAAGTTGTATAACATATTTACATAATTTAATCAAAATACTAAAATTCAAAACATAACATATTTACATCAAATTCTAATTTTAAAAACTAAAATACTAATTAAAAAAAATACTAAAATACTAAAAAATCAAATTAAAAAATAATAAAATACTAAAATTCAAATTATTTTGTTAATTAATCAAAACAACAAAATTCAAATTACATCATTAAAATACTAAAATATTAATACTAAATACTAATTGATATAAAATATTAATATTCTCAAAATATTAACATTTTTAACATATCAACTAGTATTAAAAAACGTTAATACTTTTGATATTAAAAAACGTTAATATTTTAAATATTTTATTAATATTTTTGATATTAAAAACTTTAATATTTTAAAATATTAAAAAAATTGATATGAGGTTAATATTAAAACTTTAATATTTTTGATATAAAATATTAAAAAAATTAAAAATTTTTAAAAAGCGTTAATTTTTAATATTAAAAATATTAAAAACGTTAATATTTTTTGATATTAAAATACGTTAATATTTTTTAATATTAGTTGATATGTTAAAAACGTTAATATTTTTGATGATGTAATTAGTTGAATTTTTAAAATATTATTTAGTTGAATTTTAAAAATATTCAAAAATTAAACTAATTCAAAATAATTAACGTTATTTAGTAAAAAAAAATTAACGTCAATTATTTTTTGATGATTTTAGTTGAATTAACGTTAATTATTTTGAAATTTTGAATTAGTTGAATTTTGATTTTGAATTTTAAAAATATTAACGTTAATCATCAAAATACTAAAAATATTATTTGAATTTTCAAAATACTAAAAATATTTAAGTTAATTTTGTAATATTCAAAATACTAAAAATTTTAGTATTTTAATGATGTAATTTGAATTTTATTGTTTTGATTAATTAACAAAATAATTTGAATTTTAGTATTTTATTATTTTTTTAATTTATTTTTTTTTAGTATTTTTTTAATTAGCATTTTAGTTTTTTTAATTAGTATTTGATGTAAAAATGTTATGTTTTGAATTTTAGTATTTTGATTAAATGATGTAAATATGTTATACAACTTGTTTTATTTAATTAGTTGTTTTGATTAGTTAACAAAATAATTTGAATTTTAATATTTTATTAAATAATATAAATATGTTATGCTTTTTTTATTTTGAATTTTAGTATTTTTTGTTTTGATTAAATGACATATTTACATGTGTCAGGTGCATTTTTTGAACCTTCTCCCTTTAAGACTCCATGTGTCTACCACGTCAGTCAATTTTAACCCCGTTTGTCTTCTGTTAATGGCAGGGGCACATGTGACCCAAAAAGTGTAACGTTAAGTGTAAGACCCCAACTTTTATGAATAAAGAATAATTTTCTCGAAATATATTTTTGAATATTATGATGTGGATTTGATATAATGTTATAGTTGTGGGTAATATTTACAAATTTTGCAAAAGTAAGCAAGTGGTTATATAATATTCGATTGGTGGGGAATATTAAATGATGACGGCACAATCATTGGTGGACTCCAACGGAAGTATTGTCGTAGTTAGAAAACGACACAAATATCTTTCTATAAAAATAATAATGGTGGTGTTACTGTTAAAAGCTGTTGAACTACCAATGCGTAACTACGCCAGATTATCGTACTTTTAACAACAGGGTGTTTCAACAGTTAATGGTAAAACTTCCGCCGTTATTTTCATAAATTATTTTTGTCGTTTTCTCGATCGAATAATAATTCGGTTGTGGGGTCCACCAATGATTATCTTAGATTATCTAATATTCCTCGTTAAAACGAATATTTCCACCAATCGAATATTTTATAACAACTCACATGACGTTGTAAAATTTATAAATATTACCTACAATTATAATATTATATCAAATTCATTCCATAATATTCAAAATGATATTTATAGAAAATTCATCTTTATTCATAAAATTTGGGGTCTTACACCCCTCTTTTCTGGGAACGACCTGGTTGTTAAATATTGTGAATTATAATATTAATGATGAAAAAGTTCGTGTTGATTAAAGATGAATTTTTTAGTTCCATTGTGTTGGACTTATTTGTGTTAGTATAATTAATGTCTGGAGGTTATATTGTTCAATCGGGTATTCGAGGAACTTTTCGTGTCAGAGTACTATTCATGAGTTACTATTCACGGGGTACTATTCACCCGTAAGATATATTTCTTTTCGGTCCAAATTATTTTTGGGTACAATATTATTCCATGAGGAGATGTGCTAATTTTTCAGACCGTTGGTTGAAGATATAATAGTAAATCAATATGGACCATTTGGTGGAAAGTATAATAAGTAAATCAATATGGATCATTTGGTTTAAAGTTTTAATAGTAAATCAAGTATGGACCGTTGCTTTAAGTTTTAATAGTAAACCAATATGGACCGTCAGTTTAAAAGTAAATCAATCTGAACAGTTCATGAATTAGTTACTATTATTGGGTCCATTATCCTATAAATAGAAGCTCATTCCTTCATTATTTCTTACGAATTCACTGAAACTCTAGAGAAAGAAACTATAGAGAGAAAGAAGAAAAGTATTCTGCTACTTCACTATATCCAATTTCTTCTAAGGTAAGGGATATTATTTGTTGTACTCGTAAGGGGTATTATTTCTTTCTTATTCATGAAGAGAACTTCTGTTATTCCATTCTTTATTATTTTGTTGGAATAACTTTGTGATAATGCAAGCTACCCTATACTTGGTGAAATTATTCATTATTCCATTCTTTATCATTATGTTGGAATAACTTTGTTTATCTGCAATCGCATACATGGTGAAATTCTTTTAATATTTCGTTCTTTATTATTCTGTCGGAATATCCTTCGTTTTGCTTTTACGTTAGGACTGGTTCCATTATTTATTATTCACGCAAAGGAATATCATATGCGTAATGCGTTTAAGCAGGACCTGGTTCCATTATTTATTATTATGTCGGAATATCCTGTCTGTGTGTTTATGCCGGACCTGGTTCCATTATGTGACGCCCCCAAAATAGGTATACATCACCCATTCTGAGTTGTCAATCCATGGTACAGAAATAACTACAACTTTATTATTACAACATTAAAATTGTGAGTTTGAATACAAATATTATCTTCTAGACAATATCTATACTCAAATAAATCCTCATCACATTTATTGATACATTATTTTACAAAATGGTGAGGACTACTAAACAACTCTCTCTAGAACCTTCATTCCATACCCAGGCTCGTACTTCGCATTTATATTCTCGCTCTCCGAGAAGAAAAATGGAACAAAAAGGAAAAGGGTGAGCTCAACTAGCCCGATAAAGAATATTATGACTAAGATAATATACAACAAATTATCATTAGTCTTCAACAGGGAAAAATCTAATAGAATACTGATAGACAACAAATTTTAAATCAATATTCGCAGTTGAAATAATAATTCATTAGAAGAGTTAAGTAGAGAATGCAAACTACTATCTTCTATGTATGAATTTAAAAGTTCATCGTCTATCTTTTATATCCTGTAACATCAATCAATATATATACGGAATCAAATATTCATCTTTGCACTACAGGCCAAAGATATTCATCACCGGTCATGTTCATCTAAACACTGTTCATCTTTGCAATACTGGGCCAAAGATATTCTTGAAATCATTCATCTTTGCACTACTGGGCCAAAGATATTCAATAATATCATCATTTAAGGCGAGGATGATGAAAAATATTTTTAAAGAAAGCGAATCCGGTGAAACAAAATGACAAGGATTAAGGATTAAGGATTAAGGATTCGTACTTTGTTTTATCCATGTTCAAAAATACCTCAAAAATAATCATAGTGGTGTAAAATTCAAGAATGATCAAAACATGGATACAATCAAAGCTAGTATCCGAATAGATATTTTGGACGAAATGAAGAATTTTCATTTTTCGATGAATAGTCTTGAGTATCGTGAATAGTGCTTAGTATCGTGAATAGTAACTCTTCAAACACCAAAAGATAAAAATTTCCCAAAAAAATATCTTCACGCTTCATTAATAGTACTTTCGTGAATAGTAACTCGTGAATAGTAACTCATGAATAGTAACTCGTGAATAGTAACTTCATGAATAGTAACCCAGACATGAAAAAGTTCCAAATTTGATAAAAAGTTCCAACTAATATTTCAAAGATAATGATATTGAAGAAATAATATCATTTGAGAAGAAAATAACATCCCTTACCTCGAAAGATTAATACTTTATTTGGAATCTAGGGTATAGTCTTTGAAGGGAACTTGCACCATCTAACAATACTCAAAGTATACTCAAAATACTCACAAGAATACGCCGATAATATAGAGAAAACTTGAGTTTACGGTGTGATTTTCAATTCTAACCTAAGCACCTATTTATAGGAAAATGCTTAGAACACAAAGCGAAAATTTAATAAAATATTAATATATATTATAAATTTCCTTAGCCCATCTTTGAAGATCTAATTTCAGCAATTAATAACACATGTTAACCCACTTAAATGCAAAAAACGTTTTTCTTTAAAATAATAATTAAAACTTCTAAAAATCAATTATTTTGAACTTGAACTTCAATAATTCACAATAAATAGCCCTTTTATCAGAAAATTTGAATCTCATGAGTTTTTATAGGAAATTCAATTCTCTACAACTTTCAGGAAGAAAGTTTTTCTGAATTCCAAACAAAATTGACCGAAATCCACAAACGAGCGATTTTAAAAAGTTATAATCAAATTTCGGTCGATAAATGGGGTCCATGAGCATGTTTAACATGTTTTAAACATTTATTGCAACAAAATACTCTTCCTCCTCGTATACTCATATATCCCACATTCGTGGTAAAAATATCACCATTATTATATTATTAAAATATAATAATATATTTAAATGAATTATTTTATAGAAAAAGATAAAATTTCAATTTTCAACAATTGTCACATTAAAATTTTCTCCATCTATATCACATAAAATCAATATTTTCCTCATCATATGAATCAATAATTAATTATTCACAAATAATATTACTGAGAATCACAATATTGATGACGAGTAGGTTCAGGAAAGAGGGGCTTTCAATAAGAATTTCTCTTCTTGGTGCGCTTGATTAGGTGACCAAACCTCTCCTTAGATGAGAACTTTCTAGACATTGCCAATAATGTTATCTAATAATATTATTAGAGATAATATGACTTATTGCTTCGATAATGAAAAATCTTGTAATGATAATTATTGAAACAATGACAATATATAAAATATCAACGCAAAGAATCAATAAAAAATCTTTGAGCGATAATTCGTAACCATTATTGAGTAGTGCCTTCTTACGTAAGAATCAATAATTGGTGCAATATCGGTGCTTCTTTGTGTTTTAACCACCGCAGAGTATTTTAACAATGATTAATTCAGTAACAACTACTGTTGTTATTTTTAAACAACTTATATTTGTCGTTTTCTTCATCCAATCGCTTTTAGTTATGGGGCCCACAAAAGATCGCGCCATCGCATATTACGAATATTCCACGACCAAACGAATATTCTCAAACAACAATGAATATTTTATAACCACTTGCTTATTTTGAAATATTTGCTTATTTTTTACCCTAACTATCCACATTAATCAAATCAACCCTTACTATTTCAAAATAATCAATAGAAAATTAAATTTCATTAATAATAAGTTGGGGTCTTACAACCTCCCTCCTTATGAAATTTCGTCCTCGAAATTGGCGACGTCTACTGGTGTTTGAAAAGGTGAGGATACCTCGCTTTCATTTCGCTTTCCAATTCCCTGGTCATTTCTCTATAGCATGATTCCTCCACAAAACTTTAACTTGTGGTATGACCTTTCTTAGCGTAGGACATGCTCCTTCTATCCAAGATCTTGTGGTACCTCCTCATACGTTAAGTCTTGACTATCTCGTCTGGGTTCTAACTTCTATAACGTGGTTCGGGTCTTTCACATATTTCTGAAATGCGGATATGTGAAACACATTATGAACACGAGACATACTCGGAGGTAACGCGAGTCTATAGGCTACATTTCCTACTCGGTCAAGAATTTGAAATGGACCGATAAATCGTGGATTGAGCTTTCCTCTCTTCCCAAATCTTGTAACTCCCTTCCATGGAGCACTTCGCAACAATACATGATCCCCTACACTAAATTCCACGTCCTTTCGATGAAGATCCGCATAACTCTTTTGTCGATCTTGTGCTGTTTGTATCGTTGTCGAATCATTTGGATCTTTTAGTAGTCATACGTACTCAACTCGGGTCCCCAATGGTGTTGCTTCACCCACCTCGTCCCAACATCTTGGAGAGCGACACTTTCGTCCATATAATGCTTCAAATGGAGCCACACCTATACTTGCACGATAAGCTGTTGTTGTAGGAGAATTCCACTGATGGTAAATACTTATCCCAACCGCCCTTGAAGTCTAGGACACGAGTCTTAATAAATCTTCAAGAGTTTGAATAGTCCTTTCGATTGTCAAAAGAGTGGTTTGAGGATGGTATGCTGCCAAATAAATAAATCCGTGCCCATAGCTTTTTGCAAGCTAACCCAAAATCTTGAAGTGAATCTTGGGTCACGATCCGAAACTATGGATCTGAGACATGCCATGCAACCTCACAATCTCATTCACGTACATACTAGCAAGAGCGTTCAAGGGAATAAGTCTCCGTGTCGGCAAGAAATGAAAGCGGACTTGGTTAATCTATCAACAATAACCCAAATAGCATTGATGCCTTGAGAAACCGTAGGAAGACCCGTAATTGAAATCCATGGTAATGTGTTCCCACTTCCATTTCGGAATCTCAAGTGGTTGCAACGGACCCTTAGGTACTAGATGCTCCGCCTTTATATGTTGACAAGTTAAACACATTGAGATAAACTTTGCAATCTCTCTCTTCATATTGTTCCACCAAAATGTATGTCGAAGATCACGATACATTTTGGTACTTCCAGGATGGATTGCAAATGGTGTATTGTGTGCCTCCATCATAATCTTGTACTTCAAATCAGAGTCGTTAGGGACACAAAGTCTAGAGTGGACTCGAAGTATTCCTTCTTCATCTATTCTCGCTTCCGGAATAGCTCCTTTCTTCTTCATACGCATCAGCTCCGGGTCGGTGGCTAACTTTTTCTATTAAAGTTGGCTCTATACGTATACTTGGCATCATCGCACTCATTCCCGCATATGATCTTCTACTCAACGCGTCATTTACCACGTTAAACTTTACCGGGATGGTATTGAATAGTGTGGTCGTAGTCTTTCAATAGCTCGAGCCAGCGTCGTTTGCCGCGCATGTTGAGTTCTTTTTTGAGTGAAGAAATATTTAAGGCTTTTATGGTGCGAATATATCTCCACTTTCTCCCCATATAGATAGTGCCTCCATATCTTTAGTGCGAAAGCATTGCTTTGCTAACTCTAGATCATGAGTAGGATAATTCCTCTCATACACTTTAAGTTGTCGCGAGGCATAGGCTATGACTTTCCCACGTTGCATGAGAACACATCCTAACCCTTTGCACGAAGCATCGGCAGAGATAACAAATCCATCCCAAGACGGATGGTATTGTTAGAACAGTGCCAAAATAAGTCTCCTCTTAAGCTCTTGGAAACTTTTCTCGCATTCTTCGCTCAAGCGTATTTTGTATCCTTCCGAGTTATTTGAGTTAATGGAGTAGCGATTCGAGAAAACCTTCCACGAATCTCCGATAATAACCATTAAGCCCAAAAGCTACGTACTTGATCCACCGACTTGGTTGTTCCCAACTTTGTATTGCTTCAATCTTATTTGGGTCCACGGATACTCCATGTTTCGACACCACATGCCCAAGGAATGCTACTTCCTCAAGCGAACTCGCATTTCTTCAATTTGGCATATAGTTTGTTTTCACGAAGCCTTTGGAGTACCGACTTCAAATGGTGCTCATGATCTTCACGACTTTTGGAATATATGAGGATGTCATCAATAAAACAACAACGAACCCGATCAAATATTCCTTGAATACTCGTTTCATCATATCCATGAAAGCGCAGGAGCATTAGTTAGTCAGAAAGACATGACTAAGAATTCATAATGCCCATCTGGGAGTTTCGAAAGATCTTTGGAATATCCTCGATTCTAATCTTCATTTGATGATATCCGAACAAAGATCGATTTTGAAAAGAATTGTGCCCCTTCAACTGTTGGTCAAACAAGTCATCAATCGAGGTAGAGGATACCTATTCTTGATGGTGACATGGTTCAATTCAGATAGTCAATACAAAGTCGCATACTCCCGTCTTTCTTCTTTACTGAATAAAAGCAGGAGCACCCCGAGGAGATGTACTTAGGACGAATGAAACCGATGTCCAACAATTCACGTAGTTGGACCTTTAACTCACGAAGTTCAATAGGAGCCATTCGATATGGGGTTTTAGAAATGGGCTTTGTGCGAGTTCAAGATCAATAAAGAATTCAACTTCACGTTACGGGGTAGGCCAGGAAGTTCTTCAAGAAATCGTCGGAAAGTTAATAACAATAGGAATATTATTCAAATTTGGCGTGTCTTTATTCAAATCCATAACATGGGCTAAGAAAGCTTGACATCCGTTTTTCAATAAGCGAATAGCTTTATGATTAGATATGACGGTGATTGATTTTAATGGTTTAGTTGCTTGAATTGCATGACAACACGAGTTGATTAGGAATATGAAAACTAACAACCTTACGAAAACAATCAATTTTGGCATGATGAGTAGTTAACCAATCAATCCCTAAAATCACATCAAAAGCAAGTATCTTTAAAGAGATAAGGTCAACGGTAAGGTGATGGTGCCAACTTGAATCAAACAAGATTTATAAGCGGTGGATGTGATGAAAGTTTCTCTTAACGGAGTTTCCACGAGATAGGTCAAAGTCTAATTTCTCGAGTCAAGTTTAAGCGTTGAGCACATGCAGGAGAGATAAATGAATGGGTAGCACCGGTATCAAGTAAGGTATAAACTTCGCAAGAATTTATAAATAGCTTACCCGTGATTACCTCATTTGGGTTCCTCGCATTTTGACCATCACAACAAAGCGCTCTTCCGGAATCGTTGACTTTGACTTTTTTGGGATAGTCTTTTGAGTCACCGTCCCATTGAACTAGGTTTCGCTCTCGTCTAATCTCGAAGCGATATGTCCTTCCTTTCCACAATTATAGAATACCTTGAAGTATTGTGGGCGGTTTGGTGATATGTCCCTCTTTTCGCATTTGTAGCATATGACCGGTGGTCGTTCTCTTCCCTTAGAACCGATTCTTTCTTAAGCCTATCGTCTTCACATGGTCGTTGTTAAATCTCCTCTTTTAAAATCTCTCCTCGACTCGCTTCTTCTATTTTCATGGCCATGATTACCACCGGAGTGGTTACCATTTTTTGTCAAAATCTGTTTCTTTCTCCGATGGTTATCATTATTACATTGGCTTCGCTATCTACGGTACGATCCTGGTTATGGTCCCTCGGTTGAACATACTCGTTATCTCGCTCTAACAATTGAGCCACATTAACAACATCCGAATAGAGAAAATTTATGAGAAATGAGATATTGTCGTATCTTGGGTTTCAAACCTCTCGAAACATCCGCGTCATCGTTCCTCATTCTCCACCAAATGAGATGCAAAACTGGATAACTCTGCAAACTTTGCCTCGTCTTTGAGACACCGTCATGTTGTTTTGTTCTAATCGATGAACTCCACTTCCTTCATATAGCGAACACTTTCGAGGAAAGTATTTGTCATTAAATAGTTTGAAACGTCTCCCGAAGACATCTTGAGTCTTGAAATTTGGATAGTACGCTTCACGAGACTCCCACCGATGAGTACGCCTCGCCACGGAACATAAAGGTGGCGAATGGAACCTTCTGTTCTCCGTGCATCCCAAGACATCGAATATCTTGGTAATTTGCTTGACCCATGTTTCCGCCGTGATCGGATCGGCTTTCCCTTAAATTCGGTGGTCCCAACTCTTTGAATTGCTTGGTTGTGATAACTTGGTAATTGCTATCATTTCCTCCTCGTATTTTGAACACGAGTCTCCTCAAATGCGATTTTGCATGAAGCTGCAAAAAGCTTCTAAACATCCCTCGTTCATCATCTCGCTCTGTGGTGGTGTTGTTCACATGAGGAACATTGCCCGACTGTTGCACGTTCTCCTTGTTGGTGAGTACATGCGTCTCCACGGTCTCATTTCCATTGTTAATATTCTCATTCGACATTCTCAAATCTTGTCATAAAACAAGGGTTAATTAAGGAAATCAATATATCACATAATATCCCTATATCTTGACCAACTAACAAATAAGCTTAGGTAGGTAGGATACTTTAGCGAAGGATTTACTCGTCTCTCCTCCTAGTTCTATTCCCGATCTCGCCAGAGATCATATCCCTAAGCTCGATACCAATTGTGGCGCCCCCAAAATAGGTATACATCACCCATTACGAGTTGTCAATACGTAGTACGAAACAACTACAACTTTATTATTACAATAGTAAAGCGTGAGTTTGAATACAAATATTATCTTCTAGACAATATCTATACTCAAATAAATCCTCATCACATTTATTGATACATTATTTTACAAAATGGTGAGGACTACTCTACAACTCTCTCTAGAACCTTCATTCCATACCCAGGCTGCATACTCGCATTATATTCGCGTCTCACGAGAAGAAAAATGGAACAAAAAGGAAAAGGGTGAGCTCAACTAGCCCGGATAAAGAATATTATGACTAAGATAATATACAACAAATTATCATTAGTCTTCAACAGGAAAAATCTAATAGAATACAATAGACAACAAATTTTAAATCAATATTCATGATGAAATAATAATTCATTAGAAGAGTTAAGTAGAGAATGCAAACTACTATCTTCTATGTATGAATTTAAAAGTTCATCGTCTATCTTTTATCCTGTAACATCAATCAATATATATCTACGGAATCAAATATTCATCTTTGCACTGAGGCCAAAGATATTCATCAGTTGGTCATGTTCATCTAAACACCTGTTCATCTTTGCACTACGGGCCAAAGATATTCTTCAGAAATCATTCATCTTTGCACTACAGGCCAAAGATATTCAATAATATCATCATTTAAGACTGAGGATGATGAAAAATATTTTTAAAGAAACGAATCCAGTGAAACAAAATGACAAGGATTAAGGATTAAGGATTAAGGATTCGTACTTTGTTTTATTCATGTTCAAAAATACCTCAAAAATAATCATAGTGGTGTAAAATTCAAGAATGATCAAAACATGGATACAATCAAAGCTAGTATCCAGAATAGATATTTTGGACGAAAAGAAGAATTTTCATTTTTAAATTGAATAGTCTGAGATATCGTGAATAGTCTTAGTATAGGTGAATAGTAACTCGAACACCAAAAGATAGAAATTTCCCAAAAAATATCTTCACGCTTTCATGAATAGTACTCGTGAATAGTAACTCATGAATAGTAACTCGTGAATAGTAACTCATGAATAGTAACCCAGACATGAAAAAGTTCCAAATTTGATAAAAAGTTCAACCAATATTTCAAAGATAATGATATTGAAGAAATAATATCATTTGAGAAGAAAATAACATCCCTTACCTCGAAAGATTAGTACTTCTATTTGGAATAAAGGGTATAGTCTTTGAAGGAACTTACTAATCTAACAATACTCAAAGTATACTCAAAATACTCACAAGAATATTTCGATAATATAGAGAAAACTTGGTTTACGGTGTGATTTTCAATTCTAACCTAAGCACCTATTTATAGGAAAATGCTTTAGAACACTAAAAGCGAAAATTTAATAAAATATTAATATATATTATAAATTTCCTTAGCCCATCTTTGAAGATCTGATTTCAGCAATTAATAACACATGTTAGCCCACTTAAATGCAAAAAAAACGTTTTCTTTAAAATAATAATTAAAACTTCAAAAATCAATTATTTTGAACTTGAACTTCAATAATTCACAATAAATAGCCCTTTTATCAGAAAATTGAATCTTGCGAATTTTTATAGGAAATTCAATTCTCTACAACTGCAGAAGAAATTTTTTCCGAATTCCAAACAAAAATTGGCCAAGAAATCCACAAACGAAGCGATTTTACAAAATTTATAATCAAATTTCGATCGATAAATGGGGTCCATCGACATGTTTAACATGTTTTAAACATTTATTACAACAAAAATATTCTTCCTCCTCATTATACTCATATATCCCACATTCGTTGTAAAAATATCACCATTATTATATTATTAAAATATAATAATATATTTAAATAAATTATTTTATCAAAAAAGATAAAATTTCAATTTTCAACAATTGTCACATTAAAAATTTTCTCCATCTATATCCACATAAAATCAATATTTTCCTCATCATATGAATCAATAATTAATTATTCACAAATAATATTACGTAATCACAATATTGACAACCGTGTAGTTCCAGGAAAGAGGGGCTTTCAATAAGAATTTCTCCTTCTCGGGCGCATGATTAGGTGACCAAACCTCTCCTTAGGCAGAACTTTCTAGACATTGCCAATAATGTTATCTAATAATATTATTAGGATAATATGAATTATTGCTTCGATAATGAAAAATCTTGTGTAATGACAATTATGAAACAACAAAACAATATAAAATATCAACGCAAATCAATCAATAAAATCTTGAGCGAAATTATCGTAACCATTATTGAGTAGTGCCTTCTTACGTAAGAATCAATAATTGGTGCAATACTGGTATGCTACTTGTGTTTTAACCACCGAGTATTTTAATAGTATTAACGGTAACAACTACGTTGTTATTTTTAAACAACTTATATTTGTCGTTTTCTTCATCCAATCGCTTTCCGTTATGGGGCCCACAAAAGACTGCGCCGTCGTACGAATATTCCACGACCAAACGAATATTCCCCGACAACAATGAATATTTTATAACCACTTGCTTATTTTGAAATATTTGCGTATTTTACCCCTAACTATCCATATTAATCAAATCAACCCTTACTATTTCAAAATAATCAATAGAGAAAATTAAATTTTATTAATAATAAGTTGGGGTCTTACACATTATTTATTATTTTGTTGGGAATAACCTATCTGTGTAGTCAATCGCACGCATGGTGAATCCTTCTGTTATTCCATTCTTTATTATTCTATTGGAATAACCTGTCTATGTGGATTACCACGTACATGGTGAATGATCCTTCGTATTCATTCCTTATTAAATTGTGGAAATGATCTGTTTACGTGGATTAGCGCATGGCGGGCGAAAATCCATTTGCAGTTTCATATATTCTATTACACTCAGTTGTTTAAAGCTTTGGCTTCTATACTCCATGAAATTAGTGGAATATCCTTGATATTTGCACTTCATCCAGTATCTTTTCATGGAAATATTCTTCAGAGCATTCTTGAATTTTACTCTACAAAGCAGTATCATGTTGACAAATTGGACATTATTGAGTTCAGGATAAATTAACTTATAAATCTTTAAAATTTATTCTTGAACTTGTTTTACTGAATTATAATGTCATTGTCATCATCCTCATGCTTATATTGTGATGAAAGCCATCTTTGGCTTACGTGCATAGATGGACTTGGTATGATTATGACCAGGATTATTCGGTATAATCATGACCGTAATGTGACGAATGATGTGGTAAAAGTCCTCATTGTTCTGTAGTTCATTGGTGGACAGTTGTTGGTATAATTATGACCAGGGATTATTCGGTATAGTTATGACCATTGATGATTACATGAATATCCTTAGCCGTGGAGTAGGGATGATTCGATTTTATTTGTTAAGTTGAGTCTCAGCAATAAAGTTGATGAAAAACTTTTTAAATCATAGAAGATAGTAAATTTTATACTTTACTTGATTCTTCTAATGGATTGCTTGATCCGCTGCAGTTAAACTTATTGTCTATTATATTATTCTATCAGTTTAACATTATTGAAGGCTAATGATAATTTATTCTGTATTATCTTAGTCATAATATTTCTTACTGGGATAGTTGAGCTCACCCTTTCTTTCACTGTTCTCTTTAGGAAATGAGAACGTAGCTGGGACTAGTCGGGGAACAGAGTGATGGTCCTAGATGGTGCATTAGTAGTCCTCACTATTATGTGAAATAGTGTGATAATAAATGTAATGAGGACTCCATTGAGTGTGGATATGTATACAGATGACAATATACGTATTAAAACTCATGATTTTATGTTTTGTCGTATTTTTACATTGTTGTATAATTAAGTTATATTTGAATTGATTACCTTGTATCTGGCGACCCAAGATGGGTGATGTATACATTTTTGGGGCATCACGGTTGGTATCAAAGCTTAGGGATATGATCCCTGGCTGAGATGTGAGACAAGAACTAGGAGGGGAGAGATGGGGAATTCCTTCGCTAGTATGACCTACCTAAGTTTATTTGGTATTTAACTGGTCGGTCAAAGTATAAGGATAATATGTGATATATTAATTAACTCTTGTTTTGTGGCAGTTTAAGAAAAAGGCATCCGAAAATATTGAGATAAGCAATGAAGCACATGAGATCGTGGAGTCACCACAGATTAATACCCAGGATAATGTGCAACAGAAAGACAATAATCCTCAGGTGAACAACAACATCGACCAGATAGCGAACGACGATATATTTAGGAGCTTTCTGCAATTCGTACAACATCAGGCAAGAGAAACTCCTGTCCAAAATGTAGGTGGAAACACTGGAAACTCTCGGACGGTCACCGCTAAACAGTTCAAGGAGTTGGGACCATCGGAGTTTATTGGAGAGCCAAAACCACTTAAGGCGGATGCATGGATAAAGCAGATCACCAAGATATTTGATGTCTTGGGATGCTCTGAGGAGCAAAAGGTTCCTTTTGCCACCTTTATGTTGTGAGGAGAGGCAGATTATTGGTGGGAATCAGTATAGTGTACTCAACCTGCCGCACTAAAGATGTCTTGGGAGAAGTTCCAAGAACTGTTCAACGACAAGTACTTTCCTGAAAGTATTCGTCACATTAAAGAGGTAGAGTTCATCAAGTTGGAATAAAACAATATGACCGTGGCGCAGTACGAAGCTAAGTTTGCCGAGTTATCCCGGTTTGCGCCCCACTTGGTTGATAATGAGGAGAGAATGACGCGGATGTTTTTAAGAGGTTTGAAACCAGAGATACGTCAATATCTTATTTCTCATAAATTGTGTTTGTATTCAGATGTTGTAAATAGGGCTCAGTTATTGGAGCGCATTAACGGGTCAACGCAACCAAGAGAAAGCAGCCGGCAGAATGAAAATACCAGTGGTAACAGTCATCGAAGTGGTGACAACAAACGTGGAGGGAATCAACATGCCAGAAATGGTAACCACTTCGGTGGTAATCATGGCCAAGATAATAGAAGTGAAAATTTCAAGAAGAGAAGGTTCAATAATGATGGAAAGACAACAACACCAGCACCTGTTAAGGAAGGAGAACGATCGCCGGTCGTATGCTTCAAATGCGGAGGGGAGGGACATATCAGTCCAAACTGCATGATGCAGTCCAAAGCATGTTATAATTGTAGAAAAGAAGGTCACCTAGCCCAATTTTGTCGTATGGTGAAGTCAAGTCCAGCTGGGATAGTGATGCCAAAGGATGTCCCAGACAAGCCAAAGCCGGTAGTTTAAGAGAGAGCATTTTTTTTTTGACGAGGAACCTGAATAAAATTATCACGGGTAAGTTAATCATAAACTCTTCATGAAGTCTATATCTGTTGGGATAATCTGGGTTCTACTCACTCTTTTATTTCACCTAGTTGTGTTCAATGTTTGAATTTAACTCCGGAGAAGTTAGATTTTGATTTATCTGTTGAAACTCAGTTGGGAGAAACCTTCGTTACCTCCACTATTTATAAATCTTGTTTAATTCAAATTGACACTTTCACGTTATCTGTCGATCTTATTTCTTTAAAAATACTTGCGTTTGGCGTAATTCTAGGGATTGATTGGTTAACTACTCATCATGCAAAAATTGATTGTTTTCGTAAGGTTGTTAGTTTTCATATTCCTAATCAACCTATTATGCGAATTCAAGCGACCAAACCACAAAAATCAATCACGGTCATTTCAAGCCATAAAGCTATTCGTTTATTGAAAAATGGATGTCAAGCTTTCTTAGCTCATGTCACAGATTTAAACAAAAATACGTCAGTTTTGAATGATATTTCTATTGTTAATAAATTTCCTGACGTATTCCCTGAAGAACTTCCTGGCCTACCCCTAGAGTGTGAAATTGAATTTTGTATCGATCTTGAACCTGGTACAAAACCCATTTCCAAAGCCCCATATCGAATGGCTCCTATTGAACTTCAGGAGTTAAAGACCCAATTGTAGGAATGGTTAGACATTGGTTTCATTCGTCCTAGTACGTCTCCTTGGTGTGTTCCTGTTCTATTCGTGAAGAAGAAAGATGGGAGTATGCGACTTTGTATTTACTACCGAGAATTGAACCATGTCACCATCAAGAATAGGTATCCGTTACCTCGTATTGATGACCTGTTTGACCAGTTGCAAGGAGCACAATTCTTTTCAAAGATCGATCTTAGATTACGGATATCATCAATTTGAAGGTTAAAAGCGAGGATATTCCAAAGGCGCCTTTAAAACTCGATGCGGGCATTATGAATTCTTAGTCATGTCTTTTGGATTGACTAATGCTCCCGCACGCCTTCATAGATATGATGAACCGAAAGTATTCAAGGAATATTTGGATCACTTTGTGGTTGTCTTTATTGATGACATTCTCATATATTCCAAAAGCCGTGAAGATCATGAGCAACACTTGAGGCTGATACTCCAAAAGCTTCGTGAAAACAAGCTTTTTGCCAAGTTGAAGAAATGTGAGTTCTGGCTTGAGGAAGTTGCATTCCTTGGGCATGTGATATCAAATCATAGAATATCTGTTGACCCAGCGAAGATTGAAGCAATTCAAAGCTAGGAACAACCAAAGTCAGTGACCGAAGTACGTAGCTTTCTCGGCTTAGCTGGTTATTATCGGAGATTCGTGGAAGGATTTTCTCGAATCGCTACTCCATTAACTCAACTGACTCGAAAAGATACAAAGTTCGATTGGAGCGAGGAATGTGAGAAGAGTTTTCAAGAACTCAAGGGAAGACTCATTTCAAAGACTGCTACGACAATACCATCTCGCTCGGAGAGGATTTGTCATCTCTGATGATGCTTGGGTAAAAGAGTTAGGATGTGTTCTCATGCAACATGGGAAAGTCATAGCATATGCCTCTCGGAAACTCAAAGAATATGAGAGGAATTTTCCTACTCATGATCCAGAGTTGGCAGTTGTTGTCTTCGAACTTAAGATTTGGAGGCATTACCTATATGGAGAGAAGGTGGAGATCTATACGGATCATAAAAGCCTCAAATATTTCTTCACCCAAAAAGAACTCAACATGCGGCAACGACGTTGACTTGAACTAATGAAAGATTATGATCATACCATTCAATACCATCTTGGTAAAGCGAATGTAGCAGCTAAAACATTGAGTAGAAGATCATATGCGGGTACGAGTGCAATATTATCAACACAAAGGCCCATTTTGTATGACTTACAAAGGATGGAGATAGAGTTAAAGACTCCAGGGACCCATGTGATGATGGCGAATATACGAGTAGAACCGACTTTAATCTATAAAGTTAAAAGGCGCTCAAGCTGAGACACTGAGGCGACGTCATTATGAGGAAGAACGTGCAAGAAGGTGTTATTCCGGTAGCAAGAATAGATGAAGAAGGAATACTTCGAGTCAACTCCAGACTTTGTGTTCCTAACGACCCTGATTTAAAGTTTAAAATCATGATAGAGGCGCACAACACACCGTTTGTAATCCATCCTGGGAGTACCAAAATGTATCATGATCTTCGACATATATTTTGGTGGAGAAATATGAAGAGAGAGATAGCGGAGTTTATCTCAAGGTGTTTAACTTATCAACGAGTCAAGGTGGAGCATCAAGTACCAAAAGGTCCATTGCAACCACTTGAAATTCTAGAATGGAAGTGGGAGCACATTACCATGGATTTCGTTACTGGAATTCCCAAGGTTTCTCAAGGCATAGATGCAATTTGGGTCATTGTTGATAGAATGACCAAGTCTGCTCACTTCTTACCTATATGAGAACTTATACACTTGAATGTCTTGCTCGTATGTACATAAACGAGATTGTAAGACTGGATGGTATACCAGTATCCATAGTTTCTGATCGAGACACAAGATTCACTTCACGATTTTGGGTTAGTTTGCAAAAAGCTATGGGCACGGATTTACGATTTAGATCGGCATATCATCCTCAGATGGACGGACAATCAGAGAGGACTATTCAAACTCTTGAAGATTTATTAAGACTTTGTGTCCTTGACTTCAAAGGAAGTTGGGACAAGTTCTTACCTTTGGTGGAGTTTTCCTACAACAACAGTTATCAAGCAAGTATTGGCATGGCTCCATTTGAAGCGTTGTATGGGAGAAAGTGTCATTCTCCAGTATGCTGGGATGAGGTGGGTAAAGCAACGTTGTTGGGATCGGAGTTGGTACGTATGACTACAGAAAAGATTCAAACGATCCGACAACGCATAAAAACTTCACAAGATCGATAAAAGAGTTATGCCGATCTTCATCGAAAGAACGAGAATTGATATTGGAGATCATGTGTTGTTACGTGTTGCTCCATGGAAAGGAGTTACGAGATTTGGAAGAGAGGAAAACTCAATCCTCGATTCATTGGCCCATTTTTAATTCTCGGCGAGTAGGGCGTGGCTTATAGACTACGCTTCGCCAAGTATGTATGTCTCGTGTTCATAACATTTTCACATATCTATGTTACGTAAATATGTGAAAGACCCGAACCACATTATTGAGTTAGAACCAGATGAGATAGAGGAAGATTTAACGTATGAAGATTTGCCTGTTAAAATCTTGGATAAGAAGGATCATGTTCTACGCTCCAAGATTATACCTCAAGTCAAAGTTTTGTGGAGAAACCACGATGTGGAGGAACTGGCTTGGGAGTTAGAATCTGAGATGAAATCAAGGTATCCTCATCTCTTCGAAATACCAGGTATGTACCCTAATTTCGAGGATGAAATTTCATAAGAATGGGAGGTTGTAAGACCCCAACTTTATGAATAAAGAATAATTTTCTTGAAATATATTTTTGAATATTATGGTGTGGATTTGATATAATGTTATAGTTGTGGGTAATATTTACAAATTTTGCAAAGTAAGCAAGTGGTTATATAATATTCGATTGGTCGGGGAATATTCGTTTTAACAAGGAATATTCGTACGACGGCACAATCATTGGTGGACCCCACAACAGAAGTATTGTCGTAGGTAGAAATCGACAAAAATATCTTTCTATAAGAATAACGGCGGAGGTGTTACCGTTAAAACTGTTGAACTACCCGGTAGTAAAAATACAGTAATACGCGTAGTTGCATAGTAGCACATGGTATTGATTATTGATGCTTACGTGAGAAGTCACTTAGTTATACTCTAATATTGCTATAGTAATTTCTACATCATATCTCTCATATTATTGATTCAATTATTGTTACAGTATCATCTGCATAATATGTTATATTATTAAATCAATAATTGAGACGGCAAAGTTATTCATATTATTATTTGCAATATTGACAATGTCTAGAAGTTCTGTCAAGGAGAGGTTTGGTCATCTAATTGCGCGCCAATAAGGAGAAATCCTTATCGGAAAGCCCCCTTGTGACACCCCCAAAATCGGTATACATCACCCATCTTGAGTTGCCAAATACATGGTACAAAATTCAAATACAACTTAATTATACAACAGTCGTGTAAAATACGACTAAACATATGCTGTGACTTTTAATATAAATATTGTCATCTAGACAATATACAAACTACATGGGGTCCTCATTATATTTATTATCACACTATTTCATAGAATAGTGAGGACTACTAATGCTATTATCTGGACCATCACTCTGTTTTCCGACTAGTCCCTGCTACGTTCTCATTTCCTGAAGAGAACAATGAAAGCAAAAGGGTGAGCTCAACTAGCCCAGTAAGAAATATTATGACTAAGATAATGCAGAATAAATTATCATTAGTCTTCAACAAATGTTAAACCGATAAAATATAACAAACATCAAGTTTAAGCTCGCAATGAACAAGCAATCCATTAGAAGAGTCAAGTAGAGAATAAAATCTAATATCTTCTATGATTTAAAAGGTTTTTCATGACTTTTATCTCTGAGACTCAGCTTAATAAATAATCCACATCATCCCTGCACTACGGCCAAGGATATTCATTATTCATCAATGGTCATGATCATGCCAACAACTGTCCATCAATGCACTACGGGTCAATGAAGACTTTTTCCACATCCTTTGTAACATTACGGTCATGATTACACCGAATAATCCCTGGTCATAATCATACCAAGTCCATCTATGCACTACAGGCCACAGATGACTTTTAACATAATATAAACATGATGATGATGACAATGATATAAGAATTCAATAAAACAAGTTCAAGAATTAATTTATCCAAGAACTAATAATGTCCAAATTGTCAACATGATACTTCTTTGTAGAGTAAAATTCAAGAATGCTCAGAAGAATATTTCCATGAAAAGATATTGGATGAAGCGCAAATATCAAGGATATTCCACTAATTTCATGGAGTATAGAAGTTAAAGTTTTAACCAACTGAGTATAATAAAGAATGGAATAACAAAAGAAATCACCAGGCATGCGATAGACCGCATAGACAAGTTATTCTAACAGAATAATAAGTAACGGAACCAGTCAAAGTAAATTACACCCAATGAGGATGTTCCAATGAGAATAATAAAAAAGGACGGAACCAGTCCCGGCAGAAATGCATGAACAGGATATTCCAACAAAATAATAATAAAGATGTAACCGGTCCCACAAGAAAACACAGAAAGGATATTCCAACAGAATAATAATAAAGACGAAACCAGGTCCGGCTTAAAACGCACAGACAGGATATTCCACAAGAATAATAATAAAGACGGAATAATAGATGAATGTCACCAAGTATAGGGTAGTCCGCGTATACTGTTTATTCCAGCAGAATAATAAAGAATGGAATAACAGAAGTTCTCTTCATGAATACAAAAGAAATAATACCCCTTACCAAAAAAAAACTGAATATAGGAAAAGAAAGGTAGCAGACTTTTCTTCTTCTTTCTCTCTATAATTTTCTCTCTCTAAAGTTTCAGTGAATTCGTAAGAAAATAATGAAGGAATGAGCTTCTATTTATAGAAAAATGGACTGCATAGTAACTAACTCATGAACGGTCCAGATTGATTTACTTTAATCTGACGGTCCATATTTAAAGCAAAATCTTTTAAATAAAATATAATATATATAATAATAATAACAATCACAGTACTCCCCCGTGAAACCAATAATTCAATTCTTCTGACAATTTTTTCAAAGTAGTATATATATATATATATATATATATATATATATATCAGATTCACATCAACATAGACACATTATATATATATATAATATATAACACATATTCCCCACTATCATTATATATATATATTATAATCATACAATGCTAATATCTAGCCATTCCTCAAACAATGTAATCCCCCCTTCCCTTTAGTCAATCTTCACATGCTAATTAATATATATATATATATATATATATATATATATATAATATTAAAACATCACTAACACCCATCAAATTCTCCACCACAACCCACTCACCCATATATAACATATAAAAATACTTATTATTCACACACACCACAATATTATATATATTCCACTCACCACACACATAATATTATATATATAAACTCCTCAATATTTTTAAAATATTTATCATCAATATTATAATTCACAATATTAATCGACTGAAGTCGTTCCCGTGAAAGAGGGGCTTTCCAATAAGGATTTCTCCCCATCAAGCACAATTAGGTGACCAAACCTCTTCGATGTGAACTTTTAGACATCGTTAATATTGCAAATAATAATATTAATAACTTTGTCATCTCAATTATTGATTATAAAATATTTACAATAATTGAATCAAATAACGTGAGATACTATGCAGCAATTATTGTAACAATAATGGAACAAAACTGAGTAACTTCTCACGTAAGCATCAATAATCAATACCAAAAGCTTTGTGCAACCACGTGTATTATTGTATTTTTTTAACACCGGGTGTTTCAACAGTTAACGGTAAAACTTCCGCCGTTATTTTCATAAAGTATTTTTGTCGTTTTCTCAATCAAACAATAATTCCGTTAATAAGGGGTCCACCAATGATTGTGTTGTTGTTATACGAATATTCCTGTTAAAATGAATATTCCCACCAATCGAATATTATATAACAACTTGTGTACTTTTGCAAAATTTATAAATATTACCCACAATTATAACATTATATCAAATTCATTCCATAATATTCAAAATGATATTTATAGAAAATTCATCTTTATTCATAAAAGTTGGGGTCTTACAACCTCCCTTCTTGTGAAATTTCTCCCTCGAAATTAGGTGCGTGCACGGTATGTTGAAGAGGTAAGGATACCTTGATTTCATTTGATTCTAACTCCCAAGTCATTTTCTCAACATCGTGGTTTCTCCACAAAACTTTGACTTGAGGTATAACCTTGGAGCGTAGAATATGTTCCTTCTTATCCAAGATTTGAACAGGAACCTCTTCATATGTCAAATCTTCTGCTATTTCGTCCGGTTCTAACTCAATAATGTGGTTCGGGTCTTCCACATATTTACATAACATGGATATGTGAAAAACGTTATGAACACGAGACATACTTTAGCGGTAAAAGCTTAGTCTATAGGCCACACGTTCCTACTCGATCGAGTATTAAAAATGGGCTAATGAATCGAGGATTGAGCTTTCCTCTCTTTCCAAATCTCGTAACTCCTTTCCATGGAGCAACACGTAACAACACATGATCTCATATCTCGAATTCCACATCCTTTAGATGAAGATCAGCATACCTCTTTTGTCGATCTTGTGAGGTTTTTATACGTTGTCGGATCGTTTGAATCTTTTTAGTAGTCATACGTACCAACTCCAGTCCCAACAACGTTGCTTCACCCACCTCATCCCAGCATACTAGAGAACGACACTTTCTTCCATACAACGCCTCAAATGGAGCTATGCCAATACTTGCTTGATAACTGTTGATGTAGGAAAACTCCACCAAGGGTAAGAACTTATCCCAACTTCCCTGGAAGTTAAGGACACAGAGTCTTAATAAATCTTCAAGAGTTTGAATAGTCCTCCTCCCGCCTGCTCATTAAATTCGAGAATGATATACCGAAAGCTAAATCGTAAATTTGTGCCCATAACTTTTCGCAAACTAACCCAAAATCTTGAAGTAAATCTTGGGTCTCGATCGAAACTATGGATCTTGGCATACCATGCGATCTTACAATCTAGTTTATGTACATATCTGAGCAAGATGTTCAAGTGTATAAGTTTCTCGATCGGTAAGAAATGAGCGGACTTGGTCAATCTATCAACAATGACCCAAATCGCATCTATACCTTGAGAAACCTTAGGAAGGCCGAATTGAAATCCATGGTAATGTGCTCCCACTTCCATTCTGGAATTTCAAGTGGTTGCAATGGACCTTTTGGTACGTGATGCTCCGCTTTAACTTGTTGACAAATTAGACACCTTGAGATAAAAAACGCTATCTCTCTCTTCATATTGCTCCACCAAAATGTATGACGAAGATCATGATACATTTTGGTACTCCCAGGATGGATTGTAAATGGTGTGTTGTGCGCCTCCATCATGATTTTATACTTTAAATCAGGGTCATTAGGAACACAAAGTCTGGAGTTAACTCGAAGTATTCCTTCTTCATCGATTCTTGCTTCCGGCATAGCACATTCTTGCACTTTCTTCCTCATACGCATCGCCTCCGTGTCCGAGAGCTTGAGCAACTTTAACTTTATCAATTAAAGTCGGTTCTACTCGTATATTCGCCATCATCACATGGGTCCCTGAAGTCTTTAACTCTATCTCCATCCTTTGCAAGTCACATAAAATGGGCCTTTGTGTTGACAATATCGCACTCGTACTTGCATATGATCTTCTACTCAATGCGTCAGCTACCACGTTCACTTTTCCAGGATGGTATTGGATGGTATGATCAAAATGTTTCAATAGTTCCAGCCAACGTCGTTGTCGCATGTTAAGTTCCTTTTGAGTGAAGAAATATTTGAGGCTTTATGATCCGTAAAGATCTCCACCTTCTCCCCATACAAGTAATGCCTCCAAATTTTAAGTGCGAAAACAACAGCTGCTAACTCTAGGTCATGAGTAGGATAATTTCTCTCATATTCTTTGAGTTGTCTTGAGGCATAGGCTATGACTTTCCCATGTTGCATGAGAACACATCCCAACCCTTTGCCCGAAGCATCACTATAGATGACAAATCCCTTCGAGCCAGATGGTATTGTCAGAACAGGTGCTGAAATGAGTCTCCTCTTGAGTTCTTGAAAACTCTTCTCACATTCTTCGCTCCAACCGAACTTTGTATCTTTTCGAGTCAGCTGAGTTAATGGAGTAGCTATTCGAGAAAATCCTTCCACGAATCTCCGATAATAACCAGCTAAGCCGAGAAAGCTACGATTTCTATCCATTTGATTTAGGTTGCTCGACTTTGAATTGCTTCAATCTTTTTGCGGGTCAACAGATATTCCATGACTTAAAACTACGTGCCCAAGGAATGCTACTTCCTCAAGCCAGAACTCACATTTCTTCAACTTGGCATAAAGCTTGTATTCACGAAGTTTTTGGAGTGTCAGCCTCAAGTGTTGCTCATGATCTTCACGGCTTTTGGAATAAATAAGAATGTCATCAATAAAGACGACCACAGAGTGATCCAAATATTCCTAGAATACTCGAGCCAACGTTGTTGGCATTGAATAGTGCGGTCGTAATCTTTCAGGATGGTATTGAATAGTGCGGTCGTAATCTTTCAATAGCTCGAGCCAACGTTGTTGCCACATGTTGAGTTCTTTTTGAGTGAAGAAATATTTGAGGCTTTTATGGTCTGAATATATCTCCACTTTCTCCCGATATAGATAGTGCCTCCAGATCTTTAGCGCGAAAACGACTGCTGCCAACTCTAGATCATGAGTAGGATAATTCCTCTCATATTCTATAAGTTGTCACGAGGCATATGCTATGACTTTCCCACGTTGCATGAGAACACATCCTAACCCTTTGCCTGAAGCATCGCTGTAGATAAAAAATCCATCCGAACAAGAGGGTATTGTCAAAACAGGTGCCAAAATTAGTCTCCTCTTGAGATCTTGGAAACTCTTCTCGCATTCCCCGCTCCATACGAATTTTGTATCTTTACGAGTCAGCTGAGTTAACGGAGTAGCGATTCGAGAAAACCTTCCACAAATCTCCGATAATAACCAGCTAAGTCCAAAAGCTACGACTTTGGCCACCGATTTGGTTGTTCTTTACTATTATTACTTCAATCTTCGCCGGGTCAATAGATACTCTATGTTTTGACACCACGTGCCCAAGGAATGCTACTTTCTCAAGCCAGAACTCGCATTTCTTCAGCTTGGTATATAGCTTGTTATCACGAAGCATTTGAAGTACCAACTTCAAATGGTGCTCATGATCTTCACGGCTTTTGGAATATATGAGGATGTCATCAATAAAGACAACAACGAACTGATCCAAATAATCCTTAAATACTCGGTTCATCATATCCATGAAAGCCGCAGGAGCATTAGTCAATCCAAAGGACATGACTAGGAATTCATAATGCCCGCATCGAAGTTCGAAGATGTCTTGAATATCCTCGCTTTTAACCT
Organism: Panax quinquefolius; assembly: GCA_020205615.1. Taxonomy (NCBI): domain Eukaryota; kingdom Viridiplantae; phylum Streptophyta; class Magnoliopsida; order Apiales; family Araliaceae; genus Panax; species Panax quinquefolius. The sequence continues at coordinate 27,633,183 of CM035165.1, forward strand.
TCATTTGATGATATCCAGAAAGAAGATCGATTTTGAAAAGAATTGTGCTCCTCGTGAATCGGTCAAACAGTCATCAATACGAGGTAGAGGATACCTATTCTTGATGGTAACATGGTTTAATTCCCGGTAGTCAATACAAAGTCGCATACTCCCGTCTTTCTTTTTTACAAATAAAACAGGAGCACCCCAAGGAGATGTACTAGGACGAATGAAACCGATGTCCAACAACTCCTGAAGTTTAATAAGAGCCATTCGATATGGGGTTTTAGAAATGGGCTTTGTACCAGGTTCAAGATCAATAAAGAATTCAACTTCACATTCCGGGGGTAGACCAGGAAGTTCTTCAGGAAATACGTCGGGAAAGTCAATAACAACAAGAATATTATTCAAATATGACGTGTCTTTATTCAAATCCATAACATGGGCTAAGAAAACTTGACATCCATTTTTTAATAAACGAATAGCTTTATGACTTGATATGACAATGATTGATTTTAATGGTTTAGTTGCTTATATTCGAACAACAGGTTGATTAGGAATATGAAAACTAACAACCTTACAAAAACAATCAATTTTGGCATGATGAGTAGTTAACCAATCAATCCCTAAAATCACGTCAAATGCAAGTATCTTTAAAGAGATAAGGTCAATAGGTAATGTGATGGTGCCAACTTGGATCAAACAAGATTTATAAGCAGTGGATGTGATGAAAGTTTCTCCTAACGGAGTTTCCATAGATAGGTCAAAGTCTAATTTCTCCGGAGTCAAGTTTAAACGTTGAGCACAAAGGAGAGATAAATGAATGGGTAGCACCCAGATCTAGTAATGTATAAACTTCGCATGAATTTATGATTAGCTTACCCGTGATCACCTCGTTTGGGTTCCTCGCATGTTGACCAGTCACGACAAACGCTCTTCCAAGAACCGTTGACTTTGACTTTTCTGGGATAGCCTTTTGAGTCACCATCCCCACTGGACTTGGTTTCGCTACAGTACAATCTCGAGCGATATGTCCTTCCTTTCCACATTATAGCATACTTTAAACTGTTGTGGACAGTTTGGGCTGATATGTCCCTCTTTTCCACATTTATAACATACGACCGGTGGTCGTTCTCCTCCCTTAAAACCAGTTGTTGCTGGTGCTGACGTCTTCACAGTGTCATTGTTGAATCTCATCTTTTTAAAATCTCCCCCCAACTCGCTTCTTCTATTTTCATGGCCACGATTACCACCAGAGTGGTTGTCGCTCTTCTCCGTATTTTTCTTTCTCCATTTGGTTATCGTTGTTCGATGATCATTGCCACCGGTATGATCCGGTTGTGGTCCCTCGGTTGACCGTACTCGTTATCTCGCTCTAATAATTGAGCCACGTCGACAACATCCGAATAGAGAAAATTTATGAGAAATGAGATATCGACGTATGCTTAGGGTTTCAAACCTCTCGTAAACATCCATGTCATACGTTCCTCATTCTCCACCAAATGAGGTGCAAAACCGGACAACTCGCAAACTTCGCCTCGATTGGGACACCGTCATGTTATTCTCGCTTCTAGTCTAATAAACTCTACCTCCTTCACATGATTTAATACTTTCGAGAAAAGTACTTGTCATTGAGCAGTTTCAAATGTCTCCCAGGCATCTTGCCGAAAGGGTGGATGGGTACGCTTCACAGACTCCCACCAAGATACGCCTCGCCACGGAACATAAAGGTGGCGAATGGAACCTTCGTTTTTCTCATGCATCCCAAGACATCGAATATCTTGGTAATTTGTTTAACCCATGTCTCGCTTTGATCGAATCCGGATTTCCAATAAATTTCGTGGTCCCAACTCTTGGATCGCTTGGCCGTGACAAACCGTGAATTGCTATCATTTCTCCTCGTATTTTGAACACGATTCTCCTCTCGTCGATTTTGCATGAATCGCAAAAAGCTTCTAAACATCCCATCGTTCATTATCTCGCCCGTGGTGTTGTTCACAGGAGGAACATTGCCACTGCTGTTACGCTCACCTCGTTGGTGAGTACCGGCGTCTCCACGGTTTCATTTACTCCACTGTTAACATTCTCGGTCGACATTCTCAAACATCGCTTATAAAACAAGGGTTAATTTAACAAATTAACATATCATATAATATCCCTATATTATGAATGAGACCAACAAATAAGCTTAGGTAGGACACACTAGCTAAGGATTTACTCGTCTCTCCCTCCTAGTTCTATTCCCCGATCTCCGCCAGAGATCATATCCCTAAGCTCTAATACCAACTATGACGCCCCCAAAATAAGTATACAACACCCATTCTGAGTCGTCAAAATACATGGTACAGATACAACTACAACTTTATTAATACAACATAAAAACTATGAGTTTAAATACAAATATTGTCATCTAGACAATATCTACACTCAAATAAGTCCTCATTACAATTATTGATACATTATTTAACAAAAATGGTGAGGACTACTAAAATGACTTTCTAGAACCTTCATTCCATACCCCGACTAGTACTCGCTACATTCTCGCCTCCTGAGAAGGAAAAATGGAACAAAAGAAAAAAGGTGAGCTCAACTAGCCCAGTAAAGAATATTATGACAAAGATAACATAGAACAAATTATCGTTAGTCTTCAACAGGGAAACATCTAATAGAATACAATAGACAACCAGTTTTAAATCAATCTTTGCAGCGGAAATAATAATTCATTAGAAGAATTAAGTTGAGAATGCAAACTACTATCTTCTATATATGAATTTAAAAGTTCATCGTCGATATTTTATCACTGTAATATCAATCAATATATATCTGGAATTAAATATTTATCTTTGCACTATAGGCCAAAGATATTCATTAGTTGGTCATGTTCATCTAAACACCTGTTCATCTTTGCACTACGGGCTAAAGATATTCATCAGAAAATCATTCATCTTTGCACTACATGCCAAAGATATTCAGTAATATCATCATTTAGGACTGACGATTATGAAAAATATTTTAAAGAAAATGAATCCAGTGAAACAAAAGAATAAATATTAAGGATTCGTATTTCAACTATTCCATGTCCAAAAATACCTCATAAATAATTATAGTGGAGTAAAATTCAAAAATGATCAAAACATGAATACAATTAAAGCTAGTATCCATAATAGATATTTTGGACGAAAAACAAAAATTTAATTTTTCTGTGAATAGTGCCGTATTCGTGAATAGTGCCGTATACGTGAATAGTGTCATATACGTGAATAGTAACTCCGACACTAAAAGATAGAAATTTCACAAAAAAATCATTATGCTTCGTGAATAGTACTCGTGAATAGTAACTCGTGAATAGTAACTCATGAATAGTAACCCCGATATGAAAAAGTTCTAAATTTGATAAAAAATTCATACCAATATTTTGGCATAATGACATTGAAGAAATAATATCATTTACGAAGAAAATAACATCCCTTACCTCAAAAGGATAAGTCTTGATCTGGAATATTGGATATAGTCTTTGAAAGAACTTTCACCGTATAGCAATACTCAAAGTACTAAAATACTCATAAAAATACGCTCGATATTATAGAGAGAGAAAGAGAGAGAAATATTTAGTTTCTGGTGTGATTTTCAATTCTAACCTAAGCACCCTATTTATAGGAAATTGCTTAGAACACCAAAACAGAAAATTTAATAAAATAATAATATTTTATTTTTAATTTCCTTAGCCCACCTTGACCATCTGAATTCAGCCACCAAATAATGACAAAAACCAAAAAAACGTTTTTGTAATTAAAAATAATTAAAACTTTCAAAAACCAATTATTTCGGAAATACAGAACTTCAATAATTCATAATAAATAGCCCTTTTATCAGATAAATTCTAACCACATGTCTTTTCCATAGAAAATTTCATTATCTACAACTTTGCAGAAGAAGTTTTTCTAAATTCCAAACAGAAATTGACCAAAATCCACAAACGGACGATTTTACAGGCTATAATCAAATTTCAATCAAGAAATGGGCCCACAGACATGTTTAACATGTTTTAAACAACTTTTGCAACAAAAATACTCTTTCTCCTCATATACTCATATATCCCACATTCATTGTAAAAATATCATCATTGTTATATTATAATATTATAATAAAATATTATTTTATCGTAAAAGATAAAATATCAATTTTCAACAATGTCACTTTTAAAATTTTCTCCATTTATATCCACATAAAATGAATATTTTCCTCATCATATAAATCAATAATTAATTATTCACAAATAATATTCTGAGAATCACAATCTCGACAACCAAAGTGCGGTTCTTGTGAAAGAGGGGCTTCCAAAAGGAACTCTCTCATCGGGCGCGCAAGCAATTAGGTGACCAAACCTCTCCTTAGATGTAACTTTCTATACATTGCCAATAATGTTATCTAATAATATTATTCAGGATAATATGAATTATTGCTTCTCGATAATGGAAAATAATGTGTAGTGACAATTATTGAAATAACAAGTAATATAAAATATCAACGTAGCAATTATTGAATCAATAAAATAAAATATTGAGCAAGAATTATCGTAACAATTATCGAGTAGTGCCTTCTTACATAAGAATCAATAATTGGTGCAATACTGGTATGTGCCATCGCGGCAACAACGCCAGACATCGTGTGTTTTAACCACGGGTATTCCAACAAAGTGTTAATGGTAACAACTACGCCGTTATTTATAAACAACTTATACTTGTCGCTTTTCTTCATCCAATAAACTTTTCGTTATGGGGCCCACACAACGCTAGCTACCGTCGCATTTAATATTCCCCAACAAAGAAGAATATTCCACGACCAAACGTAATATTCTACGATAAAATAAATATTTTATAACCACTTGCTTATTTGAAATATTTAGCATTTTACCCATAACTAACCATATTAATCAAATTAACCCTTACTATTTCAAAATAATAAATAGAGGAAATTTAATTTTATTTATAATAAGTTGGGGTCTTACAAAAATACTTATTATTCACACACACCACAATATTATATATATTCCACTCACCACACACATAATATTATATATATAAACTCCTCAATATATTTAACAACATTTATCATCAATATTATAATTCACAATATTAATCGACTGTGTCGCTCCCGTGAAAGAGGGGCTTTCAATAAGGATTTCTCCCATCATTGGCGCAATTAGGTGACCAAACCTCTCATCGATGTAACTTAGACATCGTTAATATTGTAAATAATAATATTAATAACTCGCTATCTCAATTATTGATTATAAAATATTGACAATAATTGAATAAAATAACGTGAGATACTATAAAGAATTATCGTAAATATAATTGAACAAAACTGAGTGACTTCTCACGTAAGCATCAATAATCAAAATCGTGTGCTACTTATGCAACTACGCCAGACATCGTATTTTAACCTTTGGGTGTTTCAACAGTTAACAGTAAAACTTCGCCGAGTATTTTCATAAAGTATTTTTGTCGTTTTCTCAATCCGAAAATAATTCCGTTGTGGGGTCTACCAATGATTGTACCGTTGTACGAATATTCCCTGTTAAAACGAATATTTCCCGACCAATCGAATATTTTATAACAACTTGCGTACGTTGTAAAATTTATAAATATTACCTACAATTATAATATTATATCAAATTCATTCCATAATATTCAAAATGATATTTATAGAAAATTCATCTTTATTCATAAAATTTGGGGTCTTACACCCCTCTTTTCTGGGAACGACCTGGTTGTTAAATATTGTGAATTATAATATTAATGATGAAAAAGTTCGTGTTGATTAAAGATGAATTTTTTAGTTCCATTGTGTTGGACTTATTTGTATTAGTATAATTGATGTCTGGAGGTTATATTGTTCAATCGAGTATTCGGGGCACTTTTCGTGTCGGAGTACTATTCACGAGTTACTATTCATGAGTTACTATTCACCCGTAAGATATATTTCTTTTCAGTCCAAATCATTTTTGTGTACAATATTATTCCATGAGGAGATGTGCTAATTTTTTGAATCAGTTGGTTGAAGATATAATAGTAAATCAATATGGACATTTGGTGGAAAGTATAATAGTAAATCAATATGGATCATTTGGTTTAAAGTTTTAATAGTAAATCAAGATGGACTGTTGCTTTAAGTTTTAATAGTAAACCAATATGGACCGTCCGTTTAAAAGTAAATCAATCTGGACCGTTCATGAATTAGTTACTATTCAGTCCATTATCCTATAAATAGAAGCTCATTCCTTCATTATTTCTTACGAATTCACTGAAACTCTAGAGAGAGAAACTATAGAGAGAAAGAAGAAAAGTATTCTGCTACTTCACTATATCCAATTTCTTCTAAGGTAAGGGATATTATTTGTTGTACTCGTAAGGGGTATTATTTCTTTCTTATTCATGAAGAGAACTTCTGTTATTCAATTCTTTATTATTCTATTGGAATAACCTGTATACACGGGCTACCCTATACTTGGTAAAATTCTTCTGTTATTTCATTCTTTATCATTATGTTGGAATAACCTGTTTATGCGAAGTACCGCATACATGGTGAAATTCTTCTAATATTCTGTTCTTTATTATTATGTCGGAATATCACATGCGTGCGTTCATGGGACGGACGGTTCCATTATTTATTATCCCGTCGGAATATCCTCTGCTCGGCAAGGCGTTCTTTGGGACTGGTTTCATTATTTATTATTCGTCGGAATATCCCGCAATGCGTTTATGCCGACTGGTTCCATTATTTATTATTACGTTGGGAATAACACATGTCATGCGATCTATCGCACGCATGGTGAATCCTTCTATTATTCCATTCTTTATTATTCTATTGGAATAACCTGTCTATGTGGATTACCACATGCATGGTGAATGATCCTTCGTATTCATTCCTGATTAAATTGTGGAAATCATGGAGATACAGAGAGATAGAGTGAGAACACAAATTAAACACCCTTTGTAAAAAAACAAATTTAAAACACCCAAAGTTAAACTGAAGTTGTCGGAAATAGATAAGAAGACTTATGATGAAATAGATTAGAATTTTTAACTGAAGCTATTCGAAAACTTAAGTGAAAGATTTCAAGGTATAACTGATACTAATGGTTGATTCACTTGATAAAAAATTCATGATAAAAATAATTTTAATTTACACCACAACTCAGTTGATTCGTACAATTAAAAAAAGGAAAATTAGACCCAACACATGGTAAGAAGTTTTTAGTTTGGTATTTTTCAAAAAATCGGACAATGTCAGAAGTCAGTAATCTCACGAAGCTCAACCCTGGTGAAATGGGGCTTTTCTTCTTCTTTTATCTTCTTTCTTCTTTATCTAATTTAGGTATCTATCTATAATAATAAGATACAATAACAATTCAGATTTATTATAATTTTGCGAGTAAATCATGGGAAGACATATCAACTCATCTTAAAACAATAATACCTCCTGGACCAAGGTCGTCACACTAATCAATCCCGTTGTAAATTAAAATATAAACTCTTGAAAAACTGAAGTAATTTAGGTGCTTCTTCCTACTTAAAATATAAATTCTTGAAAATTGTAACTTTTATGTAAAACATTCATCAAAAACAGGGGGAATAAAACATTGTTTCCAACCACTACTTGATCTAACACATATTACCAGACCCATCTTCCGTTTTAGGGATCAGAACTTCCCCTACACATATTACCGAAGTTCATAAATATTGTTCTTTTTTAGCTTTTAGTATTTCATTTTCTTTTAATAGGCCAGACTTTTCTATATTAACTTCTTCCAGATGTTATTGTCTGATGTTTGAAATACACGTATGCTTTCTAGATGATCAAGAATGAAAAGTTTGAAATAATGAATTACTCTGATGTTTGAAATAATGCAAAGTTTGAGCAAGAGCACCAATCTTTTTTTTTTCTTTTTTCCTTCCAAAAGTTTTCTTGAAACATAAATGATCATAAAGAAAAATACATATACTGTCAGCACCAAAATATCAGTATTGACCATCATTCAACAGTAATAATGATACTTTTGCAAGTAAATCATCCAACAGTAATTATTTCTTTTGCGCAAAAGCAATAATAATCTTGATACTTAAAGCAGACGTCATTATTACTGGAATCAAAACACCATGTAAAGCAGTCATTAACACCATGTATACACATAATAACCATTCAATCAAAACAATGAGCAGGGCTTACAGAAGCAGAGCAGTAAATACCTTCAAGAATGCCACTAACTTCTAAACACCATGTATTCTTTCAAGAATGCCACTAACTTCTAAACCTTCATTTTCCTGTACCAAATAAATACAAATAACAATCAATTTTGAGCTTAAATAAATGGAAAAATAACAAAGATATTATCATAGCCTAAACAATATACTGAAATTAAAAAACATCAAGATTTAAAAAAAAAATATGAGTACCAATTTGTCCTAACTCCTAATGAAAGATTTAAAAAAATACATCCAAAAAGTTCCCATGAATATTGCTACTAATTTCAAGTAACATATTTGCGATTTCTTCAAAAAGAACAACCGAGAAGAAAAATTAAATCCATAATCACGCATTAAACCCCATAAAAGTTGAACAAAAAACCAAACCCATCCAAATTGGAACCTCGATCAACCGAAATATACAAAACCCGGAGTCACTCAACCTTCCATTTTAATCAATAGTTCAGCAGCTAACAAAAATATGAAAATGTTAAACCATCAAACCCATTCGATAAAAGGCAATGAAGGAATTCCTTACACCCTGTAGAAAGGTCCTTCTTAATTCCCTTACCACAAAAGAGAAACCTTACATTTGACCATGTTTTAAATTTGCAATTATTTGAATGGCTAGACTTATGCTAGGCCCTCAATAAAATGTCAAATCACAATAGCAAACATGTGAGACCCCAGATTTTATGAATAAAGATTTAATTTTCTCGAAATAATTTTTTTTATATATATTATGGTGTTGATTTGATATAATGTTATAGTTGTGGGTAATATTTATAAATTTTGCAAAGTATGCAAGTTGTTATATAATATTTGATTGGTCAGGGAATATTCGTTTTAACAGGGAATATTCATACAACGACACAATCATTGGTGGACCCCACAACGGAATTATTGTCGGATTGAGAAAACGACAAAAATACTTTATGAAAATAACGGCGAAGGTGTTACCGTTAAAACTGTTGAACTATCCGGTAGTAAAAGTACAATGAATACGTAGTTACGACAAGAATATTACCGGTATTGATTGTTGATGCTTACGTGAGAAGTCAATCGGTTATACTCAATTATTGCTACAAATAATTCTTTGCATCATATCTCTCATATTATCGATTCAATTATTGTTACTGAGATCATCCGCATTATATAATATATTATTAAATCAATAATTGAGACAGCAAAGTTATTCATATTATTATTTGCAATATTGACAATGTCTAGAAGTTTCACAAGGAGAGGTTTGGTCACCTAATTGCTGCATAATAAGGAGAAATCCTTATCGAAAAGCCCCCTTTTTCCTGGGAATGACCTGGTTGTTAAATATTGTGAATTATAATATTAATGATAAATAAGTTCGTGTTGAAACTCATTCCTTCATTATTTCTTACGAATTCACTGAAACTCTAGAGAGAGAATTATAAGAGAACCTATAGAAAAGTATTTTGCTACTCCCTACTCTTATATTCAGTTTCTTTTACTGTAAGGGTGTTATTTCTTTCTTTCGTCTTAATGAAGAGAACTTATGTTATTCCATTATTTATTATTCATTGGAATAACTCAGTATCATGTGGCTACCCTATACATGGTGACATTCTTCTAATATTCCGTTCTTTATTATTCTCGCCGGAATATCATGTGCGTCAAGGCGTTCTTAAACACGGGTTCCATTATTTATTATTTCGTTTAATATCCCGCTCATGCGCTTACGTTTGGGACCGGGTTCCATTATTTATTATTCGCGTCGGAATATCCCATGCAATGCGTTTACCGGACTCGGTTCTATTATTTATTATTTTGTCGAAATATCACGTCTGCGTGCGTTTATCTGGGACTGGTTCCATCCTTTATTATTCTGGTGGAATAACCTGCCTGTGCTGTCTATCGCATGCATGGTGATTTCTTTTGTTATTCCATTCTTTATTATACTCAGTTGGTTAAAACTTTGACTTCTATACTCCATGAAATTAGTGGAATATCCTTGATATTTGCGCTTCATCCAGTATCTTTCATGGAAATATTCTTCTGAGCATTCTTGAATTTTACTCTACAAAGCAAAGATCGTGTTGACAATTTGAACGTTATCGGTTCTGGATAAATTAATTCTTGAACTTGTTTTATTGAATTCTTATATCATTGTCATCATCCTCATGTTTATATTTTGTTGAAAGTCATCCGTGGCACATGTAGTGCATAGATGGACTTGGTATGATTATGACGAGAGATTATTGGTGTAATCATAACTATAATGTTACAAATGATGTGGAAAAAGTCCTCATTGTGGCGTGTAGTGCATTGATGGGACGCTTTTTGGTATGATTATGGCTATGGATTCTCTTTGGTCAGTAGTAAAAGATGAATTGTTTTATGGCATGATCGGGACCGTTGATGAAAAACATGATTATCTTAAGTCGTAGTGCATGGATAATTCGTGGTCGTGATACTAAAGAATATCCTGAGGTCGAAAAGTGTGGGGTGAACTTGATAGTTGTTATATTTTATCGCTTTTATACATTGTTGAAGGCTAACGATAAATTATTATGCATTATCTTAGTCATAATATTTCTTACTAGGCTAGTTGAGCTCACCTTTCTTCTTTCCACTTTCTCTCGTGAAATGAGAACGTATTTGGGACTAGTCGGGGAACAGAGTGATGGTCCTAGATAGTGGGTTAGTAGTCCTCACTATTCTGTGAAATAGTGTGATAATAATTGTAATGAGGACTCCTTTTGAGTTTGTATAATCTCTAGTAGACAATATTTGTATTCAAACTCATAGGTTTATGTTTTTGTCGTATTGTACACTGACGGTTGTATTATTAAGTTATATTTAAATTACGTACCATGTATCTGGCGACTCAAGATGGGTGATGTATACCTAATTTTGGGGGCGTCACAAAATAAAAAGGATTACTAATTTCTTCAAAATGCTCTTTTTGGATATTAAAATACATTGGATATTAAAATACAAATATCATTACAGTCTGTTAATGTCAAATCCCATTAGGCCTGGGAACTACGATCAAAATTTTCTGCTTCAAGAATGTGCTTCAAGAATTTCGTATGACGTGTGTTTCCCCTTTTTTAAACCATTGTAACAAAGTTAAAAGCCAAATAGATCGCCAAAAACACATACAAAATAAATAACAAAAAGTCATTCAATTAACTATTACTAACCCCGTGACAATGATTACTGAAGAAAATGAAATTTACCTAATAGCTTATTCAAGACTTGAAGAAACCATCGCAGCAAATAGATGGCCAAAACACACACTCAACAAAACCTCATTTGTCAAAAAAATAAATAACAATAAATCATTCAAGAAATTTCAAGGAGAAAAACCCACCCAATTAGACAAAGAGGGAAAAGGATTTTTGAAGAAAACAAACCCCAATCAAACTGCTTATCATAAACTCATACTTCCCAGAAATGTTCAAGAAATCTATATACAAAAAGAGAAAAAGAAAGCCAAGATAGGCCTTACCTGAGCTATAGAATATAGATTTTCAGTAGGAGATGATGTGCTTTGTCTTGAGAAAGCCAAGATAGGGCAAACTTGAGGCTACAAAGAAACAGCATGGTGGAGACTCGAATCATTTGATTTCAGTGGGCAGGTCACGAACAAATCGGCAGAGGTGGAGGAGAGTACAAAGGAAGGAGAAAATGAAATGAGAAGGAGTAGAGGTAGCGAGGGGGGTTTGATTTTGGCGGTTCTTTTTTTGTGAAATGAAAGGTCAGCCTTTGGATTAAGTTGTTCAAACTGAGATTCAATCTGGACCGCTATTGTGCTTTAGATTCAAATTTGGTCCTGATTTATTATATAGATTAGTAAAGCAATCAATATAGTATTGAATTACCAATGCTCCACCCTTACCATTTCAAGGAACAAATACAGAGGCTTCCTTGTCCACCAATGCTCAGAAAAAACGAAACAGAATTGATTTTGAAGGGAATAATAGCTCCATTGAGACCATTACTCGAGTTAATATATTTGGAACAAGTTTTTGAAACTCAAGAGCAACAACAAGATAATGCTAATGAATGGAGGACTAGTATAGCTTCTGACATGTGGAGAGACGTTGATCATAATAATAACAATGGTCGGTAACAAGGGTAATAGTTTTGAAATTCTTAAAAATTTTGAATTATTTTGAGTTTATTTTGGTTATTACAAAGATGGGTGATTTTTGATACCCAATTGTGATAAATTTTCTATAACTTGGTGGCAATTTACTCACATGTATGAAGTTTTGCAACTTTTGATCATATAAATTTTTATTGTCATATTATTTTGTGAAAAACAGAGTTTGATATTCCTACTAAAAAGTGTACGCATATGCATAAAGTATATATAGCTCAATGAAAAGTTAGCTTAATTTTTGTATTGTGTTTGTAGTTTCTAAAGTTTTATTGGTATCTGAGTATCCAAATGTATCATGAAATGAATAGAATAATGTGAACGCTTTCAACATATATAAAATCTCATGCCACGATAATATAATGAGATTTACTCTTGTTCATGAAAAAAAGAGGAGAGGTTATGTATACATGGGCTAATTAACAATTAATATAAGTTCTGTAAAGATATATTAGAAGTATACAAAAGTCTATCACAGTCTTGATAAAAAGTTTATAAAAGTCGGTTACTTATTTCATGGAGTCTATAAAAGTTATTTTAAAAAAGTCTTTAAAATAAGTCATTAAAATCCCACAAATTCTACAAAAGTCTGTCACTTAAAAAAAGTTTTAAAAAATCTTAATTGAATACACCACCTAATTTGTTTAAAGGGCATTGTTCTGATTTTCTTACTCTGTTAACCAATTCCAGTTGAAATATATATCAAAACCTAGGAGCAAGACTATAAGCTTTCACAGCAAGAAAGAAATTACCTCCAGAAGCCAGCAAATGTACGAAGACTCATGTAAATGGTCAAAGCAAGCCATATTCCCACAAAACCACTACTTCTAGCGAGGACGAATAGAGATGCAATGCTCACTATGGCTACGAGAACCTAAAGAAACAAATTTTATGATAAACAACAATAAAAATGGTGTTTCTAATTTAGCAAAAAAAAAAAATGGTGTTTCTAGAATAGGTGTAAAACAATAAAACAATGTTTTTATTCCTAGTGTAGAGAAGGGAGAAGGGAGAAGGGAGAAGGGATTGCAAACTTACCATAGAGTATGCAGATTAAGAGAAATCAGATGCTCCAAAGTTGACACCATCAAAAACAAAGGCCAATGAATTGATAGGCTGTGTAGCTGCAACAAACTGATATTGCGGAGTAAACAAACTTTTTGTTAAGATTCATTATAAAAAAGGTCAAGGATTCTAAAAAACCTGTTTGGTGCTTGTAGAGAAGAGAAATACCGGGACACCTATCAGGGACGGAGCTATGTGGAGCTTGAACGGGGCCATGGCCCCCCCAAGATTTTAAAAAATTTTAAGGACTAAGGTTCACCTACTTGTTTGATTAATCTGGACTTCTTTTTAGTGGACTTTCATTGCCTTTTTTTGCTGGAAAATCTCAGTTATTCTTATTCACAATGAATGAATGGTTAACTCTGGTTCAACTAATGTGATTTTTATTTAGACAATCATGCAATTTCTCTGACTTGTGATGATATAATGGTCCAATTGTCCAAATTAATAGGCCATTTTCACCTATACCTTGTATTTCAATTGTTTCCTTTCTCTGACTCTGAATTGTGTATATCAATGTGTGTATATATATATATATATATATATATATATATATATTTCAATTGTTTCCTTTCTCCACTCAGAAACATAATGGTGTGTATATAATATATATATATATATATATATATATATATATATATATATATATATATATATATATATATATTATATGTTATGGGTTTAAAATTGTTGATATGAAGAGTTATCAATTCGATCTATGTTTGTTTATGTGTTATAATATGTTTTGTAATTGTGGACGAATATATATTTTTCGGCCCCCCCAATAATAAATCTTGGCTCCGTCCCTGACACCTATACTTATGAGGTGAAGAACATGTTTGTCATTAGTAAAGATTCCAGATCCAAACTGCAAACCAAGTCCTACTACAAGAGCAAGACCCAACCCCAGTACAAATCCCATCTGCAAAATATAACTCTTCTCAAATAAGTGAATAACTCTATCTAAATTTTACTTGAGGATGATAATTAGGAAACAAATATCAAATGCTGCATGAGGTCAGAAGTATGTCCTAGCCAGAAAGAGAAAAACAGAAAGAGATTGCTCTACGATTGCGATTACATCAAACAGAACATAAGGCAAATGGCATGGGGAAATACTTATAAAAAGATTCATGAGGATTTTGCAGAACAAGAGTAGCCGTTTTCATTCCATTTTGTGAACTCCACAACTTGTGATGAGCAAGTATCTTTGTGCTGAGGACTGTTAACTTGAAATATTCTAATAGTTACATAAGAGAGAATTATTTGTACTCCTAGTTAGAGAAGCTCACCTGTAATACTCTGGAAGCAGCGGTTGATGCCTTTTCATAATCCTTCTCGGCAAATGCACAAGCAAGGATGGCCTAGAAGATTGGGATGAAGAACAACACATTACTAACTGATCAATCATTCTAGTTCATATGATAAAAGAAATCCTTAATTATTTATAACATGTATAACTGATTTGCCTGCTTATCAATGAAAGTTGAACCAAAAACCGCATCCCTCATTTAAAGAAGATATTACTAGCGTAATATGACAGAACTAGGTAGGGGCTACCAAGTGATAATGCACGAATTTTTCTGAGGCAATAAGAAAATAATTATGCTTATATGATTTAAGTTTTATACTCAAGAGAGGGAGGACAAGGTGCATTATAATTTTTCACAAGTGTTTCTATTTGGCACGGGATATGCCTTCAAAATTTCGAGGTAACACTTCTAGGGACCACCCAGGCGGGGGGTGCCCAGTTCACAAAATAATTCATTACCATTTTTGTATTTGAATATTGACTGTATGGATTTAAGGAAACGAGAACAATATCACAGTTTGAGGAGGCGAGGATGTGAATGATCTTGGATATCAATCCCACCAAAAGCTTAAGCAACTTGAAAGTGAGCGCATAAAAGGCAATTGAACTCTCACACACTCTCATGAGGATCTTGGCTAGCACGTTGAGTGGAACATATACATACAGACAAAAGGGGAGAATTGAGTGAAAGCAAATAAAACTGAAGTTCTAAAATGATGTTAGACAGGCAACTTCTAAGAGATCGATCTGAAGCTTTTGAAGCAACTAAAGATATCTAACAAATTGATGATTTCTTGGGGAAATTATTTTCATTACGATACCGAAACATTTGCTAAACCATCTTCGTTTGTGGTCTATGGTTACAGGTTCTACTTTGATCCTAGAGGTCAGTTCTGAAAAGTGAAATATGCTACATCACAGAAGTAAAACCAATTTTTGGGTAATAAAGCAATGATAAGTCATCCTCGTAGTGATCGACTGTATATATCTTTAGACATATGTGCAAACTGCCAAGTGGTGATCTAGCTGCTTATGCTCTTGATCATTTTTATTTGGTTCTCAAAATGTGCCATTCTAATACTAACCAGTTTCAGTTTTACACGCCCACCAACACACACACACACAGAGCTTACTTACCTGTCCCGCAACAGCCAAGCCATCAGCCATAGGAATTGAACCCAGCCTTGCAGCCAATGATGCAGCCAAAGTAACACAGGATGTTGCAGCTACTACCCTTCCTAGTAATAAAAATCCTGTGTCCATGCACTTAAATTAAAAGTGAACTATGGAACTCAAACAATCTTCCAGTTACCAAATAAAGAAAAATAAGTTGACAACGTATTGAAATCCGTGTAAACTGTTCAAAGAAACTTGAAACCTATAAAAAAAATCTCCCATTTCTCCCCACTCCAAAAAGAAAAAAGAAAAAGAGGGAGTTCATAATCTTTCTATTTTAATTACACAATTGAGCTGCCAATTTCAGTAATTCCAAGTACATGTCAATCAGTCTCTGTTATGTCTTAGCCGACCGCAATTTGTTGAACATCAAAATCCATCTAACTTTATGCATATAACAGCCGAAGCCGTTGCTAATGTTCTTTTGAACTCAGAGAAGGTTATAGAAGAAATCATCACAACCGTTGTCAAAATTATGAAGTTACTGACGAAGCCTTTGCTTGCTAGGATGTAATATGCACCTAGGGAAGAATTTTCTATCATATATTTTGCGGACAAGTGCTTTTGAATCTTGATTAATACGTATTATCAGTATGTGTTTACTATCAAAGTCTGATGCAGATGAGGAAGATAAACCAAGAACATTATATGTTTTTGTCACCGAATGTAAATTATTCTCTTTATTCATATGTATCTTTATAAGAATTTATCAACTGGTCATACTTATCTCATTACTGACTCCACTTAGAGTGTAATATAGAAAATATATTTTTGATTTACAAACCAATAATACTGTAGACCGGTAAACAACACAGCCACACAGGAAAGTACCTGAATTCAGACAAGATGATTTTTATTTTTTTTATTAAAAAAAAGTAAAAAAGAAAAAGTAGAAGATATAAACAAAACATCAATGACTTTACAAGTTCATTAATGTCGCGTTGGAAAATTTACGCTCGTTTCCATGTTCTTTCTAATTCTAACTTCTATGTGGTTATTCAAATCCTGGAAGTGCTGGGGTCTCAAGCAGAAACAGAGTTTCTCATTCACAAGCTAAATAGTATAATTAACTCTTCTGTTCATATTACAAAGACCCTTACCATTTTTCAGAAACCGACTGAACTGTAGAGTCTTAATATTCGGAGGCAATAGGTCAACATGTTTAATCAATTGGAAGAAGAGGATCATCAAAATCAAGTACCTGCAATGCATATTAAACACGTAAGAGAAACTAGCCAACTCGAAGCATCAAGCCATTTGAAGGAAATAATTGAAATAAAAATATTCGGCAGAAGGAATAAACTGATACATTGCAAGTTTTCTTATATAAAACTTACTGAGACAGCACAAGTGCAATACCTGCACCACTAACTCCCATATGACAAGCAAACATAAGAATTGGGTCCAAAATAACATTTGATACATCTCCTGCAACTATATTAAGGATAAAGTGATCTTAGTTGAAATCTGCAAACCTTTTAAAGGGGAGTGGTTAGTATGAAGTGAACTCCATAGTAAGTTCATTTTATACCCAATGTAGTGCTGACACACAAGCGGGAGGGTGATCTCTCCGCCTGCGTGTCAGCACTGTATTAGTCATGCAATGAACTTACCATGAAGTTCACTTTATGCCAACCGGATCCCTTTAAAAGGTATGTACTTATATATGTACATATCCTTAAAAACATTACATTAGTATCTTGTTATACAAAGGCAACAACTTGCTCTATAATCTTTTGTTCTCACTATTTTTTGTCATCATGCCTGGAATATATTCATTTATTAGGAAATTAAAAATGTACCCAAAAGTTTATTCCAGACATATTTCGTGCGGAAATAATCTTTCATCCAAATTTCGATTGTGCTTGTAATTAAGGAGTTCTCAATAAAACAATCCTCAATTCTGGTATTGAATATAGTTGATGCAAATAATCTACTTTAAACAGTTCAATGTATAAAATGGTGGTGCATGAAACATTATTCTTTATGAGAGTGGAGTCATAAAAAACTAAAAAATGAAATCATCTTTATGAGTGGCATATAATGGAGTTGCGGTATCTTTAAAACCTCGGAAAACACCTTGCATGGCCAAAGAGAGAGGAACTGCAGGAGCGCTCAGTGATCTTAGTGTTAGATACCTTTGAGCTGGGCCTAGCATGCAGAGGCAGAACTAGGGGGTTCAGGGGGTCATATGACCCCACCCTGGAATCTTCGGGGTTTTTTTGTTTTCCTTTCCCTTTTTTTTATGTATTTTCTTTTCTCTTTTGCTTTTCTCTTGTTTTTGCTTTATCATCAAAGTGAAGCAAAAAAAAAGTGGTAACAATTCTCTCTGTAAATTAATTAAAAATAAAAAGCTAAAGAAATAAAACAATTTTTTTTGGATCCCACTATAATGACCATAAGTTCACCATTGTTCTATCCTATCAAGATTATTAAATCTTTCTTCTTCTATTTTTTTTTGTTTTTGTTGCTGGAATTCCTTCTTTCAAGCTTATTAATCCCATGAACCACAATATAATGTTTTGAATATATAATAATATAATTTGTAATTTATCTATAAAAATAGCTAATCAATTGACTAAAAACTTCAAAGTCTGATTAATAGTCTCATAGTTCGGGGAAAATTAAAATATATATATATATATATATATATATATATATATATATATTTAAAGCCATTAGACTCATAACTCAAAAGTTAAAAGGTTGGAATAGGATGTTGTGAAATACTATAATTGGGCAAAATGAATTTGAAAGAAGCACTCCAAGCATTAAAATAAATAAATTTTTTTTACTGATTTATTTTGATCCTCTCTAAAAATATTCTGATTCCGCCACTGAGCATAGGAGAATCCTATATATTTAATGAAAAGGAAAGAGGACAGAATTTAGTTTTTAATTAGTTTTGATTTTTATTTTTTAAAACCACAATTATAAATGACTTAAAAGAGCATGCCAATAATATCTAGACAGCCACCTCTTTACTAAAGTAAATTAGACCACTCGAAGAAGCTAGTAGGAAACATACCCTTAGTTAAGCCTTAGCATCTCCATTTCAATTCCAAATGGTTTACAGCAAATAATCAGTGGGTCTATCTAAGTATTCATTGCAAACTCATTATAGATTTTGTACTTCCTAATTCAGCTACAATGCTCTCTCTGTCTCTCTCTCTCTCTCTCTCTCTCTCTCTCTCTCTCTCTCTCATAGATATTACATATCTATGTGATGTTGTATGTCAGCGTACTTTTATGAACTTTATGTACCTTGGGGGAAAAAAATCCAATGATATGAAAACCAAGAAGTGACTAAGATAAGACATAAGATGTTGACAAAAACTCTATTCGTGCATGAGCATGCAACAAGTCGACACTCGCCTTCGGGTAAGCGCCTTGGCAGCTAGGTGTTCACAAGTCGTCGTCAAGGCGACGCCTTGGCCGCCTAGCTGCCAAGGCAAGCGCCAAGGCAACTTAATCAAATTTGAAGAAACTTCTGCCCACTTCGACTTGTCGACCCACACGCAACATCAATCGACGATGGTTGCGACACATGCAACAACTATTAGGGAAACTTCTGTTGCAGAAGGAAAAATGAAAAATATAAAAAGATCAGAAGTAAAAATATAAAGAAGACCAGAAGGGAAAAATATGAAGAAGACCAGAAGAAGAACTTAAAAGAAAAAATAACGGGTTGGGACATAAGAAGAAGAAAGAATAAAATGCCTTTTAACTTCTAGATGTCACCAATTAGCTATACTTTTGTTCTTTTTCTCCCTTTTATTAAATTTAATTGATAGCTGTCATCCACTAAAGAATTTGATGTACTGAAGTCATTCATTGTCGCTTAACAAAATAAAATAGTTGTGTTTACATGTTGACCGTGATTATTTTTTTTAACAAAATAATAAATATTTTTCCTCTCATAAAAAGTAATAAAATAATAATTTTTTTATTTTAAAAAGTAACCCTCTATCTATGAATTATTAGTTGCAACTTAATTTTATTGCATGTAAAATAACCCTTAAAAGTTATAATTTTGACCACATAAATCATAATAATTCATGTCACCCAAATAATATATAAATAATATTTTTTCCCTAAAATTAAATTTATATTTTATATTGGTTTAATGTATTTTTTTTAGTGCAAGACGTGAGAAAAAAACATGAGAAAATTAAATAATTATTTTGGTTCAATGTACTTTTGATGTAAAATAAATAACGTATAAATTGTACACTGTGAACGACTTGTCGCCATACAGACGTCATAACGGGCGCCTTATCGCCTAGGTGTCCAAGGCGCACTCGCGGTTAGCTACTGTCGTACCTCGTCGTGGAGCCGTGACAACTATGAATGCAAGAAAGAACTTTATTTACTCAGAAGACCCCAAGGAGCTGGTAAATAGACCCACTAACCAAGACATATTTATAGCAGCAGTCCCTAGCATAGCAAGATAAAGATCAAGAGCCGTTAGCACTTATAACAAGAAAACTTACAGATTTCACACCCATAATTCCCAGTAACAGTTTTGCTAGACATATTCTGACATCAATTCTTTTGATTCATTGTCTGTGGCTGAGCCCTTTTCCAAGTTATCAAGGATATCATTTTCCGGCTTCAACTCTTTCATCTCATTGTTCTTGGTTGAACATTTCGCAGAGGTTTCAACTTTTTGCACTTCTGAAGTTATTCTTCCTACAGTATTTTCCTCAGCAACAAAAGAAGTTGTTATACTGACTAGAGGAAATATTGAAGCTTGATTGAAAATAGCAATAGAAACTCCTACAGCAGCAATCTCCACTGCACCTATACAAAGAAGATGCAAAACTGAGTTTAGACCTAAGTTTATAAACCAAGCTATTCTCAAAGAACTTCTCGTTAATCCGCAAAAAACAGTAGCTAGATAAGGGATATCATTCTTACCGAATAGAGATGGAGAAGATAAAGAAAAATACTTGTAAAACAATATTTAATTAGCAGCATTTCCCCTATTTTGAGAGCTTTATATAAAATGACACTCCTCAAGGATGTCGCAATGAGAAAAACCTCACATGCATTTTTCCTAAGATGCACCCCTCCAGTGAGACATTTTTAGAACCCTCACAAATGAAAATTTTCACCCACAATGAAGTAAAATATTGTGATGATGTTCTCAAATGGGAAATTGTAAGTTATTCTTTGTAAAAGAATATCTACCAAGATGAGGATAAACAAGAAAATAACTAGACAACCACCAAGGCAAGCAGAAAAAAAAAAAAAAGAAAGGAGATTTTTGAAGCATTGATCTGAAAACAGTAAATGAATCAATGCTATAGAAAATAAAAAGAGAACAGTCAATATTTAGCTACACACAGGCTGCTTGGTCTGAAAATAGAAGAAGATTAATTCATTTTACTAAGCATCATTCTCAAACAAACAGCATCCCAGATGATTAGCAAGAAAACATCTTTCTCTTTATAGAATCATAATATCCCAAACTCTTCGAATTCAAACAATCTAGCTTCAGTATATAACATGCACATGCACATGACTAGATGAGATATATAAAACAGTACCTTGCATCTCTAAAGAAAACAAAAAGAGGCATCTTCCAGTTTCTCACTGGGGATGGCACAAACGCATCCATGCCATCTTCAGCCATACATACCTTAAGAATAGATGAATTATAAGAGAGCTTGTGGTCTATATGCAGCTGATTCAACTAAACTTATGGCCTCCACCTGAAAGAATTAGTTTTCACAACTTCATATTCTTAACCTGTAGAATGCAGGGGTTCATGATAATGTAGTTACAATTATTAGACTAGAGAAAAGACACAATACCGAGTATTGAGATAGTTTAATTCTAATGAAATCCAGTTAATGACAAAAGTAGGAAATGAAATCTTAGTGGGAAGTCTACAAGAATTGCAATGAAAATTAAGCAACCTCATTCACAGCAACATATTAATAATTAATAGAAAGAAAAAAAACTTGAAATCAACTTAAGCCAGCCTTTAATGTGAGGTATAGCAAATAGAAATATTGTTCAGTCAATATTGACAAAAGCAAGTCAACAACAAAGCAGAAGTGACCTCAAATACTTTTAGTGACTAAACTTTTTAGGCTAAGACAGTCCACAGAAGCTTCTCCAACTTAAATATTCAACATCAGCCGTTCAAATTTCCATTAGTTTAGGTGAAAAACAAAATAATCAAGGTCTGAGAGGGTACCCAAAACGAACTGCAGAAGTCCCTCCAATTTAATTCAACATCAGCAGTTAAAATTTCCATAAATTTAGGTGAAAAAAATAATGAATTCAAGTTCTAAGTGGATACCCGAAACAAATTTCAATGACAGTGGCAGACTTGAATCGGACACTAGTGGCCATTTTGCTTCAAGTTTTAAATTAGTACTCTACTTTTATTAATTTAATTAACTCTTAATCTTATTGCCCCCCTATCTTCAAACATAGCATTTGTTGGGTCATGATATTTCCCCTCTTTGGGTAAAGTAAGTTGAGAACTTTACTTATTTAATTAGAATGATTTCATATTCTATTACGTTTTTTAAAAATAATTACAATAATATTGTCTTCATAAAATTTTTATACAACTAATACACTTCTAAATTTATTTACAATACTAGTGCAAGTATGATTCCTTAATTTAGGAAATTAATATTCAATTAGGATTCTTTCTCATTTAATGCACTTCCTTCTTCTTTCTTAAACCAACCCTTTCTCTAGTTGGTCTCACCGATCTCAATACTACAATCAATTTCTAAAACAATATATTTACAATATATTATTCCTTTTTTTTTGCCACTATCTACATAATACAATCAATTTCTAAAACAATATATTTACAAACGGAAGATACCCACTTTGCTCTGTCCGCCTGTCATCTTCATCTTCATCTTCTTCACTCTATCCCCACCACTCTCTTTCTCTCTCTCACACACACACACACATTTTTCTCTCATAAATTTCTAAAATAAACAGTTTTCATCTATCTATAAGCAGCAGCATACATTTTGGTCCACCCATTTGGTTTGGTTCTGGCCGTGGTCCACCCATTTGGTTCGGTTTTATGGGTCACCGGTCGTCGGATTCTATGGAGGAAGACATGAAGTTGGAGAGAGAAAAGGCGAGATTAATTATGGAAACACAACAACTTTCGAAGTTTTGAGGCTTATTTGTAAAAAGCAAGGTGTTTTGAAAAGAATTTGATATTTTTCGATTCATTTAAAAGGCGACTTTGTTTGATATTTTTTCAGAGTGCGGTTGGTAGCCAAACATTCATACCAAGGTAACTAATTCGGTGTTATTAGGTTACCAATTTATTTTAAATGTGATACAATTGGTAGCCAAACTTTCATGCGGTTGGTTGCTAAACTTTTAGACGAAAGTAACCAATTCATACTGCAGATGTGGAGGTAGATTGGTTACCTTGATATAAATGTTTAGTTACCTTAGTATAAAAGTTGGTTACCTTTTTAAAAGGTTTGATTATCAACATTACATTACACATCACTCTTTTTACAACACCGAATTGGGTTACCAATTCTTCACTTAAGTGACGAGTATGAAAGCTTATATGACCGAAGCATGGTTTATTTTTCTATTTTATTTTTCGTGCTTTCTCCGGAAGAGATGAATGAGTGAATGAAATCGACAGAAAGTGATCTGCATTTTTAGATACAAAGTTTAGTTGGTGCATATTGGGAACAAAGTAGAATTTTTTTTGCAGTAGAAAAAATATTGGTGAGAAGAGAAGCAAAGTTAGAATATTTAAGGGAGATGAAGATTTGAATTATTATTTTGAATTTGAATTTGTTTTTGTTGTTAGATCCAAATATTTGAATTTGAATTATTAATTATGATGATTATTTGTCCTTGATTTTAGGTTTCTTATTAGTGTGAATTGTCTTATTTTTTGTAATATGTACAATCTTTTTATAATTATTTGGTTGATGCACTTTTCTTGTAATTATTTTCTATTTGTTGTATACTTATGTAAAGGACCCTTTAATTAATCCATTGGACCTTTATTATTGTACCTTGAAAGTCGCTGGGCCTAATCATCATGTTATTTCTATTTAACTCTATAAGACCGGCCTGCTTCGTTGGATTAACCCGCTGGATCATTTAATATCTATTACTTTGACTTGTAATGATGAAAGAGCATGACATATTGGACCGACACCGCCATGCATTAATGTGGATGGGATTATAGCCACTTGGCGGCATAAACAAAGGACCAAAGGTAGTGAGTAGATCGCAGGCAAAAAGCAGGACCCATCGATCACACGGGTCAGGTCGAGGTAGTGGGTGGTACCAGAACCGCAAAGAGAGTATAACCTATCAACTAAGCCTTCAAAAGAGGTACGCTTTCATGCACACACACATACACTAAGAATTATTATCTCTCTCAATACACTAGGCATTACATCCTCCATTTGTTAACCTTTTGAACACGATATACTTACTCTCACGCCCGAAGCTATCCCCTGGCGGTCCCTACCGTCAAGCTTGTGGTGTTTATCGTGTTTATCGCAGCAGATCGTATGCCTTACGTGGATTGGGACATTGGAGAAGAAGATCATGGCTTTAACATCGGGCGCTAGAAGGAGGGCCGAAGTTCTAGTGTCCGAGTATTTTTCAATCACGATCAGTGTTTATTCTACATCAAGATTCATGGTGAAGAGTAGAACACCTACACACCAAGGCGTACCGATGGTGTCAAGTGAATCAAGACCGCGAGTGTCCGCCAAAGATCGCTTTGGGACCTCAATAAGTGTTCACGCTAAAGACAAGTGGCCCAAACGTTCACCTGAAGATTCTCGGCCGAAGGCGGTGGGCAAAGCTAAGCGTAAGCTAGTCTTCCCGACAGAGAAGGGGTCTGGCCATGGTCGGAAACGAGTAGAAGGCACCTCGCCTAGAACTCGATACCGAGATGACCAAGACGCAAAGGCCTCCCGATTAGCTAAGATGGCAGATGAAGCGGATAGAGCTATGGAAGTACTTGTGAAGCAGCGACAGGATATAGCCGAAAGTGATGGCTCGGATGGCAGAGAGTTGAGGGACTAAGAGTTCGGATTATAATCGGTCCAAGAGCAAGGGCATCGGAGTGGGAAAGAACTCCGCTTCATTCAGACGAGAGTCTCGGGGCCGAACCCGAGAAAGAAGAAGATCCCGAAGCCCTACTCCTCAAAGATCGAAGAGGACATATCACCCTGCCGATTCTAGGGGACAGGGTCGAAGCGAACGAAGAGGTCGATCCAGAGATCGCACTCCTGAGCATACAAAGAAAGCACTTGTTGTTGCACATTCTCACCATAGCGCCCGAGTTCAGAGACGAAGTATATCTAGAGGTCATACTCCCGAGAGTCTACTGAGGGTACACCGCCCTGTGGACGCTCGTCATCGGAAAAGTCCCTCTAAAGTTGGAGGTTCATTGAAAAGAAACCGGTTTTGCTCGTAAGAAGGAGTCACCGAAAAAGAAGCATCATCTCAACCGTAAGGTGTGGAGTATCCGTTAAAGAATTAAAGGAACTTCGAAAGCAAACAATAAGCACAAAAACGAAAGATACTTCGGAAAGAAGGCATCCCCTTTTTCCATGGAGATTCTTAAAGAAAAGTCGACCCACCAAGAAGTTGCCCCACATCGAAAGTTATGATGGATCGGGGATCCCTTACTACCACAAGCCAAAGCGCTCAATCGACTCATGGATTATTATGACTTTAGCGATGTCGCTAAGTGCCATACTTTTGTCACAACGCCGTAAAGGATGCCCGTGCAATGGATGGGGACTTTGCCTCTGATTCAATTTCATCTTGGGCGCATATGTGCAATAAATTTCATGCTCGCTTTGAGAGCAACAAAAGAAGGGAAAACCAACGTTCGTTGCTCAGTTCGACAAGATTCGAATAAGTCTTTGGGCCAATATGTGAAGTTGTTCTGTGAAGCAGGGCCAAGTGATGTAATTCGAACGATCTACAAGTTGTTGGACTATTTCGTAATGGGTTAGATTTGGTCAAATCGTAGAAGTTGGTGAAGAAGTTAATGTTTCATCACCCAAGAGTCTCATTGAAGCCTTCGACAAAGTCAAGGCTATATCGTGGTGGAGGAAGCCATGGATGATTTCAAACGCCCTTCTTCGCATCCGGCCAAGGAGATGACGGGATGTAACCGATGGGGACCAAAAGAAGAATGAAGGGAATAAAGACCGCTACGAAGGTGGGTCGAAAAAAATACAATAATTAGAGACAGGGTGGAGGACGTTCGTCCGCTCCAGCCCAGAGAGTGAATAGGACATACACAACACTCAACACAGATAGGGCTGTTATCTTAGATCAGATTAAGAATCAACCTATCTTCGAGCCACCTCGAGATAACATTAGGCCCGGAAAAGGGAATCCTCGTAAGTATTGTGATTACCATCAAGCTTCGGGTCACGATACGAACGACTGTGCTAGTTTGAAAGACTTCATTGAAAGAAAGGTACAAGGTGGGGCTTTAATTCAGTATGTGGCTGCCAGAACTAATCAACAGCAGGACAGAGGACCTGTTCCGGCAGCTCAACCAGCTTCAAAGAAGCGTTGCTGGGCCCGGAATAAATTTCGCAAGGCATGTGATAGATATCATCACCGGGGTACTTCGCAAACTCGCTGGAAAGAAGTTACCGGTTACTTTGATTCGGCCATGTCAGCCATGTACCTTCCCAAGACCGATGACCTTATTCGAGTACGGTAATCTCCTTTACTGATGAAGATTACCCTTCGAAAGTCATCGAACCGCACGAGGGATCATTGGTGCTGACTGCGCAAGTGGGTTCGGTGGATATGAAGTGAATGATGGTAGATAATGGGTCTTCTGTAGATATTCTGTATGCCCACGCTTATCAGAGGATGCACCTAGACGGGCAGAAGATGGAGATAGGGAAGGAGGCTCCTTTGTATGGTTTTAGTAACGATCATGTCAAGGTGGCTGGAACCATTGAACTACCGGTCATCTTCTAAACGCCTCAATGTAGAAATTATTTGCAAATTTTATGTTGTGCATGTAGATTCTGCTTATAATGCTATTATGGGAAGGCCTACTTTAATTGCTTTGCAAGCTGCGACATCAATTTCTCATTTCAAAATCAAATTTCCTACTACCATGGGTTGGTGAGGTGAAAGGGATTTGATCCGCCAAGGTGTTATAGAAATGCCGTGATCACTTCGGAGTGGGGTATCAGCAAAAGCAAAAATAGGCCATGGCGATAGAATCGAACCCTCACCGAGAGTAGTTCAACCATTGGTCATGCCACCAAGAAACAGAGGAGATAGAGCTCATCCCGCAAGGTGAACAAGACAAGTGAAAATAGGTTCAGTTCCACGGAACCTCTCCGGACGAACCTCATGGAGCTCCGAGATGCTATGTTGACATCTTTCGCACGGGAACCTCAAGATATGCCAGAGTAAGAAGCAGGATATCGAGCATCGGTTGAAGTGGACCCGCCAAAGAAACCACCAACGGAAGAGGAGGATCTTTGCACCGAACGCCGGATCATCGATGAAGAGATCAAACGCGCCGGTTGGTACCGACTTCATCTTTGAGATCGACTACCCGCAATGGATGGCAAATGGTGTCGGGTCCGAAGCGTAATGGTAAATGGCGTAGTCAAGATCGACTATACCGATCTAAATAAAGCTTGTCCAAAGGATTTCTACCACGCCCCACATCGACCAACTCATCGATGCCACTTCGGGTATGCTTTGTTAAGTTTCATGGACGCATTCTCGGATATCATCGATTTCCATATGTAAAGAGGATATACCAAGACGGCATTCATTACGCATCGCTCTCAGATATGCCTATAAGAAAATGACTTTCTACCATCAATGCCGGAGCCACATACCCGAGGATGATGAATTATGTCTTCAGATATCACCGGGCAAGAATGTGGAGGTGTACGTGGACTACATGATTGTCAAAAGCATGTTGGTGCATAAACATCCTGGATGATTTAGAAGAATGCTTTTGCACAATTCGTCATCACAACTTGAGATTGAACCCCACTCAAGTGCACCTTCTGGCCTAGGGGTCGCAAATTTCGGGTTATCTTGTCAACCAAAGAGGAATCAAGCCAATCCAGAGAAGATTCAAGCGATCCTCGAACATGAAGACTCCTCACCATTTAAAGATGTTCAACGCGTCGATCGGAAGGATTGCAGACTTTAAGGAGGTTCATGTCCAAGTCGGCAGTAAAGATGTTTGCCATTTTTGATACGCTGAAAAGGGTCAAGAATGCAAAGACGCTCCAATGGACTTTGAGTGTGAGGACGCCTTCGTGAGCATCAAGTCCTACTTATCTTGGCGCCTTTGTTGGTGAAGCCCGCTTCCCGCTAAGCCTCTATATTTATACTTTAGCAGCCTAGTTCATCATGTAGGAGCAGCTTTTGGTGCGTGAAGTCAGTAAGCAAAGACCCGGTTTATTATGTAAGCCATGTCCTTCTGGATGTCAAACAAGGTACCCAAACATCGAAAAGTTTGTTTTTGCTTTAATAACCGCTAGTCGAAAAGCTTAGGCAATACTTCCTGTGGTAGATTGGTAATAGTATACACAGATCGCCTTTTGAAGAAGATTATGGGCAAACCCGAGGTATCGGGAGATTAATTGCACGGACGATGGAGTTGTCCCAATTTTTCATTGAATATCATCCCCGAACCGCCATCAAAGGGCAAGCCTTGGCTGATTTTGTAGTTGAATGCTCATTTTTCAAGTCGATGAAGTTGTGGCGTGGTCAAGGATCCGACAGAGCGATTATAGCTTCTTCGCCAGGCAGAGTTCGTGGACGCCCAGATGCAGATGGGTCTTCTACCACCTGGACGCCGTGGGAGCAGGATTATTCTCGACGAGTCCGAGGGATTCAAGGTGCAACAGCCATCGATTTCAGTTCAAAGCGATTTAACAACGGTCGAGAGTATGAGGCAGTACTCGCAGGTTACGACTAGCGAAGAGTCTTCAAGTACAAGAGAATAGTCATCTTCGGTGATTCTCGCTAGTCGTTAACAACTCTCTCGGGAGTACGGGCTCGAGGCCCAAGAATGATCAAGTATTCGCGTAGAATTGAAAGAACGACTTCAAAGATTTCCAATCCTACGAGTTTTGTGGGGTCGAGCGTAATAACAATTCCATTGTCGATGCACTCTCCAAATTAGCCACCACTGATGTTAACGCCTTTGATGGGTCGGTTTATGATTTAGAAATTTTTTGCAACATCCTAGTGTTCATCATGAAGCGGTGATGTGCGCCGACCAAACCAATCACCGGGTCGACTCCATACCGGAGTATCCGGCAGATGGCGTCTTACCTTCTGATCGGATGCTAGCCAAGAAAATCAAGTACAAGAGTGCTAATTTTGTTTTCGATTGATGGGGATCCATTTCAAGGGCTTTCTCATCTCCACCATCGAAATGTTTGACTCCATCCGAAGTCGAATACGCTCTCCGAGAAGTACATGAAGGCATCTGTGGCGACCATATGGCTGCTAAGTCATTAGCCTATAAAGTACTTCGTCAGGGGTACTACTGGCCTACCATCTTCAAGGAAGCGATCAATACGCCAAGAAGTGCGAAGTGCCAACTCAACAAATCGATATCACATCACCACCGTAAGAGCTATACTCGATCTTATCTCCTATACCCTTCGCTGTCTGGGGTTGATATATCGGGTCCGCTACCAAAAGAAAAAGGTCAAGTCGGGCTTTTGTTATAGTTGCCATCGACTATATGACCAAATGGGTAGAAGCAAAGCCACTTAGGTTAATAACTAACAGAATGCTTGAAATTTTTGAAAGAATCAAGAGTATTCCGCTTTTGGAATTCCTAAGGTGGTAATATCGGACAATGGACATCGGGTTTGTGGGATCGAAATTTGAAACATTTTTGAAAGAACTGGGATCCAAAGATGTAAAGACTTCAAGAGCTCATCCTCAACAAACGGATAAGTTGAAGTGACCAATGTAATCTCGCCGAATGGGATCAAGCGCAGATTGGACGAAGCTAAGGGCAGATGGCCAGAAGAGTTACTTAGTGTGTTATGGGCTTATCGAACTACTCCGAGGACTACAACGGGGGATTCACCTTTCAGATTGGCCTATGGTACTGATGCCTTAGTCCCAGTTGAAATTGGATCTCCAAGTCTTCGAGTTAGTCAATTCAAAGAGATCTACAATGAGAAGGGTCAAGGCCAATCTTGATTTGCTTTGAGGAAGTCGAGAGAAAATTTTAATCAAATTGGGCACTACCTATCGTCAAGAGTGGCCAAGCATTATAATAAAGGGGGTAAAGTTTCGCAGATTCAAGTAGAGATTTTGTCCTCGAGAAGTCAAGCATCTACACCTCGTAACTGGAAAGTCGATGCCAAACCGGGAAGGACCGTATGAAATCATCAAGTGTCAAGTCGGGACTTATCGGTTCAAGGCATTAGACGGGTCGGCAATTAAAAATACTTGCACGCTTGGCAAAGCTTAGGAAGTACTTTTCAAGAAAAACGATGTCAAGACATCTAAGTCTCAGAATATTTACGCCATCATCAATAAAAGTTTCTTTTTTCTCTCAAACAAATTTTGTCTCCGCTGATCGATCGACTTCACCATGGTGTAAGGAGGTTCGGAGGACTCACGACCATTTGATGGTAGCCTTTAATGGCAGTGGGCCTCATGGGTTTGTCAGCCCTTCGTGGTAGGCAAACGCCATCCTTAAGACGTTGTCAGCCCCGCGTGGTAGGTAATTGTCGACACTTAGACCTTGTGCCCTTTGTCGCCCTTCGTGGTAGGCAAGTGTCATCCTTAAGACGTTGTCGCCCGCGTGGTAGGTAATCGTCGACACTTAGACCTTTGTCGCCCTTCGTGGTAGTCGTGTCATCCTTAAGACGTTGTTGCCCCCGTAGTAGACCTTGTCGTGCCCTTTGTGGTAGTAAGCGAAGTTGTCCTTCAAACCTTGTCAGCCCTTCGTGGTAGACAACTGTAGTTCTTTAGACTTCGTCAGCCCTTCGTTCGTGGTAGGCTTAATGTCATCTTTTGGTTTTGTTAGCTTTTGGGGTAAACAAATTCCCAATGAAGCAGATCTGTCTCACACTTCTTGTAAGTAAATAAGTATCTCTTTACTTTATTACCTAAATTTTTTTTAAGTGTCGAAGTTCTGGAATGCCTCATTCTTTCGACTTCATCTTATCAATTATATGACATGCTTGGTTGTTAATTAACAATTCGGGTCGAGTCCATGAAAGAGCTTGTACATATTTCCAATTGAATTAATATCAAGTATCGCGTAAAGTAAATGCAACCAAGTCAAGTCAGAGAGAGAGATCACCTTTCATTAATATTTAATTTGATTACAATATTAGAAAATTTTTACAAATCTTATGAATTAAAGAAAGAAAAATAACAGAAATCTTCACAAATATTCTTTAATAAAACCAAGGAAAAACAAGAGCATTCGCTTCAGGCACCATCCTCGTCATCTGAAGGGTCGAGCAAGGATGGATCCACGTTAGCTGCAATCAGCTTCTCCTTGCCACGACTCCGACAGAGCTCATAGCTTTCAGAGTATATCTTCATGATCTCTCCGTTGATCTCATCCGAAGTTTCGATATCGTTTTCATGATCCATTTGCAAGGTCATTTGTTAGAGGAGGCCCAAGGTCCCAAGAGCCTCGAGTTCTCTGATTTCTTCTTCAAGCTTTTGGCGCTTATTCGATGATGACGAAGTTTCGCCAATTTCTAGTTTTTGGATCGCCTTAGTCAAGATCTTAGCATCACCTTTAATTCTTTGATCTTTCCATCCTTATTTTTCTCCTCCGAACCAAGTCAACATTCATCTCGACGATCTCCTCATATCGCGGCTTTAGTCGACTTTAGTTCTTCATCGATGCCTTCACATCTCCCTCGCTTGGGCCAACTCTTTTCAAGTCCTTCATTTGTATGAAGAACGCTTTCACGCTGAGTCCTTTCCCGAGCCAAAGAAGACTTCAGATGGCATTCTCCTTCCTCGCCTCTTCTTCTTGGATTCACCGATGGACTTTTGACGCAGACGCCTCAAACAAAGATTCGCCTACGCATGTCCAAAGATTATTTGATCATTTCAAATGTATAAGTATGAAGATAAATACGAAAATAAAGGAGAGAACCGCTTACCTTCGCCAGTAGCTCATGCTCTCGCTTAAGCAAATCCTCGCTCGAATCGTTCCCTAATCGATGGTCATTTGTTTCACTTGACGAAGGCGCCGAACAAATTGAAAGGGAAAGTTAGCATTAAATCGAGGCCACATGGTTGGAGAGGCCATAGCGCCACGTCAAATTCGTAAGTCGAATCGTCTTGGAGAGAGAGGGTATGGATTGATCATGAATCGGCGAGGGTCCATATATATATTTTCCGAGAAGGAGACCGAACAGAGAGTAGGTTCGGGGACCTAAGTGAAGGAGCATAGGATGAACCTGGAAGGCTATCTGATGGATGTTTCCTTTTTCGGGATGAGATGGGGACAGATCCGACCAGTTCATCATCGGGCACCTGAATTTTAGTTGGGACTATTGGGGGAATATTAGCCGAAGACGATGGAACCTTGAGCTCTTCTAAGCAATGTGGGGTTATCTTCGTCCTTATCTTCTTCAAGACGGAGAACCTTTGCCCGATCGTGCAAAGGTATGTCAATGCAGACTTCTCTTCACCGGGATAGATTCAAGGTGCGTAACTAGGGTTGGATGCGAGGGCTCGCTTGTGGAATTGCTTCGGAGTCGCTTGGGATCACTTTCGTGGATTTGTTTCCTACTGGGTGGATTTGGATTTCTTGGCGATTTTTTTTCTTCAAATGGGTCCGAGGGATTCTTCTGCACGCTGGGTTCATCACCGGGGTTCATCATTTCAAGAGAAATAGTTGGTGGATCGGTGACATGGGGATCACCGGGAAGATTCTTCAACGGATGCTCTTCACTCACATCCGTATTCTTCCCCGCCAAAAAGTCTTCCAGCTTTTTTTACTCAAGAAGTTGGTTTGATCAGAGACACCGCAAAAACCATGTATCGTAACCCAGTATCACTTAGATATCTCAAAAATTGTGTTACAAAAGTTGTTCAAACTTACATTTGTGGTCATATAGCCAGCTTGCTTTGGTCAAGTGCAAAACTCCATTCCTTTCGAGGAATCTTCTTCAAAAATCTCGCCATCTCCTTCACACGCGCTTCTGGGATATCTCCAAAGTCGCAGAGATCCGATCGAGATAGTCCAACTGGAAGAGAAGAGATTTGGGTCCCGTGAACAAAAAACCATTTTTCGTACCAACCTTGTTGTTGTCAAGGGTATCCATCGTGGGTCTCTTCTCAACTGTGTGTTGGGTCGAGGAGACTGTTTGCTCAACATTTTGAAACCTCGTTTCTGGACCCACCAAGCAGAGAAGAGGGTGAAGAAGATGTCGACAGAGGAGGAACCCTAATTCACGATGTAAGGCAATGAATGCCGTGGATGTGAATATAGGAATTGGGCACCAATCGGGCAAAACCCACTCCTACGAACCTAGGAGGGTAACGACGAAAAGCATGGAGGGTAAAGTAACCCCTTTTCAAGGAAAGTAATCGGCATAATGACCCAACCATCCTGGGTCATTGGTACACGCGCTTCTTCAGAAATGGAGCCCTTATAAGATACATATCCTAATCGATAATGAGTCCGGAGGATACGATCTCGCGATTCCGTGACGGTGGAGGGATATTGGCACGAGGAAACTGCTCCCCATCCTCAAGAAGTCGGAAGGTGGTGGAGAAGGGATCAGAGGCGGATTTCTCCCCATGGTTGCTGTAGATTGGGGGTTTGAACTTGAACCCTCTTGGTTAGGGTTTGGATTGGGGGAAATGGTGCTAACGGGAGTCACGTGAAGGGGAGAATTTTGGCTAGAGTTCACAGTCACCATTATTGAGATTTTGTACAACAGAGAAAGAAGTTCTAGGAAGGAGAAAAAAGCTCAAAGGTTCAAAGTTCAAATTGACAGGTAAAACCGTTAGAATTGGTAAAATTTATCTTTATATCGACGATTTGCCATACTCTGGGACGAGGCCAAGACATTAAATGTTAGTAATGATGAGAATTGAATGGGAAGCGTCCGGATCAATCCTTGGATATTTTATCGAATGGGCCTCTCGGTTGGACTTTCCGGCTTTTAGACCATCTTTTTCAATTCCAACTTTATCGACTGGCCTTTTACTCGACATTCACCATCGCCCCCCTATCTCATCTTATGGACCAAGTTGGGTATGTTTTAATTGCTTCTGTTATGGGCTTTTAGTAAATTCTAATATTATGGATCACTTATAGTTTTCTATTAAACATTCTGCTCAACAAAAAACTAAGGGGCAATGTGGGTCATGATATTTTCCTCTTCGCCGGTAGTAAGTTGGTTTTACTTATTTAATTAATCCATTGGACCTTCATTATTATACCTTGAAAGTCATTGGGCCTAATCACCATGTTATTTTTATTTAACTCTATAAGATCGAATCTGCCTTCGTTGGATTAACCCGTTGGATCATTTAATATCTATTACTTTGACTCAGAATGATGAAAAGAGCATGATGATTACTTGGTCGACACCGCCATGCATTAATGTGGATGGGATTATAGCCACGGCCAAGATAAACAAATGGACAAAGGTAGTAAGTAGTAGACCGCAGCAGCATGCAGGCAGGACCCATCGATCACGTGGGTCAGGTGGTCGAGGTAGTGGGTGGTACGCAGAACCCGACAAAGAGAGTATAACCTATCAACTAAGCCTTCACAAAAAGAGGTACGTTTTCATACACACATATACACTAAGAATTATTATCTCTCTCAATACACTAGGCATTACATCCTCCATTTGTTAACCTGTGAACACGATACTTACTCACGCTCGAAGTTTATCTCCCCACCGGTCCTACGGTCAAAACTTGTGGTGTTTATCGTGTTTCTTTTATCGCGAGGATCGTGACGCTTTACGATGACGAGGCGTTAGAGAAGATCCTGACGTTAACAACATTGAAAAAGAAAATAATTTACGAAGTAAGAGAAGAAAAAAAAGTCTTAATATTCAACCAACAGTTCTGGTAGCTCTGAATAAATCAATTTCAGGCTTCCACGCAATGTACTCTCACAGGCCACAAATTTAATCTATACAATAATAATCAGCTTGAACCTTGAATCATGGATCCCATAAATTCAAATGAGAAATTGAAAACACTTGAATTACAAAAGCATCAAAAAAATACATGGAAAAGATTTATATCGGGACAAAAAAAGACAAAAATATATATTACTTTTGTAGATACGTCGTATTTGTATTAATTTACAAATTATGAGGTTATGTCGCAACAAAAATCAATATATTTTTGTCACAATATAAATAAGTACTGAAAATTACATGAACAAAAATAAAATTCAAATCTATTATTTAAACTCAACAATAAAAAGGTACTGCTAAATTTCCAACAAAGGGAATTGATATTTTTACTAATAGTTCCATAAGTTCCCTCCAACATTACTTAATACTCCCTCCGTTCCAGGATAGAATGACAAAATTGTTCATAATAATATATCATTAATCATTTAATAATACTTTATAAATATTGTTGTGTTTTCATAAAAAGTTGGCATAATCAATTTTCCACGAGAAATTCTATATTCAATTCTCATAAAACTACTTCTAATAATCTGTGCATGAATACAAATAGAATCTATCCACACTCAATATAATCATATTTTCCATAAATCTTGCATGGGTTATGCCCACTAAAATTTGGCGCAAAAAATTTAAATTGAAGCAAATTAAATATGCAAAATTCAAACTTTATAGTGTTCGGCAAATGAAAAAGAAAAAATAAAAAAATAAAAAGTAAACTATCTTACCTTGCCCAAAAAATCTGAGCGAAACTTGTTCTTCAAATTGGTATTCCTGCATGTAAAAATGCAAATCCCATCCAAGTATGCAAAGCGTACTATTTTTGTTTTATTCCATATATGCATGTAGCTATAGTTTTATAGGAGAACAAAAGAGTTTCTAATGTGTAGGAATAAAAAATCAATCAAACAAATTAAGTGCATGAGAGATTGAGAGAGTTTCTTTTTAGCTTTTCAATTTAAAATATCTCCAGCACATAATTAATTATACTTATTGAATATGAGAGAGAATTAGAATAACAAAAATATGAGATATTTAATGTTAAGGGTATAATAGATAAAATTATGTAAAAGTTTGGTTATTAAAAGAAAATGGATATTTAAGGACTATCAAAATAGTACTATTTCGTTCCTAAAAGATTGTCTTTTAAGGTTTTTGCACATAAATTAAGAAAGTATCACTTACCAAGTAAAATTTATTTGAAATTCCATCACTATCCCTTTATGAGAAGTTGAAAACTATTAATACAAGGGTTAGAATTTCTTGGGACAATGAGAGAAGATAGGAAAGTAAATAATGTATTCTCCTCTAAAGTTATAAACAACATTTTAAAATAATTTTTTTTTTCTAAAACGATAATCTTTTAGAAATGGAGGGAGTAATAAAAACTTTTATCATGGACGGAGGGAGTAGTAAATAGTCCCACCTCACATGTGAGAAACAGTAGAAATAACAATTATCTTCCGACAAATGTCAATAATCCACTAGTCAACAAAACAGTCCATTTGAAACTGACCCGTTAACCAACACTGTCCACAAAATTCTAAAGCAAATCAATAACATACACAAAAAAAAGTTAAAACGGAAAGAAAAGAGAACCACAAAAAATGCGAAGTCCGATAGAAACGACTCGTATCATCCGATCGAACAGAATGAAGGTTATTGCTCTTCACAAGAAAGTTCACAATGGGATCGGCGCAATGATCTTCCACCAAGGAGACGATGCCACTACTTACGCGCATTGTGGCCTTTCAAGACGAACCGTTAGGGATTCAAGTTTCACCCAAGAGTGACATATCGATTTCTGGGCGTTGAAATTGCATCTCGATCAAAGATACGAAAGATAAGAAACGACTCTACAGTTTACTACTTCTAGCCAGTCTCGTTTATTGCAAAGAAGAAAACGCATAGGTTTTCGGGATATCACTAAGTGGCTAAGCAATATAAAAGGAGTAATATGCTCGAAGGTTCAAAAGATTTGTCCTCGAGGCAAACATCTACCCAGAATCATAGGAAGAAACCGCATGGAAGATGTCAATAATCCCTGAAGTGCGGCCAAAAGGAACCGAAATGCATTAGATGGGTCGGCCAATTCGAATCGCAACGCATTTCTCGGGATATCTTATCAAAGACTTTGAATAAAAAAATGTTAACGTTAATGATCTTATGTCATCATACAGACTGCCCTTTTCCATCCATTTACAGATTTTTAATTCATTCAATCGACCGCCAGGATTTGAATTTCATGAAATCACGGATGTTTATTGATGGTCCATTATGAGTATCATCGCGTGGGCCAGAACTGCGAAGCCAAGCATTCATTGACCTTCTGGAGCGTTAAGATTGGACACCCAACCATTCAAGTATAAATTATCTTCGCAAATTTTGGTCTAATCTGAATGTAGATTCCTTCTAACCAGCTTCATGTTGGTCATTATTGAAAGTTCGGTGGACTATTTGAGCCCATCCTGATGCGACCATTTCGGTATCTGGAAGACACGGCTTATTATGTAAGACCATGGTCCTGCTTGGCCATTAGCTGTCGTTGAGGTAAAGCGATTTGTGTGAGACCAGCCGCCATTAATTATTGGCCTACTAGCGGTCGGTAAAGAAGCAGATCGACATCCTGGTAGGCCGAAATGTCACTAAAGTATAGATTCGGGTACATCACCATGCCATAAAGCTATACTTTTCTTATCCTTATGAGGTGTCGGGAATCGTGGTCGCAAGCGGTCTTGGGGTTGATATATCGGGTTGACATTGGATCAGATATTCATGGTCGCCGCTTGGCATTGTCCGTCAAGATTGGTCGGTGATTTAGTAAGCAAGATCAAACCACTCCGGCGAATACGTTATGTAATTAGCGACATAGAGTTTGTAAAGGAGGCCAACGCGTGAGTGTACGTTTCTTTTCGAGGCTATCAGGTTCCTAAGTGTTGCCGGGTAAACATAGATCTTGTACGATCTGACGCCAATTGGTGGGCAAGTGTAATTCGAGACATTCTGTCGAACCCCTGAACCGGGTCAGCAACATGTAAAGACCGTTTTATTAGCCAAAGGGGTAAAACAAATGCTCATGAAGCTGAATATATTCACACGTATTTAAGCGGCATTTCTATAGCAGATTTTATCTAAGTGTTGAGCAAGCGAGTATCATCGCAAAGAATATACATTATATAGGGTATTTATCTAATACGCTACAAGGAGTTCTACAGCTGAATACGTTGGTCAGTTTCAAGATCGGGCTTCAGATGGTAATCGATAAGCAGAATCAAGGAATCATCTTCAAAGATTTCTAAGTCATTGCCCACAATTTTCCAAGAAATTTAAATTAAAGATTAAAACGGATGCAGGACTCGTTGCTATACGAAGAATCGAGCCATCATGGATCGATTGGATATACCGCACGCTTTCGTCAAATAACTTATATTGCGGAGACATTTTAATCTAATGCATCGGCGTAACCAACTAACCAACGCAGATGGCGGCTCGTGAGATCGATGATTTGCCAAAAGTATGTAAGTAATAAGTGCTAATTTGGATGAATCGTCGATTCATTCCAACGAGCTTTCTCAACTCAATTTTGAAATGTTCAATTCACTCAATGAATATGCTCTTCAAAGCGCCATGGCTTAAATGTATTCATGCCAAAGAGAATAGCCTTAAAGATACGTCAGTATACATATTGGTCTACTATCTTTAATACTGCACGCTACCACGCCAAGGTGTTAAATGTCAACCTAACAAATTCGCAGTCCTAAGGATCACCGCCTCCGTCAAGTAAAATCGATCTATCTCCCCATAATTACGATATCGAAAGATATACCGGAATCCAGTTTACCAAAGTTTAAGGCGTGTCATCGCTTACATCAGTTCCTATTTATTTCTCGACTAAGTGGGTGGGACCGCCCTCATTTAACCATTTTCATATTTGTACTAACAATGAGGCCAAAGTTTATAAGAGAGAGCTTCTGCGCGTGGTGTTTCGCTTCGTGACTCGCCAAGGACGCCCAATTTCAGGCGAATTCGATGGCATTTTCTCTTAATCAACATAGTGGGTCCTGGCGAGTTTCATCCGCATTAAACGGACTTGATGGTACAGATGTACGCCATCGGGATCAAGCTGGGAGGTTAAGAAGCCAAGGGCAAGGGTCGAGGAGCTATCAGCGTTTAGGCGCACTTTTCTTGAGTTGGCAACAGAGGTTTTCCTTAGATGGTTTATGTAATCGATGTCAAAGTTCAAGCTTGCTGATCTCCTACCGTCGTACCAATTCCATCAGGGTTATGCCAGGTTAGATTTACTCGAAGAAGAAAGAGCTTGCCGCATTTAATTAGCACGGCTAAAATAATTGACGCTAAGTCATACGAAGGGAGTAAAATGTCGGTTGCCAGTGTTAGATTATTCGATCTAGTCCCAGGGATCTACAACTGCCATCGAAAGCAAATGCCAAAACCGAAGGACTGGAGGTTCAATAACCTCAAGATTGCAACTTACTCTCCATTGCAGTTTTCTCATGGGTCGCCAATAAGAATACTTTTGACGCTCACTGAATCAAGTACTTTCGGTGAAAATGAAGTCGAAAATGTCCTGTGAAATATTCAATGTCATCAAGGATAAAAGTTTTCGGTGGTCTTGATTGCCGAGCGCTATTCACTGTCTGGTGGACTTCTAAAAACGGGCTATTACTGATGGCAGCCTCTTCAAGTAGGGTCCCCATGAGTTCTGTCGCTAAACCAGAACATCTTCGGTAGTAAACGCTATCGGGTGTTAGAGGTTCTGTGGACTCACGAACCATTCGATGTCAAATTTCTTTCTGTAGTGGTCCTTATGAGTTTGTCGTGTCCCTTCGTGGTAGGCAGCGTCGCCAAAAATAACTGGTGTTGGGATACCGGGGTGGACCACCGGCTATCTGATGGCGCCTTTTCTTAGCGGTCCTTGACATGTTCGTGGCATTCGTGTAGGCAAACGCTTCTTCGTTTTAGACATTGCAGGAGACTCCTGCACTATACGGGCGTAGGGTGTCATTATCTTTTAAGTACTTCGTCAGGATATTATCGTCCTACTATTGTAAAAAGGCAAACGCATATGTCAAGCAGTGTAAATGTCCACGGTGTGTTCTGGAGTCTTCGTGGACTCACAATATTCACGCGCTATTTTCTAAGTAGGTGGTCCTTATGAAGTTTCATTGCCCTGGGTCATATATCGGGTCCAAACGCCAAGGCTACCGCCTCTTTCTGTGGTCAAGACGTTACGTAAGAACGCTGCTGCATTCCTATGTTACGCTGTAGGCAAATCGACGACAATACTTGGGACTTTGTCGTGCCCTCTTCTTGGTTAACCGTAAGTGTCATCTTAGAAGACGCTCAAAGTGCCCTCACGTGGTAAGTAATTGTCGGCAAGTCTTTTAGATTCAATGTTGTCGTGCCCCCGAACGGGATCGGTACAAGGAATCTTCTCTTGGTCGTAGTTAACGTCGTCTTTTTTGGTGTTAGTGGCTTATCGAATTTAGGTAAAACAAATTCCTAACTACAGCATCGATATGTCTACACTTTTATTCAATAAGTATCCCTTACTTTATTACCTGGAAAAATTTTCTAAGTGTCGAAGTTCTGTAGTTTCATTCTATACTTCATCCGTTATACGGCATGTTTACTGTTAGAGATTTTGTCCTACAAAAGGCTCAAAGTTCACCCTACTTAAGGGTCAAAGCTCGATTCAAGTACTTAATGAAATATTGGAGTATTGACAGATAATAAACTTCAAGTCATAAGGAATGCAAGCCATTTTCATTAAATATTTAACTTAATTACACTTTTGACAAAAAAGTTAAAACGGAAAGAAAGATATAAAATGTAAAAACATCAAAGCCTTCGTAACTCCATCTTCATCTCAAGAATCGAGTAAGGACGGATCCAGATTGGCCGCCATTCGAGACATTTCTCTCCTCGCTCGTGCACTTCAAGGTGCAAAGCCAGATGGTCGTCTACAGTTCCCAGATTTCTTCGTGATATTTGTTTACGTATATCAGTTTGCTAACGGAGGTTCAAGGTCCCAAGAGCCTCTCGTTTTCTGATTTCCTCCCCTAGGGTAGCTCAAGTTCGGTACCGTCTACCTGCGATGACGTAAACGCCTTCCAACTTACGGATGGTCTTGGTTAAGATCTTCAGATCGCCTTTTTTATTTCCTCGATTCTTTTTCCATCCTTATTCGCCTCCTTCCTCAACTAAGTCAAACGCTCATTTTCACATGATTTCGCCGTTGAGCTTCTTGGTTGATTTTAATTCTTCCTCGAGGTTTTCACATCTCCTTTCGCTCGGGCACTCTCGCTGCACCTGCGCTTGCAGTAAGAAGGCATTCATGTTGAAGTTTTGCACCCACACACCCCTTCGCCTAAAGCAGATTTCAAAGATGCATTTTGCTTTTCCTCAAGATCTCTTCTTCGCTTCAAATTGAGATCTTCGTTTATTACCAGAATAGTTGGAATGGAACGGCTATTAGTTTAATATAATTTTACATGGGGCCATGCATGGGTTGCATTTTTTCACTTAACAAATATCGAGTATCCAGATAATAAATGGCCATAAGGAATGAAGGCATTTCCGTCCAGTCGATCAAGTTTATTAGCACTGTGGGGAAGGTGTAGGTTAAAAGGCGAAGAGGTGAATGCACTCCATCTCATCCTCACGGTTTCGAAGAGGTCGGCTGCGTCCTCGATCAATCTCAATCTCGTCTCGGTTTCGTTCTAATGGGCTGTTTTCTAACGGAGGGTCTGTCCCGAAGAGCCTCAGCGTGTGAAGGTGGGAGGTTCTTAATGGATATGTTTCAAGATCTTGAAGCTCATTTTCACTTTCCTCGGTACGGTTCTTATACATTTCTTTTACGAGAGGCTAACCTTGCGTGGAGACCTTTCGTTCGATGCAAGAGATCGAAAGCAGCAACTTCTCCTAACGGATTCTTCTTTCTTTCAAATTGATAGGTTAGGAGTTGATTTAATATCATTTCGATTAGTTTTATATAAACATGCGTATAAATTGTATAAAGAAGATATCATATTTATTTTGGTGCTTCACTAGTGGATGGTTGCTTGAGTTGTTTGGGCTTGAATGAAAATCTAGCATCGAATGGCTTCCGTCCAATACGGTTGGGTCGGTCTTGGTTAGTTTGGCGGATCTTCTTCTTCACAAGACGAGGGGAAGGTTTGCTTCGTGAAGGCGCGGTTATTAGCAAAGCGTATTCAGGTCATTTTGAGGTTCGTTAGTTGGATTGGAGTGGATATCCGATATAGAATGGGTGGGTTTCAGGAAGATTCTGTGGATATGATTGGAGGATACAACCGGAAGAAGTAGACCTCAAGCTTTCTGCTACTAAAGGAGTTATTTTAGTTCTTATTTTCTTTACATCGGCGGACTCCATTCCTGGCCGTGCAAAGGAATATCGAGAGAAGACTCCTCCTATCAGTGGATAAAGTTCTGGAGGTCAGGGATTGGGATTAGTTGGAGGCTGTTTGGGGTTGCTTCTGGACTGCTTGTTCTGATCACCGTGTAAATTCGCTTCCGTCTGGTGGTTTTGGTCTGAATTGGCGATCTTTTCTTCGATTTGCGGTCACAAGGTTTTCTTGGAATATTAGATCTGGCCATTTCGGTCTTCAAGTAGTTCAAGGGAAGAAAGCTCGAGGATCGATAATGTAAGGGTTAATCCGAAGATCCTTCTTACTCGTGCTCTACACTGAGACGGACGCATTTTTCCCCGCCAAAAAATCTTCCATCTCTCACCTCAGAGGAGCTCTGCTTAATCGTAGATACATCGCGAAAACCACACATCGTAATACGTATCACCTATACAACTCAAAAAATTATATTGCGGTAATTAATCCAAACATTTGTGAGATTATATAACCAAGCTTGTTCTGTCGTAGTGTAAAACTCCATTCCTTCGAGGAATTTTCCTGCAAGAAGTCCGCCATCTCCCCTCAAGCAATTCGCTCTTCTGACATATATCACCAAAGTCAGCAGAGACTGGTCGAGGTGGTCCATTCCCGAAGCGGAAGAAATCCTAAACTTACATGAAACAATTTTGATCTTATTACATACAAATGGATGATCAGCATCATTAATTCGTTTTGTTTCCCCCAATATTGAAAGGATTTTTACAGACGTGAGTGATTCGGATCAAGGGGCGGTCCAGTGCCTTAAAAGACCGGTAATGACCGGTGC
Source organism: Panax quinquefolius (assembly GCA_020205615.1). Classification (NCBI taxonomy): domain Eukaryota; kingdom Viridiplantae; phylum Streptophyta; class Magnoliopsida; order Apiales; family Araliaceae; genus Panax; species Panax quinquefolius. The sequence continues at coordinate 27,676,494 of CM035165.1, forward strand.
TCTATGACCGACCAAGATCAAAGAACATAGGCCAATTGGGTTTTTCGAGGAACCAAAATGTGACATTCCCGTTGAACTTTTTCAAAATTGTGCTGAAAATTTCCCTTCTATCTCGCGCAATAAAATTAATGCTGCGTTTGTGTCTTTGTGAGGGATGGTAGGGTAAGATTATCTCCGGCAGAGAGACTATCCCGTGCACTATGTATCAGTAGATGGACTATCCTCAGACTATAATATAAAAAAATTAAAATAATTAATAAATTCAAAAAAAACTATTATTAAATATAATAAAAATACAAACTATTATTAACAGAATACTTATTTTTTTTATATCTTGTCCGTCATCTTCTTCTTCAACTGCTTCTCCTTCTTTTGCTTCTCCTTCTTCAGCAATTTCCTTCTTCTTCAGTCATCTCTCCCATTTAAATATATTAAACATTATAGTCACAATTATAGTCCACCAACTCTTGTTCCTTGATATAGTCTTTGTGCATTGCCGGAAAATTCAATGGTCTGCTGCGAAATCTGTGTTCCAAGACTATATTATTTGTGATTCCGACACTATTGGAGATGTTCTAAGGGAAAGTAAGGGAGTGGAAGTGATAAGGAGGGATGAGATAAGATACTTAATTTTAGTTTAAGGGATGATATTTTAATTATTATTTTTTTTGTCGGTACAAAATGAGGGGAAGGATGGAAAAATATTTATTTTGAAAGGTTATTTTAGATAATGTAAAATATTTAATATTTTATTTTTTTATTCATCCAAATCCTTTTATTTTTGGATGGAAAGTTTTGAGTTAAAAATGAAAGTAATTTTACCTCCAAATCACCTCTCTTCCTTCTTAAAAAAACTCACAAACATGAGATTTATAGAGATTTTAATAATTTTCCCTTCTCTTATTTTTCTTTTCCGTAAAAAAAACTTACAAACACAGTATAAGGGGTCGTTCTATAACGACTTATTTTAAAATGACTTAAAATTATAATTTAAGTTCAGTTATAAGTCATTTTAAGTTTTGACTTATAAATAAAAGTATTTGGTACCAGATTAACTTAAAAGTCAAAAATTAAATTAAAATAAGTTGTAAAGGTGTTCGAATGATAATAATTTATAAGTTAAAATAAAATGTAAAATTATTAAAAATAACATTAATAAAAAATACATTGATTTAATATCATATCATAAGAATCGCCATTTTTCATTAAATAAAACACTAAACAAATAAATATATTATATTGTATTATAAATATAATATAAAACATATTAATAATATATTATATTAGATATGCATATAATATATATGTATATATTATTATGTGTTATAATATTTTATATTTAATATTATATATATATATATAATATAACATTAAATACATAATGTAATACATGTAATATACATATATAACATTATATAATATACATGTATAATATTATATATTTAATGTTATATTATAATATATATTATATATTAAATTGTATTGTATCAATTATATATATTTATTTATTTATATGGGTGACGATATTGTTTTAACATTTTTTATTACATGTTTTTTTACGTTAGAGAAGAAATATCTAGGTTGGAAGAATAAAGATGTAATTTGAAAAAATAGAAGAGTGACAAAATGAACATTACATTTGGTCAAACCAACTTATTAGAAATGACTTATAAATCATTTTTAGATAAGTTAAAAATTATTGCTTATCTATTTTGACTTATAAATCAACTTATAAGTTCAAAAATAAATCATTACTAAAGACTTGAAGAGTAACTGTAAAGGCCAAAATTCGTCCACGCATCACAATCACCAATCCTGCACAGAAACGAAATCACACGTAGAGCTTGACGACTTGACCCGTCGGGGGATAGCTCCGGTGTGAGAGTAAGTATACGTTGGACAAGGTTTAACAATGGAAGTATTTAGTGCTGGAAAATAATAATCATTTGTGTGTACCTGAGAACAAGGGTATAGACTTGTATTTATAATGATCACACCTCCTCTACATGCCCTTCCCCGTATGGAAATAGTATTCCTCATTAGGTTGGATTCCTTAGTTAGATTGAACTAAATCTCCTTAAAGGAAGGAAGACGGATTTTATCCTGACACTTTTCTTGGGAGATAGAGACCAAATATAATTAGAAATCTTGGATTCCTTAAAATTCTCTATTTGCCCAAACAGGCTCCTACGTGGGGAAACTTCTTCCATTTGGACTATGGCCTATCGAATCATCTGTGCCCAATTAACCACTCCCCAACATTGCCACCAGTTTTTCATTATAATGGGACATTTAATGGAAGAATACATTAGTTAAAGTCAAATACTTGAACAATAAAGGAGAAAACATGGAGGTCAAAGCCATAAATATTGGTCACGTGCACCCACGTTTACAGTCGGGTCCCACCTTAATATCATCATTACATCATACCACTTATTACGCCATTTTTAAAAAAAACGTGCGAATGCAAAGAGTCAACAATTTCAAAACCTTCCTTCCCCAAAATTAACCATCACATTTTAGATTTGCCTTTGCAAAATCGCCCAAACTCCCTCCGTGCTCTTTCGACTCCACTGTTAAAACTCCATCTCCGGCGAGCACTTTTGAAGCATCTTCTACTTCCAATCATCAATTCCCACCTCCACCATTCCTATAGTACCCAACTCCAGTGACACCCCCAAATCCGGGTACTTCAATTTTCACGGGATTTGGTGCTCATTGTATAAGCATCATATGTCTATCTACCCATAATAAATGAAAACCATAAAATAGATGAAATAAATCTTCTCCTTATGGAGTTACAACATCTAAATCAAAATACATCAATCCCAGATCATACTAACCTTAAATCTCAAATGCGAAAACATAACAAATATTAAGTCTTACACAACAAGTCTTCATCACTTGTTAACTTTGCCCTTGCCTTTGCTAGTAGAAGGCTCGTCGGACCTTTTATTCTTAACTGCAATGTTATTATTACGCAAGAGTGAACACGATTACCCACAAGTATAATGTTGTAACAATAAATTAATAGCATGCGAATGAATCAAAGAGTTCTGAAATAAGAAACTCAACTTTTGAATTAAGAATGAATAACAAGAATCAAAAAGAACTTCCGAGGGTCACAAGACCACTATGTCATAGGTTGTCAAGTGTTTATACTTGAAACCTTTAACAGTCATAAGACTATGAACTCTTTTTCTCGTACTTAGGGGGATAAACCTTTAGTACCATATTGTGCACAATATCTTAACACTAAAGCATAATAATCCCCTATAAAAGTTCATCTCAGTTTGACATTAGAGTCCACACCAAAAGAAGTTTGGTTTGGATAAGCTCAACAATGGTTCTAGAATTTAGAATGTTCATCAACTATGGACTAGTCGAACCAATAAGGGTTCGCTAGTCTTACAAGGTTCAACAATAAATTATATTTAATTTGAATAATAAACTCAAGAGGTATACAATCGAATAAGTATTGTATAACGGGAATCATGCTTTAAAGGAATGATAACATTTCATATGATTTCTTGACTTGAACAATAATAAGCAAGATAGAATAAGGAATTTTCTTTATGTTAAAGAAACAAGGTTTAGGAACTTGCTCAATGTAAAGCGGTAAGGTTTAGAAACTTGCCTCGTGCGTAGATTACACGTTAACTATTCACGTTCCTCAATTTAATCCTACATATCATTTACATTCACAATACTAGTTAATTATAACATAACTCGCATCATAAGTTCATTCTCTTTTGTCTAACCTCTGGTTATGATTATATTAATTAAATCACATCACTTGTTTTCACATAATATTAGACTTCACGAACGATGAGCTAACTATGCGTTCGACAAATAAACTAAACATGTAAGTACATTATTAACATGTTAAGAATCTATTTTAACATCACATTATATGTCTAATACATTTTTATGTTCATTAGATTAGGTTACAATTACCTTTCCTGGACTTGAACAATTAAATAAAAAAAATTGGGCGATTTCGACAAACCCATACATGCAGTCACTTCTGAATGAATCGGAACCACAAGGCAAGAAGAAGACGGCCTTGGCGTTATGGCATACTTAATAAAGCTTATGGCTCGACCAAGTGATGATACTGTCTTAAAATTAGACGAAATTCTTTTTGTTTTTTTTTTGTTTTTTTTTAAATAACTAAAAAAAAGTTTAATATTTTATGGAACTGAAATTTTTACATAATACAGTATTTTTGGTGTGATTTGGATACATATACAAAGCGGTATATGCATAATGCACATACCTGCTTTTTTATATATGTATCCAAAGGACCTCATATATACTGCTTTTGTTATATGTATCCAAATCACACCCAAAACACTGTATTATGTAAAAATTAAAATTTCATAAAATATTAAACTTTTTTTTAGTTATTTTAAAAAAAAGTAAAAAAATAAATAAATTAAAAATTCGCATTTTAATACTGGTCGGACTCCCGGACAGGATCCTTCTCCTATATATGTGTGTGTGTGTGTGTGTGTGTGTCTGCTGAATATGATATTTTTGGTTACATTGGAACGGTCAATTTAATGAAATGAAATGCTTATTTATTGACTTAAGATACAATTAGGTGTAAGAATTTAGGCCATGAGAGTTGAGACCATGTTTTCCCCCTCCTAAAACGGAAATATAACTCTCTTTTTTAAATATAAAGACAATACAGACAATTGATGTTATATTTAAAAAATTATTAAATTCATAATAAGAATTATTATTTACACAACAAAAGTATCGTTGTAAATGTATAGCGACGGTTAAAAAAGTATTGTGGATTTAACAATTTCCTATATTTAATATTATACTCTTATTTTCTTAATACTTACACACAACTCTAAAACGACTTATATTAAGTAACGGAGAGGGAGTATTTTTTTTGGAATTCTTTTATCCGTTGCCTTTTTATAACAAAAAGACTAAACTTATTCACAATTTGACCAAAATCAAACTACTGAACTTTATTTTGAACTAAACCATTGTCCCCCCCCCCCCCACCCCACCCCACCCCACCCCTAAATCCCTATTAATCGGCATATCAATAGACACAAGAACAAAAGTACGGGACGGAAAGAACACAAAAAGTTTGGAATGCAACTTTTTTCTTGTCTACCCCATTTCGTATCCAAGGGGTATTACAAATAAATTGTTGTTTTTATGTAGTACTTTCTCTGTCTCACTTAAAAAAAAAGATATATTTGCAAAATTTATGAATATTAGGAATTTATTTATTTTATACTCGCCCTTAATTAGTTTAATAATTTGATAAAATAATAAAATTATGAAGATAAATTTGATGATATTGTATTATTTGATAGTGTATTATTTAAAACAAAAGATATACAATTTTCTTCCGAGTGAAATCTACTGGACAAACTACATCCACCCGAAGCCATAAATTATAGTCCCACAAAGGCTCAAATACAATGGAGGCCCACCACTCTTCACCCCCCCACCACACTCCACCCACCACGCCGCACCCCCCACCCCTATCCCAAACCCAAACCCAAACCCAAACCCAAACCCAAATTACATCTTTCATTTTATCTTAATACATTATGTCGATAAATAAAATATTTTTATTGCTAAATATATAATGCGAAAGATGTAGTGAAAAGGATCAACACGATGTTTTGAATTTAATACTTTAATTAAAAATATAATAATAATGAAATGACAATTAATTTAATTAATAATAATATTTATTTAATTTTAAAAGTATCTCTATTACCCATATCTAAATAATCAGAATATTATTAATATATTCTTATTTATTTTAATAATTCTAACTATTACCCATATCTAACTATTCAATCATTCCTTTTTTAAGTAATTTACAGTTGTAATAAGTTATAGCAAAAAAATTTATACCAAATATTTTTCAATTATTTACTAAATACTTTTTTTTAAACCTATTAAAATCAAAATTATCACATTTTGAATGCTTTAATCTTGCTTTTGTCCTCATTCCCCCATTATATACACATGGCCATAAAACCCTCAATAAAATCCAGAATCCCCTTTACTTATCCAAAACTTTTTTCTCTCTCCTTAAAATCAAAATCATCATCTTCTTCTTCTTCATCTTTGTTGCAGCTGTGTTTCTTTGTAGGAGGCTAGGCTAGCAAAGATGTTGCAATTGCTCTTTGCCGTGGCCTTTTCTGCGGTGCCTTTGACTCTCTATATTCCTCCTTTCAGAAACGTCAATCTCTTTGTGTACACCATGGAAGAATTATGCAGGCAGTCAAGTATTTATACCGGTACCCTGTACCCGCGTGTACGCTATCTTTTCTCTAGAATCTTCAATTGCCTACTTTGTAACAATACACCAATGTAGATAATACTACTAATTGTTGTTGTTTAAGATGCTGTACTCGGTAATTTTATTTTTATTTTTTGTGGCTATGATTTTGTTTATTTTGTTGGTCTTCGTTGCGGAATTATGCTGTGACAATTGATGTAATTGGAGAATATTATTTCAAATGTATACAAGGGTGCCTATATTATATATATAAATAAAGGTTGTGTTTTAATGATTTAACTCTGCCGGAATTTATATGTTGGGTTTTTGATGAAATCTTATTTAATGGATAATAAGATTGCCAATTTTTTGTTCTACAAGAAGTTACACATTAAGAGCTTAAAAAAGAGTTTAAAAAGTTTTGTTTTAAAACATAAGATCACTAGTATAGCATGAATCGGCAGTTCTGAATTTGGCTTAAAAGCAAAAGAAGATCAAACATTGGAAAGGAGAGAAAAACATCCTAGGTGAAAAGAAGATATATGTCGATATTATGGTTCCAAACTTGTGGTTTGGATTCTAAGAGCTAAGGGAAAGAACTCAAACACTATAACGAAGGTAAAGAAAAAACATCCTAGGAGAAAAGAAGATCCTAGTTATATCGCTATTTTGGTTCCAAACTTGTGAGTTGGATGCTTTCCTCTACTTGAGAGTATCCGATTTGGATGTCTTCAGAGCAAAAAAAACTTGGAATAAGTGTTACTGAATTTTAACCCTCTCCTAGAGTTATAGATGAACTTGAAAAGGGTCCAAAAGTGTAATCCAAGACCAGATTGTCTTTCTAAGAGTACAATCTTATAAGGTATGTCACCCTTGTTCATTGTTTATTTATATAGCTAGCTATTTACTATTTAATAACCTTGTTTACTAGAAATGGTGTAGGTGAGATATGGGTATTTTCTTGTTGTACAATAATACCATGTGTACATTGCACTTAACCATGAATTACTCTCTCTCTCTTAAGACTAGAAGTTGATTCTTCCTTTCTTTCTCTATTTTCCTCTTCTTGCTTAAAACAACTCTAACAAAATTCTCTCCCCCTTCTTCTTCCCTCCTGGCCCCTCTCACTTTTCCTGAAGTTCTCTAGTGACTTAGAAATATGGTTGATACAAAAGAAAATAAAGGTTGTGTTTTAATGATTTAACTCTGCCGGAATTTATATGTTGGGTTTTTGATGAAATCTTATTTAATGGATTATAAAGATTGCCAATTTTTGGTTCTACAAGTTGTTACACATTAAGAGCTTAAAAAAGAGTTTAAAAAGTATAGCATGAATCGGCAGTTCTGAATTTGGCTTAAAGGCAAAAGAAGATCAAACATTGGAAAGGAGAGAAAAACATCCAAGGTGAAAAGAAGATAGGCAAAACTAAGTTTTTCACCACTATACTTGGCAAGTTTTACTTAATACATCATTGAACTTTTAATTTTTTGAATTACCCCATTAAACTAATTAAAATAATAAAATTGGGTCATTCTGTTAAATTGATTGAACGACCGTTAAACATTTTCCTACGTGGATTTATAAATAAAAAAGAAAAAATACGTGGCTTGGAGAGGTCAATCATACGTGGAATAACCGCCAACAAAATAATCTTCATTAGTTTTGTCTTCTCATTTCAGCAATCTTCGTTGTCTGAGAGAGTGTGAGAGAGAGAGAGTGAGTGAGTGACCGACCGACGACCGACGAACTTAAAGGCAGACAATTTAGGGGTTTTTTTCTAAAAATATATGGCTTAAATCTTCGTTGGTACAAGGTATGTACGATTTTGTGTTTGATTTTAGCTATTGATTGTTAAAAACTAGAGTTTTTGTGCGATTTATTTGGAGATTTTCAAAAGTAGTGATGGGTACCTCAATTTTGGCAAGAAATCTAGGTTTTTTCTCTCTCGTTATCCCTCCCTTTGTCTCTGTTGGTAATTAATTTCCCTTTGTCTCGCTTCCGCTTCCATACTTTTGAGGACCTTTGAGGGGGAGGGGGGAGGGGGGGGGAGGGGGAGAGGGGGGAGGGAGGGGGGGAAGGAAAATATTGTTTGAAAGATAAGCATGTATGTATGTATCACTGCTTGTGAAAATCCCCAAATCCAAAATACCAGAGACAGAGGGAGGGAGAACGAGAGACAGTTGTAGAATTTCCAAACAAACAAACGACCCATCACAATCAATCGCACAAATTCCCTTAATAATCATGTACCAACGAAGATTTAAGCAAGAGATTTGTTGAAAAAAACCCTAGAATGGCTGCCTGATGCAATCAATCGCTCGTCGCTCGCTCTCTCTCTCTCTATCGCTCTCTAGCTCTATCGATCTGCCTTTTGGTCCGATAGCTCTTATTCCACGTATGATTGACCCTCTCCAAGCCACGTCTTTTTCTTTTTTTTGTTTATAAATTCACGTAAGAAAATATTTAACGATCGTTCAATAAATTTAACAGAATGACCCAATTTTATTATTTTAATTAATTTAATAGGATAATTCAAAAAATTAAAAGTTCAATGATGTATTAAGTAAAACTTGCCAAGTATAGTGGTGAAAAACATAGTTTTGCCAAAGAAGATATATGTCGATATTATGGTTCCAAACTTGTGGTTTGGATTCTAAGAGCCAAGGGAAAGAACTCAAACACTATAACGTAGGTAAAGAAAAAACATCCTAGGAGAAAAGAAGATCCTAGTTATATCGCTATTTTGGTTCCAAACTTGTGAGTTGGATGCTTTCCTACTTAAGAGTATCCGATTTGGATGTCTTCAAAGCAAAAAAAACTTGGAATAAGTGTTACTGAACTTTAACCCTCTCCTAGAGTTATAGATGAACTTAAAAAGGGTCGAAAAGTGTAATCCAAGACCAGATTGTCTTTCTAAGAGTACAATCTTATAAGGTATGTCACTCTTGTTCATTGTTTATTTATATAGCTAGCTTTCTCCTATTTAATATAACCTTGTTTACTAGAAATGGTGTAGGTATGGGTATTTTCTTGTTGTACAATAATACCATATGTACATTGCACTTAACCATGAATTGCTTTCTCTCTCTTAAGACTAGAAGTTGATTCTTCCTTTCTTTCTCTGTTTTCCTCTTCTTGCTTAAAACAACTCTAACAAAATTCTCTCCCCCTTCTTCTTTTCTTCCCTCCTGGCCCCTCTCACTTTTCCTGAAGTTCTCTAGTGTCTTAGAAATATGGTTGATACAAAAGAAAATGATGTTTTAGCACAGCAACTCACATAGTGTACATGTTGCATTTTCAAAATGGAAAATAGAAAATAGACAAGGGACTACTCCAATATGATGGAGTCACGAGAATAAAGCAAGTCCAAATAGTTAAGGTGTATAAATTGTAGTATTCTTTTATTCACGATTGTTGCTTTTGAGTACAATAGCTCGAACGGCAGTTACAGTTTGTTTTCCTCAATTCCAGATGAACTAGGACTAGACAAAGACGAAGTTGTAGAACATTTTATGAATAATAGGAAGTTCCAAATAAAAAAAATGAAAGAATGAACGAATGAGTGAGTGACTATTGATTTCTTTCTTACTATGTGAGTGTAGATTTTCAGCCAGAAAGTTGGCAAGGCTTTAAGAACCAAAAAACATCCAAGGTATCTGCTTCTCTTTCTGCCGCAATAGGAACAAGTCTTTCATGAGTGGCTTTGTCCACAGGCTGCTCTTTTCTTACATCCTTATTTCTCTTTTCCAGCTCTTGAAGTATTCCCCTCTCCTACTTAATTAGCCCATTATTCATCATATAGACTGAAAATTTATCCTTTATCAGGGTTGTCTTTTCCCTCCAAGTATAACCACGCACGAAAAAAGCTACCCCTTTATTACTTCTAGTTGAAGCCAAAAAAGTGTTCCATTTTGCATTTATGGATCATACACCGAATAACTCGACATGATCATCATTGCTTAGATCTGTTGCCTCTCAATTGACAGATGACGTATGTATCCGGAATGATTGAAGTTGGACAGAAGTTATATTGAGGAAATTGTTACAACTCTGAACTCATGAAAACAGATTATGAATCATTGAAAGTAAAGACTTGTATTTACCTGAGGCCTGGCCCTGAAAGCCTTTGGTGTTGTGGCTTTTGTGGCTCCACATTGACCTGAAAAACATTGAGGAGAAGGAGGATAAGTCCGGATTTGGGACAAGTTCTCTTCTTTGTGCCCTATATTCTTCAAATCCACACGGATGGGGGTGTTCTCTGCTTCATCATTTCTTCTGCACGATGATTACAAGAAAGTAAGCAACTAATACCATAACCATAAATGCAGATTGAATTTGTTGTGCACTAAATCGGTAAATGTTTGTGATCTGTCCATCTCTCTACCTCAATTAGTAATGCCACTGGATTTTATACTAAAACAGCAATATGATATTGATTATCCATGTTCCAACCATTTTGCACAAAATTAATCATCATACATCTCAGAGTACTAAATAAAGCGATCAGCAGTATATTTAAGAAAGCTGGTTCTATTATACCATCAATGTTAACAGAAAAATCAAAATGGGTATAAAATATCAACTAGCTCAAGTGGTATCAGACAGACCGTCTCATTATAAATGTTCTAAAAATCTCCATCTCGATCCGATTAATCCGCCTCAATTTGGCAGGGTGTCTTAGGCCACTTTGAAACTTTGAAACTCTAAATATTTAAAATAAATTTGTTAAGCCTTAAAATATTAATATATTAAGAAAATGTATAGTATATTAGGCGGCCTAGGTGCTAGGCGCCGCCTAACGATTTTTAGAAGACTGTTTATTATATTTGCTAGCCTCCTTTTTAAAGGCACTATTCTATAGCCATTATGGCCTTTATAACTTGTCCATGTTCTTTGATTATGGAAAGTAGGCACATTTTCTAGGTAAAATTCATCCTCTTGAAGATTCTTTCTATCAATGTCATGTCCATGTGGTGCAAGTGTAACTGTCTTATGCATAAATTGAACACACACAAGACACACACACACACATAGAGAGAGATAGAGAGAGAGATTTACTTTTTCCTCAGCTTTTCCTTGACATTGCTTCTCTCCATAGCGTCATATTTCTCCTTGCTCACCTCAAGCAATGGCTTCCTCTCATCCAACACCCTTGAATTACTATCGGAACATGCATTCACCACCTGTTTCTTTGCAGCCACCGGAGTCTTCTTTTCACTCTCTTTCTCCACATTCTCCCTCTCTTTCACCCTCAATGCCAATCTCTTCAATTCAGTGCAAAAATCTGTTATCTGATTCAATATATCCCTACCTGCAAACAGATTCCGAGCTGATAGGGTATGTTTCAGCTTCGGTGTCTCTTCCTTATTCAAGAAATTATCATCAACCTGTTTCTTCTTCTCAGTGCTTGATTTGATTGCTTCCTTCATCAACTTAGCTTTGTGATTTGGAGGGGTTGACAAATTTGGGTTCTGATTCTCACCATCTTCTACCAATCTATCAAATTTAGATTCTTTGTTTAGTGATATTGAAGGTTGAGTGAGGCCTCTTTTCTTCAATACTGCATCTCTGAGTGCAAAATGGGGACTAAATTATAGCTTAGATTTGCTAAATTGAATTAAATTTCTTAATTAGAAGTAGAGTTTGAACTTGTACCTTCGGTTTCGATCACCAAATTGAAGAATCTCAGAAACACTAGCTGACGTTTGAATCTTCACAAAAAGAATAATCAATAATATTAGAAAATTAAATATATATATATATATATATTTAAAAAAAAAGAAGAAAAAAAGCCTCTTCTCCCCTTGGTCTCTAATGGAATCTATAATCAAAATTTCTTGATGGGTACTGAGAATATGACACAGAAAGCCTGAAATTTGATGTAATTCTCTAATTTCCACATTTTGTACAAAACCAATTCTGAGCCCTAGAGTTAAATTTTCTTGATGGGTAGTGAAAATATAACTTGAAAGTCTAACAATTGATGTAATTCTATAATTCCCACAATTTCAAGAAAACCAAACAAAGTAGAAACCGATGGAAAATAAAGAAAATAGAAAAAGCTCGAGAATAGAACACCTTTGGAGTGGGTGTCACTTTGAGAAAATCATCAATTGTCTTGGGATGATTGCAATCTGAATCAAAATACCAAAAGAATAATCAATTAACACATACCCATTTACAATTATGAATTTTCCAATATCCAATTATACATATATATATATATAATTTACCAGGTCGGCAAAACCAAGCTTCATCATCAACAGATTCATCCGGAGCAGAGAAATCGACCCATTGAGGAGCATTAATGTTCTCCAAATTATCATCTTTCACGAAAATGGAGTCTTTCCAGTCAATTACAGCTACCTCCATTTCTGAGAGAAAAATACAGATATTTTCTTGAAATTTAAAAATTTGTTGTTTGTTTTAGAGAGAGAGAGAGAAAGGGTATATATACATACCGTAGTATATGATTTCGGACCTATAAACAGAGTGATCGAACAGTGTTAGAGAGAGAGAGAGGTGAAACGTTAATGGGGGCAGAGCTGAGAGTGTACCGTTGGGGAAGAAGGGGTTTTAGTCTTATTTATTTTTCGACCGTTGGAGCGAGATTTATTAATTAATTTTGTGTATTTTATTTTTGTTGCGAGTTAAAAAAGACTTTAGCCAGTTGGGCTTGAGCTTTGTCAGGTGGGCGAGTGTTTTCTACTTTTGTTTATTGAGTTATAAGAAGGGTTTCAATGCGGTGGGGAGCACCTGGATTCACTGTACTTTTTCCATATATATATACTAGCAACACTCCCGTACCTCCGGGACACTATAGACAGTGAGATTTATCTCAAATTTTGAACGATCCAGATAATTTATTAGGATGAGCGGGAAATTCAAAATTATTTGTATTTTGTTATATAGATTAGATGGATTTATTAGATAGATGGATGGTGAGATTTATCCCAAACTTTGTACGGCCTAGATGATTTATTGAGTGAGCGGGAAATTCAAAATCATTTGTATTTTATTAGATAGATATAAATTTTTTTTTTGTGATATTTCAAAATTAGAATACATGTCAACTTTCCGAGTTAAATTAATATAATTTTCTTAAATTTTTTACAAGTAACAAATATTACAATTAGTAGTAACTTTTTGTTGAAATACAATACTTATATTTGTTTATAGGCTTAAATATGAATTAGTACCCTAAACCTGTAAGACCCCAGTTTTTATAAATAAAGATGAATTTTCTATAAATATTATTTTTGAATATTATGGAATAATTTGATATAATGTTATAGTTGTGGGTAATATTTATAAATTTTGCAAAGTATACAAGTGGTTATATTATATTCGATTTCATTGGAAAGAATATCTTGGTTTAGCGAGGAATATTCGTATAACTACCAATCATTGGTGGACCCCACAATGTAATTATCATCGGATCGAGAAAAAGACAAAAATATTTTATTGAAATAACTATTAAGTTTTACCGTTGATATCGTTGAACTACTCCTAGTAAAAAGTATAAGAATACGCGTGGTCGTGACAAGAAGACATACCAGATTGATTATCGACGCTTATGGTAAGTCACTTAGTTTGATTTCCATTATCACGATTAATAATATGAATTATTATAATGATAATGACGCTTTTGTTTTATTCAGATTATTAACGTAATAAAATGTAAACATCTTTTTTTATATAAAATGTAATACTTTATTAAAGTTATTTTATAAATAAAATATATTATATTTTATTATCATAGTATTTTTTGCATAGTGTTTTTAGATAAAGTGTTTTGATAAGTAAAATGTTTTTATATAAATAGAATATATTATATTTTATTTAAAAGATTTTTCTTTAAATATGGACCGGCCGATTAAAGTAAATCAATCTGGACTGCTCATGGATTAGTTACTACGCATTCCATTTTCCTATAAATAAGCTCATTCCTTCATTATTTTCTTATTTAATTCATTGAAACTCTAGAGAGAAAATTATAGAGAGAAGTTTAGAGAGAAAGTTATAGAAAGAAGAAGAGTTTCGCTACTTCATTACTTCTATATTAGGTTTTTTACTTAAGTGGGTGTTATTATTCTTCTTCGAAGAGAACTTCGTTATTCCATTCACTATTATTCTATTGGAATAACTCGTAAAAGTGGCATACCCTATACATAACCTCTGTGACACGCCAGATACCCTATACTTGGTGAAATCCTTATGTTATTCCATCGCTTATTTATTCATTTGAATAACTCAGATACGCGGTTTACCCTATACTTGGTGACATTCTTTTATTATTCGTTGGAACATCCCTCGTCAGGGTTTTACACCGGACCGGTTAGATTTTTTTTATTATTATTGCTGAACATCCGCTCTGCAGGTGTTTTACAGGACCGGTTCCGCTCTTTATCATTCTCGTTGAATATCCTATTCGTGTGTTTTACACCGATCCGGTTCCATCTTTATTATTCTCGTTGAACATCCCGTGGGTGTGAATTTCACGACCGTTCCGTTATTATTATTCTCATTGAATAACTCGCCTACATCAAGCACCGCATGCACGGTGATTTCTTTTGTTATTCCATTCTTTATTATACCCAAATGGTTAAAACTTTGACTTCTATACTTAATGAAATTAGTAGAATATCCTCGATATTTGCGCTTCATCCAAAGATCTTTTCACGGAAATATTCTTCCGATCATTCTTGAATTTTACTCTACAAAGCAAAGATTATGTCGACAATTTGGGACGTTAATAATTCCTCGGATAAAATAATTCTTGAACTTGTTTTATCAATTCTTATATCATTGTCATCATCCTCATGTTTATATTTTTTTTTAAAGTCATCCGTGGTTCCGTAGAGCATGGATGGACTTGGTATGATTATGACTGTGGATTATTCTTGCCGTAATCACGACCGTAATGTTACAAATGATGTGATTAAAAATCCTCAAATTGGGTCGTAGTATCGATGGACGATTGTTGGCACGATCATGATTATTAATGAATACACAACTA
This sequence comes from Panax quinquefolius, assembly GCA_020205615.1. Lineage (NCBI taxonomy): Eukaryota > Viridiplantae > Streptophyta > Magnoliopsida > Apiales > Araliaceae > Panax > Panax quinquefolius. The sequence continues at coordinate 27,691,785 of CM035165.1, forward strand.
TTCTCGCCCAGAAAAGCGCAGAATAATTGTGATCGTGATACTAAGAATATCCTCGTCAGAAAAGTGGGGGTGATTCGATGATGTGGATTATTTATTAAAGTTTTAGTCTCAAATTTATAATGTTGATGAAAAACCTTTTAAAATCATAAAAGATAGTAGATTTTATTTTCTACTGACTTTTTAATGGATCAGATATTCACCGCAGCTTAAACCGGTTGTCTATTGTATTTTATCGGTTTAACATTGTTCAAGACTATTGATAATTTATTTTGCATTATCTTAGTCATAATATTTCTCATCGGGCTAGTTGAGCTCACCTTTTCTTTCACCGTTCTCTTCGTGAAATGAGAATATAAATGGGACGAGTGGGAAACGAGTGATGGTCCTCAAGATAAGATTAGTAGTCCTCACTATTCGTGAAAATAGTGTGATAATAATTGTAATGAGGACTTTTGTTCGAAGTTTGTATAATATCTAGTAGATTTATATTTGTATTTAAACTCACGCTTTATGTCAGATTGCATACCTATACGCTTATGTTAATAAGTTGTATTTAAATTTCAGATCATGTAAGTGGCACCCAAGATGGGTGATGTATACCTAATTTTGGGGGCGCCACAACAGTATCAAAGCTAATGGATATGATCCCAAGCTAAGATGTGAGAAAAGTACTAGAGGGGAGAGACGGGAATACCTTCGCTAAGTATGACCTACCTAAGTTTTTGCGGCTATTTTATTGGTCAATTCAGTAATATAAAGGTAATTGTTAAATGTCAATTAATCTTTTGTTTTGTGGCAAGATTCAAAAATGACATCCGAGAATGTTGAGAATAAGAATGGAGCACAAAGCGATCGCCGATTCACCACATATCAATAATCGTGGATAATGTGCATCGTGAAGGCGATAATCCTCATGCAAAACAACAACACCGACCAAATGATGAATGATCAAATGTTCAGAGGCTTTATGTGAATTTATGCAACAAAGAAGTAGAGCGACTCTCGCCCAAAACGTAGGTGGAAACATTTTGAAACTCTCGCTGGTCACCGCTAAACAATTCAAGGAGCCGGGACCACCGGAGTTTAAGGGAGAGCAAAAACCACTTCGCTGAAGCATGGATAAAGCAGACACAAGATATTTGATGTCTTGGGATGCTCCGAGGAGCAAAGGTTCCTTTGCACGCTTTTATGTTCATGCGGAGAGGCAGACATGGTGGGAATCCAGAAACGACTCAACTCATTGCAGATCAAGATATCTTGGGAGAAGTTCCAGAGTCACATTCAACGACAAATACTTTCCCGAAAGTATTCGCCATACATGAAGGAGGTGGAGTTTATCAAGTTGGAACAAAACAATACGACCGTGTCGCAATACGAGGCAAAATTTTTATGAGTTATCACTATTCCGCCCCACTCGTGGATAATGAAGAGAGAATGGCGCGAATGTTTTTAAGAGGTTTGAAGTTCGGAGATACGCCAACATCTTATTTCTCATAAAACCGTGGTTTCAGATTCAGATGTTGTAAATAGGGCTCGCTTAGTGGAGCGCGATAACGAGTCAACGCAACTAAAAGAGAGCAACGCAAGAAAGTTATAATACCAACGAGAGTAGTCATCGGGTTTGACAACAAGCGTGAGGGAATCAACAAAGCCAGATATGGTAACCACTTTATGGTAATCAAAAATAAAACAATAAGAATGGACATTTCAAGAAACGGAGATTCAACAATAATGGAAAGACGCAAAGACCAAGACCCGTTGTTAAGGAAGGAGAAAGACCACCTATCATATGCTTCAAATGCGAGAAGAGGGACACATCATCCGAACTCGTGCTACGCCGCCCAAAGCATGTTATAATTGTGGAAGAGAAGGTCACTTAGCTCGATTTTATTGCCATCAAGACAAATTCAACTAGGATGGAGGCACCAAAGGTCCGCCCCGTAAAAGTCAAACCAAAGGTCTGCAGGGGAGAGTTTGTTGTGACCTCCCAGAGAGCAAGGAACCCGAATGAGGTCATCACGGGTAAGCTTATCATAAACTCTAATGAAGTCTACACTTTATTTGATACCTGGTTTCTACCCATTCTTTTATTTCCTACTACAAGGCGCCATCGATTAAATTTGACTCAGGAGAAATTAGACTTCGACTTATCTCGTGGAAACTCCATTGGGAGAAACCTTCATTACATCCATCGCTTATAAGTCTTGTTTGGTTCAAATTTGCACTTCACATTACCGGTCGATCTTATTTCATTAAAATACTTGCATTTGACGTGATTCTGTGGATTGATCGTTAACTACTTATCATGCAAAAATTGATTGTTTTCGTAAGTGTGTTAGCTTTCATATTCCTAATCAACCTATTATGCTAATTCAAACGACCAAACCATTAAAATCAATCACGGCCATCTCAAGCCATAAAGCTATTCGCTTATTGAAAAATGGATGTCAAGCTTTCTTAGCTCATGTCACGATTTAAACAAAAATACGCCGCTTTTGAGCGATATTTCTATTGTTAATAAATTTCGACGATTCTCAAGAACTTCCCCGCCTACCCCAGAGCGTGAAATTGAATTTTGTATCGACTTGAACCCCAGTATAAAACCTATTTCCAAAGCCCCATATCGAACGGCTCCTATTGAACTTCGTGGAGTTAAAGACCCAACCGCAGGAATTGTTAGACATGGCTTTATTCACCTAAGTACTTCTCGGGGTGCTCTTTGCTTCTATTCGTGAAGAAGAAAGATGGGAGTATGCGATTCAGATTGATTATCTGGAGTCAATCATGTCACCATCAAAATAGTATCCATTGCCACGTATCGATGACTGTTTGACCACCAGTAAGGAGCCAAATTCTTTTCAAAGATCGATCTTCGTTCCGGATATCACCAATGAAGATTAGAACCACCGACATTCCAAAGACGACTTTTAACCCCAGACGGCATTATGAATTCCTAGTCATGTCCTTTCGATCGACTAATGCTCCCGCCGCCTTCATGGATATGATGAACCGAGTATTCAAGGAATATTTAGATCACTTTGTGGTCGCCTTTATTGATGACATCCTTATTTATTCCAAAAGCCGTGAAGATCATGAGCAACACTTGAGGTATTCGACACTCCAAAAGCTTCGTGAATATAAGCTTTATGCCAAGTCAAGAAATGCGAAGTTCGGTCAAGAAGTAGCATTCCTTGGGCACGTGGTATCAAGTCATGGAATATCCGTTGACCCAAGAAAGATCAAGGTTATTCAAAGTCGGGAACAACCTAAATCAAATGATCAAGTACGTAGCTTTCTTGCTTAATTGGTTATTATCGGAGATTCGTGGAAGGATTTTCTCTAATCGCTACTCCATCGACTCAAATTGACTCGAAAAGATACAAAGTTCTATTGAGAGCGAAGAATGTGAGAAGAGTTTTCAAGAACTCAAGAAGAGACTTATTTCAAAGACTGCTCGACAATACCATTCGCTCTTGAGGGATTTGTCATCTACAAAATGATGCTTCGAGCAAAGGGTGGGATGTGTTCTTATGCAACATGGAAAAGTTATAGCTTTATGCCTCATGACAACTCAAAGAATATGAGAGGAATTATCCTACTCATGATCTAGAGTTGGCAAATGTTGTCTTCAGCACTTAAAATTTGGAGGCATTACTTGTATGGGGAGAAAGTGGAGATCTTTACGGATCATAAAAGCCTCAAATATTTCTTCACTCAAAAGGAACTCAACACGCGACAACGACGCTGGGTTTGAACTGCTGAAAGATTATGATCATACCATCCAATACCATCCTCGAAAAGCGAACGTGGTAGCCGACGCATCGAAGTAGAAGATCGTATGCAAGCACGAAAAGTTATTGTCAACACAAAGGCCCATTTTGTGTGACTTGCAAAGGATGGAGATAGAGTTAAAGACTCTGTGGACGCATGTGATGATAGCAAATATACGAGTAGAACCGACTTTAATCGATAAAGTTAAAGTCGCTTCAAGCTACGCACTGGAGCCGATGCGTATGAAAAAGAAAGTGCAAGAGGGTGCTACGCCAAGCAAGAATCGATGAAGAAGGAATACTTCGAGTCAACTCCGCACTTTGTGTTCCTAACGATTCGATTTAAAGTATAATATCACGATGGAGGCGCACAACACACCATTTGCAATCCATCTCGGGAATACCAAATGTATCATGATATTCGCCATACATTTTGGTGGAGCAATACGAAGAGAGAGAAATACTGTTTATCTCAAGGTGTCTAACTTGTCAACGAAGTTAAAGCGGAGCATCAAGTACCAAAAGGTCCATCAGAACCACTTGAAATTCCAGAACGGAAGTGGGAGCACATTACCATGGATTTCGCACGGCCTTCCTAAGGTTTCTCAAGGCATTGATGCGATTTGGGTCATTGTTGATAGATCGACCAAGTCCGCTTCATTTTTACCGACACGAGAAACTTATACACTTGAACGCTTGCTTCGTCAGATGTACATAAACGAGATTGTAAGATCGCATGGTATGCCCAGATCCATAGTTTCGATCGAGACCCAAGATTCACTTCAAGATTTTGGGTTAGTTTGCAAAAAGCTATGGGCACGGATTTCACGATTTAGTTTCTAAGATATCATCCTCGCACGGATTTGACAATGGAGAGGACTATTCAAACTCTCAAGATCTATTAAGACTCGTGTTCTTGATTTCAAGGGAGTGGGACAAGTTTTTACCATTGGTGGAGTTTTCCTACAACAACAGCTTATCAAGCAAGTATCGCATGGCTCCATTCAAGCGCCAGATGGAAGAAAGTGTCGTTTCTCCAAAGATCTTTGGGATGAGGTGGGTGAAGCAACGTTGTTGGGACCGAGTTGGTACGTATGACTACGGAAAAAAGATTCAAACGATCCGACAACGATATAAAACCTCACAAAATCGACAAAAAGAGTTATGCCGATCTTCATCGAAAGGACGTGGAATTCAATATAGAGATCATGTGTTGTTAAAAGTCGCTTCCATGGAAAGGAGTTACAAGATTTGGAAAGAGAGGAAACTTAATCCTCGATTCATCTGGTCCATTTTAATCCTCGATCGAGTAGGAATCGTGGGCCTATAGACTCGCTTTTATCGCCAAATATGTCTCGTGTTCATAACGCTTTTCACATATCCATGTTACGTAAATATGTGAAAGACCCAACCATATTATCGAAAGTTAGAACCTGATTTAAATAGCGGAAGATTTGACGTATGAAGAGGTTCCTGCTCAAATTTTGATAAGAAGGAACATATTCTACGCCCAAGGTTATACCTCAAGTCAAAGTTTTCATGGAGGAACCAACGATGTCGAGGAAATGACTGGGAGTTAGAATCAAATGAAATCAAGGTATCCTTACCTCTTCGACATACCGTGTAACGCATTCTAATTTCGAGGGCTAAATTTCATAAGAAGGGAGGTCAGAAGACCCCAGCTTTTATAAATAAAGATGAATTTTCTATAAATATTATTTTTGAATATTATGGAATAATTTGATATAATGTTATAGTTGTGGGTAATATTTATAAATTTTGCAAAGTATGCAAGTTGGTTATATTATATTCGATTGGTCTGGGAATATTCTGGTTTAGCAGGAATATTCGCATATAACTACCAATCATTGGTGGACCCCACAATGTAATTATCATTTGATCGAGAAAAAGACAAAATATTTTATTGAAATAACAATGAAGTTTTACCGCTGATATCTTGTTGAACTACCTAAGAGTAAAAGTACAAGAATACGTGTGGTCGCATAAGAAAGACACTCAGATTGATTATCGATGCTTATGTGAGAAGTCACTTAGTTTGATTCCATTATTGTCGATTAATAATATGAATTATTATAATGATAACGACGCTTTTGTTTTATTCAGATTATTAACGTAATAAAATGTAAACATCTTTTTTATATAAAATGTAATACTTTATTAAAGTTATTTTATAAATAAAATATATTATATTTTATTACGATATAGTTTTGCATAAGTTGTTTCAGATGCGCATATAGGTTTTTGCATAGTAAAATGTTTTTATATAAATAGAATATATTATATTTTATTTAAAAGATTTTTCTTTAAATATGGACCGTCCGATTAAAGTAAATCAAACTGGACCGCTCATGGATTAGTTACTTATGCATTCCATTTTCCTATAAATAAGCTCATTCCTTCATTATTTTCTTATTTAATTCATTGAAACTCTAGAGAGAAAATTATAGAGAGAGGTTTATAGAGAGAAAGTTATAGAAAGAAGAAGAGTTTTCTCGCTACTTCATTACTTCTATATTCAGGGTTTTTTTACGGTGAAGGTGTTATTCTTTCTTCGAAGAGAACTTCGTTATTCCATTCACTATTATTTCGTTGAATAACTCGTAAAAGTGGCATACCCTATACATAACCTCAGATACGCAGATACCCTATACTTGGTGAAATCCTTATGTTATTCCATCGCTTATTTATTCATTGGAATAACTCAGTATACGCTGAGTTAATTCTATACTTGGTGACATTCTTTTTTATTATTCGTTGGAACATCCTGTCTGCAGGTTTTACACGGACCGGTTCCATTTTTTATTATTATTTGCTGAACATCCTCGTGCAGTGTTTTACACACGGACCGGTTCCGCCTTTATTTATCATTCGCTGAATATCCTATCGTGTTTTACACCGGATCCGGTTCCATCTTTATTATTCTCGTTGAACATCCCGCGGTGTGAATTTCACCGACCGTTCCGTTATTATATTATTCTCGTTGAATAACTCTCTGGCGCAAGTACCGCATGCATGGTGATTTCTTTTGTTATTCCATTCTTTATTATACCCGGTTGGTTAAAACTTTGACTTCTATACTCCATGAAATTAGTAGAATATCCTCGATATTTGCGCTTCATCCAAAGATCTTTTCACGGAAATATTCTTTCCGATCATTCTTGAATTTTACTCTACAAAGCAAAGATCATGTCGACAATTTGACGTTAATAATTCCTCGGATAAAATAATTTTGAACTTGTTTTATCAATTCTTATATCATTGTCATCATCCTCATCATTTATATTTTTTTTTAAAGTCATCCATTCGTAGAGCATGGATGGACTTGGTATGATTACGACTGTGGATTATTCTACGTAATCACGACCGTAATGTTACAAATGATGTGATTAAAAATCCTCAAAGGGTCAGTAGTGCATTGATGGACGATTGTTGGCATGATCATGACTATTAATGAATACACAACTATTCTCGCCCGTAAAGTGCGTGAATAATTGTGATCGTGATACTAAAGAATATCCTCGTCAGAGCTATGCAGGGGTGATTCGATGATGTGGATTATTTATTAAAGTCGAGTCTCATTTATAACGGTGATGAAAAACCTTTAAAATCATAAAAGATAGTAGATTTTATTTTCTACTGACTCTTTTAATGGATCAGATATTCCGCCGCAGCTTAAACCGGTTGTTTATTGTATTTTATCGCTTTAACATTGTTCAAGACTATTGATAATTTATTTTGCATTATCTTAGTCATAATATTTCTTATCGGGCTAGTTGAGCTCACCCTTTCTTTCACCGTTTTCTTCGTGAAATGAGAATATAATCGGATTTTAGCCTGGGAAACGAGTGATGGTCCCAAGATAAGATTAGTAGTCCTCACTATTCTGCGTGAAATAGTGTGATAATAATTGTAATGAGGACTTTTGTTTGAGTTTCAGATAATATCTAGATTAATTTAAATCTCACGGTTTATGTCGATGCATACCTACGTTATGTTAATAAGTTGTATTTAAACTCAGATCATGTAAGTGGCGACCCAAGATGGGTGATGTATACCTAATTTTGGGGCGCCACATAAACTATAGGGCATATTTCACTTTATGATCCACCTTTCAATTTTGTCAATTAGGTAATAACTATCAATTTTTCCAATTACAATTAATTGAACACGCCACGCCGTAAATTGCCGACGTGGCTAATAATAGGTGGGGTTTAACAAGCTTACGTGGCAAAAAAAATAATTTATTATTCATTACATAAACAAATCATTTTATATCATGGGCAAAATCAAGTTAATGTCTTAAAAGCCCTAATTAAAATAAAAAGAAACATATCAAACAAAAGGAAATTAAATTCACGATCACCATCTCCCCAATTCTAAATCAAAATCTAGCAAATCAAACGAAGACCTGATGATAATCAACCACGCTGGCATGAGCTAGAATGGTTACTTGAAATAAATCAGAAACAAACATATATCAAGACAAACAAAATCCAATTCAAATCAGAAACACATTCGCCTAGATAAATCAAAATAAAGGCAAAAGGTTTAGGCTCAGATCCGTATGTAATGTGGCAAAAGTGTGCCACCGCCTTATGGCTACAAAAATACATTAGATGTAAGAGGGATCGAGAGAGATCAAACCCAAAACCCAAATGAATCCATCAAACATATATCAAGACAAACAAAATCCAATTCATCGATAAATCAAGAAACACATTCGGCCTAGATAAATCAAAATAAAGGCAAAAAGTTTAGCTCAGGCTCAGATGGCTCATGATTAGATGTAAGAGGATCGAGAGAGATCAAAAAACCCAAATGAATCCATCAAATACAAACATATATCAAGAAAACAAAATCCAATTCATCGATAAATGTGAAACACCAAAACCAGCCAAAGCACCGCCACGGGTCTGCATTAGAAAAAAACAAAACAGATTAGATGTAAGAGGATCGAGAGAGATCAAAACCCAAAACCCAAATGAATCCATCAAATCAAATCCCTCGCATCATCATGCCATCTGTTTCACCCCGCCAAGATACGGATGTAAGAGGGATCGAGAGAGATCAAAACCCAAAACCCAAAACCCAAATGAATCCATCAAATCAAATCCCTCGCATCATCATGCCATCTATTTCGCCCCGCCAAGATACGACCACATCAACACAGCCCCGATTCGCTCAATAATCAAATCTTATCATCACAACCTCCATTAACTATGTTTCTGAGTTTTGACTGCACAGAAAAGAAAAAAGGAATGAAAAAGGAAAAGATATGTAAAAGGGTTAAACCCTTTTTACACAATACATACATACGTAGATATAGAGAGAGAAAGAGAGGTCTTGATCGATGAATTGGATTTTATTTAGACTGATATATGTTTGTTTTATTTTAATTAGAATTGTTAAATTAGATTTTGACCATTTTGCCCATGATTTAAACAAATTTGTTTATGTAATGAATAATAAATTATTTTTTTTGCCACGTAAGCTTGTTAAGACCCCACACAATTAGCCACGTCAGCAATTTCTGACGTGGCGTGTTCAATTTGGTGTAATTGAAAAAAAATTGATAGTTTAATCACCTAATTGACAAAATTAAAAGGTGGATCACCGAAGTAAAATATGCTCTATAGTTTAAGGTACTAATTCATATTTAAGCCTTGTTTATATTAATTTTAAATACGTTTTTGTCGATTTTAATTTTTTTTAAAATAATTATATCTTTAATTTTAAATGAAAAGATTTTTTATTTTTATTTTTTTTGTTAAACGTTACAATTTTAAAGTGTATTAATCTATTGTGGGCAACTATGGCAATACACTTGTGTGCGTTAAGCTGCCCCTCTCATTAATCTTTTTCTGCTAACTGTTTGAGCTACAACGTTTCGAAAATCTATATAATAAAATACAAATGATTTTGAATTTCCTGCTCATCTTAATAAATTATTTGGACCGTCTAAAATTTGGGATAAATTCCACCGTCCATAGTGCCAAAGGCACAGGACTGTTACTACTACTGGTTAGTAACAAACATTATATAACTGATCAAATATTTAACATTTTTATAAAAAGAGCCTTATTTATATTTTTTAATTAAAAAAGAAAAAAAATGTGTTTCGCGCAAAAAAAAAATAAATCTTTTTTATAAATAATTTATAAAATATCACAATATTCTCAAGCTTAACAACACTATTTTACCACCATGTCGCGGACCCACCACTATTGAAGTAAACACTTAACACCCACAATGTAATTTTGGAGATTCAATTCTAAAGAAAAGAAAAATAGAGTTTCCTAATTGGAAATTGATATTTCTACAACACTTTTTTATATTTTCACACCAAAAATATCGCTATAGGATCTATGGCAACGGTTTTATTGTGAAAATATTATTTTCTATTGTGGATTTAACAGTTTCCTATCAACCTACTTATCGTGCAAGAGAAAGAAGTAACAACTTTGATATGAACTACCTCCATGTATGCCCAGAAAAAGAAAAAGGGATAATAAACTATGGATCCGGTTACCATGAAGTTAACTTCATGGTAAGTTGATCAATTGACCAATACAGTGCTGACATGCAGAGAGAGAAATCACCTCCCGGCCTGCATGCGACACTGTATTGATGAATTGACTAAAATTAACTTCATACTAACCACTCCCATAAATTATGGACCAAAGAAGACTGAACTGTTTCCATATATATTCACCATTTGAATTGCTAATTCCTTGATTCCTCGCCAAATACTTCGGTGTTGCAAATAGGACATGTCTGAGGAAAATAGAATAGGATCGGCTGTAAGAAACATTACGGAATATTATAGATCTGTAAGAGTGCAATTTAGCTCTGACAAGCACATTCGCTTACCTTATTGATGTTGAGCCATTTGGAGCCACATTCAGTATGGTAGACATGCTTGCATGGCAATTTTATTTGGCGATCCCCTCTTTTATATCTCATTTGGCAAATCACACATCTGGTTTGAATACACCATTAATTAGTGAGCAACTTCTTAACTAAAGCACAAGGATTGAAGAGGCACTCAAGAACAAAGTAAGGTCAGTTCAACATCACCCAGAGGCCAGAACACTGAAAGGAAGTATGAAGATAGTAGTGTAAGGACAATTTTACATTCTTTGCATAGTGGGTATTATATTTCGACCCACTTTTGAAGAACATATATTTCTAGCATACGTGAGATACCAAATAGGAAATGGCTTAAGCATTCTTAGCCGCTTGATTCATACCACAAATAAATAAATAAAAAGTGAACCTCATAGGACATCGCTTCTTTGATTGTTTGATGGGACAACAGTCCACATCCAATTTTGAACTCAAAAAGTAACTAAAACAATCATGGAGGTTCCAGTTCAGTGACAGATTGAAGAAAACACACGGGCATACATATCAACTTATGGAGGATGTAAACAGCAGTATTTAGATCTGGTACATGTTGATCCCATCCCTAACTTCTTATTGACCCGTATCTGGGAAGAACTATCAAATGGCATGAGTTTGGAAAGAGATGTTAAATGAGATTGAGTCCAGAAAAAGTAGGCTACCCCATTCTAAGACAAAATGTCGACTACATGCTTCAATGAAAAAGAAGACACCAGATTATTATTTTTGATGCAGCTCCATCTTATTCGCTCAGGAGTACCATGCAACAGCATTTTGATAACAATTTATGTAGGATGAGTTAAAATGCTTCAGTACGGAAACAGTACTTGGAAGATTACAAACAGAGAACAAAAGAGAAAACCCAATGCTGTAGGCAGCACCCAAGGCATTAGGAAGTTTTTCCTAGTCATTAGTGACAAGTGGAAACTTGCAACGAGAAATGGTTCAACTTCAAACCCATGTTACACAAACTCTTCACTTTCCCCTAAAGTACCTATGTCAAATACTCGACACTCTGGACAAGGATATAGGTACTAGACACTTTATTTTAGAGTAAAAAATTGGTAAAATTGAGGAGTGCCTGTGCAAACTCTTCAAAAATACCTCCGTCCGAGTTCATGTAAAATAGCTTCAAACTAAATATTGTCAAAAAGAACCCATTTCATAAATGGATTCATAGGAAAGATTCTCAAGTCATGTTATGTAATCTCTATTCTTACCCATACTTGTATATTTTGATGCTGTATCACTCTTCACTTCTTGTTGACTTATAACAAGCTTCATATGCCAGTCAAAAAATGTTATCAACAAGCTAAAAGGAAACTAGCTAACATCTTGCAAGACTTGCAAGAAGGAAATCCCATACAATGTTGATTTTATAAGCACCTTCTTGCTTATTGAGACATGAAGCATGAGGCACATTAAAAACACTACAAATCAGTCACTGCCCTGTTATAAATGAAGAATATGATCTTCTTTTGTAGATAATGATAACCCTAAAAACTTAAATTGAAAACTATGCTTATTTGTTGACATTTAAACTTCCACTTACAGGTGTCCCTATTTCAGTATTTATTTCATTTCCCCACATTCTTGTACATTGCCAGAAAGTGATATAACTTGTGAAACTAAGTTTCTTCACTTAAATAAGCTTTATGATTTTCACATAAAAGCAGAAAAAAATGACTAGCCGTTTGCTAAGCCACATATATACATACTAACTATAATTAGAAGCATTAATGCAACTTGTACACACACACACACACACATATTTACATATATTAGGTGCAAAGTGAAGAGTCAAAAGAAAAATCAACATGGATGGGTCAGAACAACAGGTTGGGGGTAATTGCTCAAGAAAGGGAAAAAGGAAACTCCACAGAAAGTACCGCATTTTACTAAGAAGAAGAATGAAATAAGAGGGGATTGGAAGCCAAATGGTTACCTCTCTCTTGATCGTATTCTTAAGAACGATCCACCAGATTTGTATCTTGAGGTTGGAAGCAGATCAATAAGTTCTTGGGGAAGACCTCGATTTTGAGTTCCAACTGCCTCACCTAAATCAAGTAATTCCTGTATAAAAAAAATTAAGGAAAAAAACACACTAAATTTTCAAACAATTTTAAAACCACATCCAAGTAAACTTCGACAATTTAACTGCGGGCTATTTTTGTTTTTTGATAAAAAAAAAAAGTAAATGAACAAAAAATCAGGCACCAAGAGGGTGCCACCCATGTATAACTGGAGAAACATAAAGGCAGGAAAGACCTGCGCCAAACAAGACACATAATCTAATCATGTCTTTAGGCTAAACTCCCACAAAAAATCAAATGAAACAGGCAAACCATGAAAGACCTCATTCTGCCAAAAAGAACAAAAGACCCGAAAATAAGTATTTGTTATGATCGTTCCTATTATAATACAAAACTGATCAATTCAAAAGTGGTTAATGCAAACTCTCATTTGCCAGATACAATACTGACTGGCAAAATCAGCTCCTTTCTTTCTTCCATACTTTATATTTTTAGTAGAAACGCTAAATTTGTCACAAACCATTTATAAGGTAGGAGCGAAGTAATCTACCTTTACAGACAAGTTATATATTTCTTCTTTTTTTTGGACAATCCCTTTACAGATAAATCACTTTAAGCACAGAGAAGGGAAGCATAATCAATGGTTTCCATATTTGGACAAATTCATTAAGTTGAAATTTAACAACCCAAAAATATTATATCTTAGTTCCATGCTTGAAATAACTTTATTCATCGTGTTATTTTTTAAGGCTTTCAAATCAAATTACTTATCCAGGTAAAATCCATGACTAAGCTATTATGTGTAAATCTAATTTAAATTTCATTTACAAATCTCAAATCTTTTGGTCCAAATACAAATCTCACATGTTGCTAAATCAACAAACTTCAGCACAAATATAGAAACTGAAAGAGACTGTGAAGCAAACCTCATAGGTCATGTTGTCTGGATCAATGTTGTCTTGCCAAACAACCTGCAATAAATGACACAAACATAGAGAGGGTTCTATTAACACTGCATACAAACGCACTTTATTTAACATCCTGCCATTATTACCCTCCAATGCGGTTGAACATGCATAAACAGTTGAGATCCCAATTCCCAAAGGCAAATGGCATGATGAAAATGAAAAGAAAAGAATTTGTTTGATATGCATTAGTAGATGACATTCTGAAGACAAACAACAATTATCAGCTATATATATATATATATATATATATATATATATATATATATATAGTATCGGAGGAGCGTAATTAAGAGCGAACGGCTATAGCGACGTTTTTTCCGTCGCTATAGCATAAAAAAAATTGCTTATATGCTATAGTGACGGAAAAACCGTCGCTATAGCTAGTTCGGCTTAGTTACATTTGGAGAAGTGGACTATATATATATATATATATATATATATATATATATATATATATATATATATACAAGCTATATACATAATATATATGTACAAGACCATACTAGTATGTACAATAAATATATATATATATGCTTTTATGATTATATTCCTTGATTTCTCTATGGAAGGATATTACATTACCCATCAATGGATTTTACCAAGTGAAATACCACAACAAACTGTAGTAAACAACGAGTGAACATTGAAAACATAAGGCAATTTCTTCTCACGGAATCACAAAGTTAGCTTTGAACGTTCTAGAAGACCGAGTTATTATAGAGGATTATTCTAGTTCTTCACTCCTTCTATTAATCGCCTAGAAGAGATTTCAAGTCCTTAGTAACCCTTCTATAAGAGACATTAAGCTAAAAGGAATTTTAAATCGAAATTGCTAAGTCATCCTTGTTATTCTTGTCACCCTCGTAATTACCCACCGAGGAAGAAAGCTCTTCTTCTCCTAATTCTTCCGAGCTTCCTACTCATCGATTTTGATGTTCCAATAAATAATCAATTAAGAGTCATTAAGAAAGAATTTGTGTTAGATTGGATTAATCTTGTGAATGATTTTAACTCCAAGTCTAATAAAATTAAAAGACATCAATTTAGAAATAATCACCCAACCGAGAAAGAAAGAGATAAAATTGTCAATAAATGGAAGAAATTTATCAATAATGAAAAATTAATATTACCTTCTATGATTGGTATGAAGCAAAGATCAATTTAAATGCAATGTTATAACTAAAACTCAATGGGTCAAAGAAGATAAGTCTAAGGTTTCGCTTAGTCACCCACCCTAGAAGAATCTTCATTTAATTTCAAAGTAAAAATACTTCAAGAATGTGGCCACCCCATTTAAAATCTCAAATGGAATTAATGATGATAAAAAATCATTGAAAGCAATTAAATTTTAGTAATCAATACCTAGCAACCTGTAGGAAAAGCAGGTTAGACAGATGAAGAAAAATTTGAAGAAAATATAATTAAAAAACCGTAGTCAAAAATTGTTTCAACCACTATTAAAGCTACCGGAAAATAGAGAAAATTAGGTTTACCTAATAAAGACGCTGATCTTACAAAGAGCTATTGATCGCTTATTTAAAAATTAAAACAAAAATCGGCAGGAAACAAGCGGCATTTATTGCTATCATCGATCGATTAGCTCGACAATGAAAGTAGTAGTCATTCGATAGTCAATCGCCTACCTCTTCATCTAAGATATTCGCTTAAGCAGCTAAATAAGTTAACCGTCCATAATACTAAGTATGACCAGAAATTGGTATTCTGCAGAACTCCTCCGATTTACAATTTGAAGAGAGAAATCTAGATAAACAATTTTCTTTGCTTCGTCTAATAAAATTTATGAATGGAATATCGACTTGGATTTAGCGAACAAGAAATCCTCAATAAGTTAAATCATATGTCAATGGTAGAAGAACAAACATTCAACAAAGTTCAACACTCTCTACTCAACCGAGATATTGTTGAATTATTGGCTAGTGGATTCACGGTATTCTCGTGTCTGGTGGGAAAAACATCTCACGTAAGATTCTAGATTATCTATTATCCATGTTTGTTCGGTTAGATGTTGATGGCAACCCAATCTTTGATGAAACTATTCGAATAGGCCTTTTGATGGAGTAAATACTTTGATTTACACTATAATAAAACACTTCGTAGGAACCCCCAAAGAATATCATTTGAAAGAATCATCGATTAAGTAATCTCACTTGTCCACTCTAAGTGACTTTAGATGGTACAAAGATGTTTTACTTCTAGAGTTATGATGAGAAACGACGGTAATAAACCTTTACGGAAAGAAAAAATTTGTTAATGGTTTACATCATTATTTGCTTCACAAAGTTCGTGAAGAACTTAGTAAAAATTTAGGATATATTGATTATGATAATCTCACTTATGGTGACATAATCGGTTATATTCAAAAGATAGGATTAAAATGTGTATTGATTTTAAATTAGCCAAACAAGCTAGTAAAGACAAAAAAAGCTAAATATGAGCTTGGTACATTCTCATGAAAGCAAAGATGGTTTACCTCCGTGGCTCGCTTGCATTTAAAGCATAGTGCATAAACATATCGACTCTCATTAAAAGTCATGTACGCATTATAAGAAAAGACGCCATCATCATAGGATAAGAATCAAGATAGTTATTATAATAAACCCAAACCCACTAATAAAAATGCATCTAAAAGAAATAAGAAATTTGATAAAAGTAAGATTATATGCCACAATTGTGGGCAAAAAGGGTCATTATAAAAGTGAATGTAAAATAAAGCGAAGTTGTCTCGCTTAAATATTAATGAAGAGGATATTGAATATATTTTAGAATTAATGAGAATAGAAAATGAAGTCAAGATTAATGAAGACTAATATTTCATGTTCCTCCGATAATAATGGTGAAAATAATTCAAGCAAAGAAGAACGACGAAGTCACCATCTCGTAAGCTAATAATTGTAATGAAAATTGTCAGACTAAAAAGATTAATGTAATTAACAAAGATGATGAAGAAAGTTCTTTGTTAATCGACTTAATTAGTAAAATCAACGATCCTAAATTAAAAACCCAATACACAAAAGCAGCTTAAAAGATTTATTAACTAAAGATAATAGAGAAAATGATAAGTTTATTAAAGCTAAGGAAAACCAATTTTAGTCTTAATAAAACCTTGGAAAGATTTAAATCTCCGATTAAAGAAATCACTCTTCCGTAATTAAATCAAGAAGTTAATAAATTAAAGAAAGAAATTGCTAATTTAAAAATGAAGTCTCTATTCTAAGAAAAGACTTAGATAAAAAGTTCGATCTTCGATCAATGATTCCTCATCCGATGATGAAGATCACGATGAACCGTAATCATCGGTACTAAAGATATTTCAGACTTGTTTATTCAAGGTCTTTCACTTAAAAGAATCAAAGACATCACCATTCGTGAAAATGGTATGTTTCTATTAACCTAGTTGTGGATAAAACTTTTCAATACACTACTACGCCTTGGTAGACACAAAAGTGATTTAAATCAGATCCGTGAAGGTCTAATCCCAACTAAGTATTATAAAAAAACCAGTGAAAAATTAAATTCAGCCAATGGTAGTCAAATGGAAATAAAATATAAATTACCTAAAGTACATATTTGTCAAGATAACATGTGTTTCAAAACATCTTTTGTTTTGATTCGCAATCTTACAGATAAAATTATTTTGGGTTTACCATTTATATACTTATTATACCCATTTACTACTAATGAAGGATTAACCCTGTAGACATTTAGGAAAGAAAATAACATTTAAGTTTCTTATTAAACTAAAAGAAAGAGATTTAAAATATATTCAAGAAGAATCCATTTCTAAATCATTCAATTTAATAAATCAGAATCTACACATTTGAATTTCTTAAAGGAAGAAATCAAATATAAAAGAATCAAGAACAACTTCAAAATAAAGAGGTTAGTTAAAAATCAAGAATTAAAAATCACATGAATTAAACCTTTGTTACGATTCCCCAAGCATAGAAAAACCGGTTTGTTATGCTAAGGAATTCCATTAATTCCTTTTAGGCATAGGAAAAAACATACGGTTAGGCTTCATGCTAAAATTCAAAGAACTGATTCATTGAACACATTAATTCCCACTAATGCCAGTTATACGAAAATGAAAAATGGAGTTATGCAAAATGAAATTAATGATCTCCTTAAAAAGGATTAATTAAACACAAGAAATCCTTGGTCTTCGCTTCCGCTTTTTATGTTAATAATGAAGCGTAAAAGGAAAGAGGAGTACCCTGCTTAGTTATTAATTACAAACCATTGAACAAGGTCTTAGAATGGATTAGGTACCCCCTTCCCAACAAAGACGACCTTATCAATAAAGTTAAGTAATGCCACCATTTTCGAAAGAATTCGACCTTAAAACTGTTTCTCGCAAATTGCCATTCATCCCGATGATCAAGATACAAATAAAATTCACCATCCGCTTTGGACATTATGAATGGAATGTTCAAGCATTTGGCCTAAAAATGCTCCAAGTGAATTTCAAAATATACTTAATGACATTTTAAACCCTTTCACCATTTTATCGTTGTTTACATCGACGACATTCTTGCTTTTACTCCAAGACTATGAAGAACACGATAAACATTTAAAGTCGTTCTTCACTACTATTAAAGTAAATGGTCTTGTTCTTTCTCCTTCCAAATGCAAATTGCTTTCAGTCCGAATAAGGTTTCTTGGTCTTAATATCTTCAATGGACAAGTTCAAATTTTATTGAACGAGCTATTCAATTCACCGACAAGTTCCCAGATAAGATAACCAATAAAACCCAACCGCAGATTTTTTCGCTCATTTGAATTATATAGTAAGTTCTACAAGAATCTCGGGAAGATTTGCAAACCTCTTTTTCAGCGTTTGCAAAATAATCCTCCACCGTGGGATCGACATTCATACTTCGCAAATCAACAAATTAAAAATATGTCAAGACATTGCCACGCTTTGGCATTTCCAATGATTCAAATAGTTCAAAATTGTTGAAATCGACGCCTCAGATATTGGATTCGGAGGCATTCTTAAACAAAAATTAACATCCGATTCCCTGAACAAATTATTCGATTT
This sequence comes from Panax quinquefolius, assembly GCA_020205615.1. Classification (NCBI taxonomy): domain Eukaryota; kingdom Viridiplantae; phylum Streptophyta; class Magnoliopsida; order Apiales; family Araliaceae; genus Panax; species Panax quinquefolius. The sequence continues at coordinate 27,710,542 of CM035165.1, forward strand.
CATTCCGCTGCATGGAATACTACACAATCAAAATATAAGACTATTAAAAAGAAATTCTTTCATTAGTATTATGTATTAATAAATTTCAAAACGACTTATTAAATCGAATTTCGGTTCGCATTGGACCGTAAGTCACCAAATACATTTTAGTAAAAGATGTTGAAAATTTAGCCTCTAAGCATTCTTTCGCTAGATGGCAAGCCTTATCGAGTATTTTTGATTTTGACATTGAATACATTAAAGGCAAAATAATTCTATTCCCGATTTTCTCACCGGAGAATTTATTCATACATGTCTCTATACCACGAGTTTCAGAGGCTCATCCTCCTCCTCGTGGTCCCGTCGCCCAAGTGGCCCAAGTAATCAACCAAGAGGCACTTTAGTCCTCACCCAAGAACTCCTGGCCTATCACCAAATAAATTTTGCTCGGGGACAATCCCCAAACCTTACATTTGACAAAATTTTAGTTAATAAACCGAACCCATTTGACCCATTCAAGAATCCAAAGAAAGACCTCGCCTCTGCGTCTCCCGATATTCCTCTTCCGAGCATGTGCTCAAATGGGAAAGTTATTTGTTTCACATCGAACCTTTCATGAAACCAAAAATGATCCGATTAAGCTTTTCGCCCGCTTTTTCCCTCTGGTTGGCATTTTCCTCCGTAGCTCCTTATAAGTCACTTGTTTATTATAAGGACATTCTTCTTAAACCGACTCGCTTAATATCAAACCAATTTATGCAAACAATGATAAATCAAAAGTTCTTTATCATTCTTTGTATATCAAACAATTCCTTCAGATTTCTGATTGGGGAAAACATCCCTCCGATCTAATGGAACTCTCTAATCATAGTTATCCTTTCTGCTTTTATGATTATATTGAAGCCTGGTATAAGGTTCTCCTTCATCGAATGAGACCCATAGTATTTCTGGTTTGTTCAGGTTTGATCATAAATTCAAAAGTCCAATCCTTTATGGTTCGTCCTTTGGTGGTATAAAAATGGTTCTACCTATGACCTCCTTCCCACCCCCTTAAGGTTCAAGTTACCCATTTTGCTAATAATAGTAAACCAGATCCAAAGAATGAGAACATTCCTCTCACTCTTCTCTTCATCAGTAAATATAAGGTTCCCTGGATCCTTAAATGGCAATCTGGTATTTCTCCACCCTCTGTTGCTAGTAACTCAAGAATATCTCCGATCCACTCCCTCGACTTTCCCGCTTTTCTACATCAAATGGTGGGATAAGTTCGATGTTAATAGAATCGTTCGTCGGGTTCAACAAGAATTTCTGTTGCTCTATCCGAGTTCGATCATTTCCCGATCACTCGTGCAAAAGGATTCTAAAGCCATTTCTTTAGATCCCTCTTCCTCAAGTCAGAAAAAGATTTCAAAAGAATCAAAGTCAAAAACCAGTCCTACAGGATCCTCCTGTTCCCGTAGCATATCTGATTTCAAGGATTGCTCCGGAAGTGAGTTAAAACTTATTGCCCAAGCCCTCAATAAAAGAATTGATGAGTTACACGAAGAAGCCTCTAGGCACTCCTCAGCTTCTTCCCAAAATGACTCGATTAGCTAATTCTTTGAAGATGATGGTCCAGACGACACGACCCTACGGCACCATCAACCTTCGAGGATGCTCAGACCCATTTGCTCGACATTCTACTGTTTCACCCATTTATCGTTCACTTGCAATCGGCCACTATTCAGAATAGGATTGACTTGCTGCCCGTGACAAATAATCACTATTCCAAGCACTGCTCCGTGACCGATTCATCGTTTCCATAGTCATCGTTCCAAGACTCGCTTCTCGTGAAATGCCATTCTTCAGATAATACTATTCCAAGACTGCTCCAGCGACCTTTCACCTCATTTAGTCATCCAACCGAATGGAGTAGCTCAGCGATAAAAGATTCCACTTTCCACCAAAGCAGTAGTCGAAGTAAAAGTCACGAAAAGCAAAAGTAATGGTCAGAATTAGCAAAAGTTAAGCATCTGCTCACGGTTGCTTGTGCGTACTTTTACTTTTGCTTTTACTTTAGTAAATCACTTTTACCTAAGTAAAATGTTTTTTACTTTTGCTTTTACTTTAGTAAATCACTTTTACTTAAGTAAAATGTTTTTTACTTTGCTTTTACTTTAGTAAATCACTTTTACCTAAGTAAAATGTTTCTTACTTTACCCAAGTTAATGTAATAGTTCCTTTCCTTGTTACTATAAAAGGAAGGCGAGCTCATTCAATGAGATCAAGTTTTTGAAACCTCGAAAGACCCCGAGCTCTCTCTCTCGAGATAAATCTTTGGTTTACCGATCACGACTACTTAACCCTCTTCTCCACTTCTCTAGTTAAATGTTTTAAATTTGTAAGTTCTTGTTTTAATTTTGATTTTATAAGCATACATATTATGAATCAATAATATAATTCAACAATTAAAATATAAAGCAATAGTCAATATATATATATATATATATATATATATATATATATATATATATATATATGGGGATCGATCCATAGTAAGCGTTGTAAAAAAGGTTATCCTTACAACATCTTAGCGTCCATCCGTCCATCGAACGGTAAAATTGAGTTTAATATGGGAGAATCCGCAGTTTAATTTTGCAGACGAAAAATTGTCCAAAATACCCCTCCAAATTCAATTTTTTTAAGTTTTCCGAGCTTCGTAGTATTAAACTGCTGATGCCAAATTTAATTTTTTTAAAAACGTTTTCCCGGCCCCGCAGTATTAAACTATGGATGCTTATTTTTTTCTTAGTTTTAACTTCACACTCGAAGAAGACCCATATGGGACACATCATTTGTCAACTAAAAAAATTCACAGAGAATGGAATTAAAAGTTAAACGATTTAACAAACCTTCAACTTCACACTCGAAGAAGACCCATATGGGACATTATCAACTCACATGATACTTTAACAATAACATTTTGTTTATGCACTTCCTTAATTTTATTGTTTTCTTTATTTTGAAACATTTGTTTAAGTAAGAGCAACCTGGACAAATCGTACTTAAAATTGAGATTATCACTAAAATCAGTTTTCTCTCCTTCATTTTTTTTGGGAGGTGTGTCATTACTAAAAATCAGTTCATCATCAACATAATTTTGACACACAAATTGGTACAAATTGATTCCCCCAAGGTGGAAAATGGATATGAGATCATAGATAGATAGTAGTATATACTTCATTCTAAACCCAAAAACAAGTCAATTATATAAGGAGATTGTAGATAATAAATAGAGAGGAGGGGGAGGGGAGGTTACTAATGCCGAGAGCCGCTTGGCCGTTGCCGGTGCCGACACCCAAGCAAGAGTGTGAAGATCAGTCCGATCAGCCAGCATTGAATACCATTCGGTCGGATAATTGGGTCTTGCATTCATGATATTTCAAGAAAATATTTAAAAGTTACAACTATTTTGTATGCTCAAGTCGAAAAATTCACTCTCGTAATCTTCAGAGAAAAACCTTGCGATTTCTTTTGAAAGATCTGTGGGATGCCAATCTATGGGGATAATCAACAAACACTTCCGTGTCTCCAAAAAACACACACTTCCAGAGTAACTAATATAATAACCAATGTGACATCCGCATTTTAATACTATAGAGTCTGGAAAACTTTTTTTAAAAAATTGAATTTGGCATCCATAATTTAATACTGCGGAGCCTAGAAATTAAAAAAAAATAAAAATTTGATTTTGACATCCGCAGTTTAATACTACAAAGCCCAAAAAAAATTAGAAAAAATGAATTTAGAGGGGTATTTTGGACAATTTTAACATCCACATAAACTGCGAATTTTCCCATATTAAACTGCGAACGTGAGATCAATTTTATCGTTTGATGTACAAATGGAAGTCCGGCTGAGACCTGTTGTAAGGATAACCTTATTCTTACAATGATGTCTATGTATCAGTCCCCTATATATATAATTAAATAAAAAATAAAACATTATCAATTGAGTACTACAAAGTATACTTAAAAAGGTAAAAATGGTTGATTGGTGGAATACTTGAATTTATCCAAGTATTCAGTTACAGATCTTGCCAAAGATGATGCAGCATCAAAACAAGTAAATGCACTGTCATACCTGAGAAGTAGCAGCACTGTCATGATTTGGAGTGCCTGCAAGATTATGGAAATAATGTAAGAATGCATGAAGAACAAGTGATGCTGGTGCCATGGTCAAAACCCCATTTTATACTAAATCAACAATAATTGATATAGTGGTTTATTTTGATTGTATAGGAATATGTATAGATTATATAAGAAATATACAGCCTCTAGATGCTACGGATTGATTGTCCCTACCAAACTACATGGTAGTAGTTTTCCTATTGGGTATTACTGGGTACATACATACGTACATATGTACGTATGTACATATAGATAAATACATGCAAACATGTATAAATATAAAATTGAACAAAGAAATCATAATTAAAGCAGATCTACTAATGCTATTGTGAATTACCACCTACTGAAACATGTCCTCATACATGCCAAAGAGAAAAAGGTTAGAATTCAATTAGAGAGAAATGAGAACCGTTATAGAGAATCTAATTTCAGAAGGAAAATGGTCAGCATGGTCAAAATTACTCCAGCAGAGATCTAATGTTCATCTCTAATGTAAATAATGTATAGTAACTGGAAATGTAACAGAAGAACATGTAAGGAACTGACATTCTTCAGGAATGGCTTCCATAGTAGGGAGTGAGACTGCATTTTCTTCAGATTGTACGTTTGTGGCTGTAGGTTCTTCGATGTACGACATTGAAGGGTATTCCCAAGCCCTCCTGATAAGATCCATTCTGGGTGAATAATCATTAACCCCATAGAGACCATAATAAGGTGTAGTTCCTGGAGCAGATAATCCGAATTTGTATGAATTCATATTCATTGCCCAATATGCAGTTTCCTGGACAAAACATCAAAAAATAAGATAAGTACCTTTTATCATCACATGCAGGAGCTTTCTTCCAAATGCAAATTCTAAGCATAAACATTAGGTAAAGCATATGAGCACAGATAGGAGTAAAATATATCGTTGCATATAATTTCATAAAATAATTTTTTCTTCATCACGATTACAATTAATTATAAGCTCGTAATTAACAAATATGCATGAACAATCTATTATTCTCATAGCTTCAAATCCAGCCTCTCCTGTAGTTTTAAGAAAGAATATTCTACAAATTTATGTTCTTGTTAACCGGGAAAAGTTGTCTTATTATTCCAACATTCGACATATCCATTAGCCAGCCCAAGCTAAATATAATGAGTGCGAGAAAGCATGAAAATAATAAACTTTCAAATACACTTTAGCCACCTCAAAATTCACACTTCAACATACACGTAATTAAATTACCTGATCTTGCATAGGTCCAGCATGAGCATAACGTTCATGTGGATGTGTAAGACCTTCAAAAAAGTCCATAAAGCTCTCAGTAACGGTGAAAGGGCATCCGGTATTGATGTAATGCACCTCCATTTGCCGATTTCCGTTCATTTTGAATATCTATAGTACTTAATATTAATAAACTGCATAGAAACACACATACCTACCATTACCAAAAAGAAGTTGAATAATAGAACAATGTATGCAGCAGTGCATATGCTGTATCAACCAAAGGGACTTACAAAGCACCCCAAAAAAAAAAGTCTATCATGCAAGGCTCTATAATTAAGTAAACATTAGGATTTTGACATCAAAGTATATTTTAAACTAAACATTTTTCCAATTATTTATTATTGCGCCCAACAAATTAGATCCTTTTTGTGCAAATTATTCAAAAGTCATTTTCTTCTTATCAATTAAAATCCTTTCATTGTCAAAGATACGTGGTGTGTGTGCGGTTTTGTGTTTTTCGCTTCTCAGATAGACAATTCTCCCACTTTAATCAACAGAACTGCAAAAAGTGCAAACGCCTTCAAGGAAATCTTTCTTGTTCACCATCACAAGTATTCCATCTTCTTAATTTTCTGAGGACTCGATTAAGATCTTATACAGGGAACAAATTCAAACATACTTAGTTAAAGTAGTTACCCCAAAAAAAAAATCAACCATACTATGTCTTTCTCAGATAACTAATAGGTGAGTTCATTCTAAACAAAATGCAAAACCAACTTGTTCATTCATCATCACCTCCAATATGTACTCTAAGCAAAAGTACAGTTTTTGGAACTGTCAATTCCAATAAAAACTCAATTAGTTAGAAGAAATATGGAAGAAAACTGTTACCTTAAAGTTTGGAAATTTTGCAAATTAGACTTATTTTGTGGGACAGAGGGAGTAATAAATAATAATTACAAAATTTCATCGGGTCTTTTATTTGGCTACTGAGAAAACATGGATTAACTAAGGAAAAATAAAAATATCAGACATTTACAAACTCATACTCCATTTCCTTAGTTTTCCTCTGTTTCTCAGTAACCAAGCATAGGCTAATAAATTTCATTGCTACAATTACGTTACTAATTATTTGTCATACCTAAAGATAACCCCCATTCAACCAAATCTCCTCGCATTTATAGTAAATAAACTCAAATCAAAAACAAAATCCAAAAAAATAAAATCGTATCCAATTTTATCAAATTGAGCAATTCAAAAACTCTTAAAACTTCTATTTAAAAAAATGGGCATTCCAATCAAAACACACAAAAAACAACTTAATCTGAATACGCGTTCAAACATTGGGACTAAACAATGTCCGATTTTCATCAACATTCACACAAAATCCTTCTCAAACTAGAAAAAAGTGAAGAAATCTTCAGGAAAAATTCAACCAAACAATAAAACAGTAAAAAAAAAACAGATAAGAACTCATAAATGTATTTGGATATAGAAGAGAGAACCAACATTGATGAGCTTTGGAGCAGAGGAGTTAATTGCTGAGAAATGGACAATGAAATTGAAAGGAAATGGAGACTAGGAGGTTTCTTTTGGGTCTTTCTCTCCCTCTCTACAACTACATAAACTTCTCTCAATCTCTCTCACTACTCTGCCTCTCATCCATTTTCTCTCTCTACAGCTTTCTCTCTCTAGACCATCATATCATACTCTCTCTCTCTGTCTCTCTCTCCTGGACTCTCTCTCTCTCTCCTGGACTCTTGTAGTGTTTTTGGTTTCTTATATGTTGGACTTTACATACACGCCATTCCTCTACTGCCAAACCAGATTTGTGTGCGCGCGTGTGAAGGCATAGCTTGTTACAAAATTTTAAGGCTGTGGGTTGAACGGTGCCGTTTGGGGGAGTTCATTGTTCCAGTTTTTTTTTGTTTTTTTTTTCCCGCAGATTAATAATTATAGCAATAAGTGACACTCAAAGTTTAAAGCGTCGTTAAATCAAGGGTAAAAATGTTGTCAAATACTTCCTTGATTTTAAAATTAAAGTTACATTTATAAACAAACGACAATTTTCAAAGATAATTTTATGTTCTCAAATATTGTATTTGTATTCGTTTGAAATTCAAGTGTGGTGATTTGATATTAAAAATAGGACTGAAAAAAAAAACGGATAAAATCGAATAATCGAACATAACTGAAATTTTTTAACCGAATTATTTCGGTTATTGGGTTATTTTCTGTAATTCGGTTATAACCGTTTTATTATCCGCTTTTTCGGGTTCGGGATTGGTTTTGATTTTTTGTTATTCGGTTAAACCGAATAGCCGAAATGAAGTGATTAGACTTGGTAGTAAATTAAAAATGGGGAGAAGTGTTTGAAGAGTTCATACAGCTTTGGAGAAATCCCAATAGCCAATAAGAGGGACAGAGCCATGAACGTGAGTCACGTGAGGGATGAATTCGCCTTTGAGCTTGTAATTCTCCATTTTGAGAAAAACATAGAGTTGTCCGCTGCTTGGGTTTTATCTCTCATTTTTGAATTTTGGATGTTATTTTTGATAGAAGTGTTCGGTTATTATCCGAAATACCGAATTTATAATTCAGTAATTCGGTATTCGGTTATTACCAAAATTCGGTTATTAGTTCGGATATTGAAAATAAGAATATCTCGGTATTTGGTTATAACCGAATAGCCTATTCGGTTCGGTTATAACCGAATAATCAGTTCTAATTAAAAATGATAATTAAAAAGTAAAAATAACACTCACCTCTCATCTAGATAATTATAATAAAACTCGCATCTCCTCTAGCTTTTTAAGTAACAAGAATTACCCCTACAAATTTTAAGGGTTGACTAAATAGATAAAATTATATATTTATCCTTGCATGTTATCAAATTTTGATTCCTAAATAAGATATATATATATATATATATATATATATATATGTTTAATTATCTTTTTAATATAATACATTTTAATTATAGTTTTATTTGTAACTAAAACTATCTCATTTAAATTGTTGGTAACTTATAAAAAAATTATTTTTGTGATGCCCCCAAAATAGGTATACATCACCCATCTTAAGTCGCCAAATATATGGTACAAAATTCAAATACAACTTAATTATACAACATTAAGTGTAAAATACGGCTATATCATATGTTGTGAGTTTTAATACAAATATTGTCATCAGACAATATACAAACTCAATGGAGTCCTCATTACATTTATTATTACACTATTTCACGGAATAGTGAGGACTACTAATGCACCATCTAGGACCATCACTGTTCTCGACTAGTCCCTACTACGTTCTCATTTTCTGAAGAGAACAATAAAAGCAAAAAGGGTGAGCTCAACTAGCCCAAGAAGAAATATTATGACTAAGATAATGCGAGAATAAATTATCATTAGCCTTCAACAATGTTAAGCGATAAAATATAACAACATCAAGTTTAAGCTGCGGCTTTGAACAAGCAATCCATTAAAAGAGTCAAGTAGAGAATAAAATCTACTATCTTTTATGATTTAAAAGGTTTTTCATCACTTTTATCGTTGGGACTCAGCTTAATAAATAATCCACATCATCGAATCACCCTTGCACTACGGCTAAGGATATTCATTAGTATCACGACCACAAATTCTCCATGCACTATGGGCCAATGATATTCGTGTATTCATCGATGGTCATGATCATGCCAACAATCGCCCATCAATGCACTTGCGGACGATGAGGACTTTTACCACATCATTTGTAACATTACGGTCGTGATTACAAGAATAATCCACAGTAGTCATAATCATACCAAGTCCATCTATGCACTACAAAGCTCTGGATGACTTTCAACAAAATATAAACATGAGGATGATGACAATGATATAAGAATTCAATAAAACAAGTTCAAGAATTAATTTGTCCAAGAACCGATAACGTCCCAAATTGTCAACATGATACTTCTTTGTGGAGTAAAATTCAAGAATGCTCGTAAGAAGAATATTTTCATGAAAAGATCTTTGGATGAAAGCTTGAAATATCGAGGATATTCCACTAATTTCATGGAGTATGTAAGTCAAAACTTTAACTTGGTGAGTATAATAAAGAATGGAATAACAAAAAAAATCACCAAGCATGCGATAGGCCTTACTGACGAGAGTTATTCCAATGAGAATAATAAATAACGAAACCAGGTCATGCGTAAACGCACAGACAGGATATTCCAACAGAATAATAAATAACGGAACCAGGTCATGCGTAAAGCACAGACAGGATGTTCTAGGATGTTCCAACAGAATAATAAATAACGGAACCAGGTCATGCGTAAAGCACAGACAGGATGTTCCAACAGAATGATAAAGAATGGAATAATAGAAGAATTTCACCAAGTATAGGGTAGCTCACAGGCGTATCTGAGTTATTCAATGAATAATAAAGAATGGAATAATGAAGTTCTCTTCATGAATACAAAAAAATAATACCACATCTAGTAAAAAAAGCTGGATATAAGAGTAGGGAAGTAGCAGAATACTTTTCTATAGTTTCTCTATAATTTCTCTCTCTAGAGTTTCAGTGAATTCGTAAGAAATAATAAAGAATGAGCTTCTATTTATAGAAGAATGGATTGAATAGTAACTAATTCATGAACGGTCCAGATCTATTTACTTTTAAACGGACGGTCCAGATTTAAAATAATTTTTTTTTAAATAAAATATAATATATATATATATATATATATATATATATATATAACATTAGTCACGGGTTATGAACCCCGTGAACTATGTCTGCCAAACCTTCAAACTATTACATATATATAAATATAATAATCATAATAATGGTACCCCACCTTGACTTGCAAACTTAAAACATATATATATATATATATAATAGTACTCCCAATCGACAATCTTATTCCCCCCAAATCACTCACCGCCCATCATATATATATATATATATATATATATATATATATATATATATATATATATATATATATATAACACTTATATTTATATATATATAATGAATAACCTTCTACCGATTATTTTAAAAAATAGATAAATGGGGGTCCATAAAATAAACCAAAATTATCACAAATACCTCATAAAAAATCCCTCCAATATTTATCATCATTATTATAATTCACAATATTAATCGACCGAGGTTGTTCCAAAAGGAAAGAGGGCTTTCAATAAGGATTTCTCCCTATTGGTAGCCTTGATTAGGTGACCAAACCTCTCCTTGATGAGAACTTCAGACATCGTTAATATTGCAAATAATAATATTAATAACCTTGTCGTCTCAATTATTGATTTAATAATATATAAAATATTGACAATAATTGAATCAAATAACGTGAGATCTATGCAAGAATTATCTTGTAGCAATAATTGAACAAAACTAAGTGACTTCTCACGTACGCATCTGTTAGTTCCTAGAGGGCACAATAGATCTAGAAGGGGGGGGGTTGAATAGATCCTTTTTATTTCAAATTCTTTTCTGGTTTATATTATATTGTTCATAATTAACATATGATAAATATACGAATCTTTTCAAGCACAGCGGAATAAGTGAAAGATCCCCTTCATTGATATATTCATAATAATACATACATTGTTCGTTGAGTAAGTTTAGTTGTAAGCAGTTAAAACATACATAGCAGTTATAGTACATAATATAAATAACATAATGTAAAAGACACAAGGGATTTTAAGTGGTTCAGAGACTCAAGCTCCTACTCCACTCTTCTGCTTTCAACTAACAGGATTTCCACTAAGGAAGGGGCAAACACAGAATCACTAAGATTCCTTGAGGCCGTGACCTTGGGACTTGATTCACTAAGAACTCTTGAGGCCGGTAGCCTTGGAACTCCTCTAGTTCCCTAGGAACTCTTCAAGCCCAGCAGGCTTGGAACTTTGTTTAGTCCCTTCGGACAAGGACCCTTCTGGCCCTGCTTCATTTAGTCCCTCCGGACAAGGACCCCTCAGGCCCTGGTTTTGTTGAGTTGTTTGTTTGTTGTTGTTTGAGTCGGTGCTGAGCTGCTAAGATGTCTTCATGCTCTGAACATCTTCTATACTTAGCAGCTTGGCTTAATCATCCTTTAAGTGCAGCTGAGTGTTGCATGATGCTCAGCTTTTTCAGTTGCTCAACCACTTAGGATGACCCCTTGATGAACTGCCTTGAAGATACTTCTCCTTGGTACTTGATGGCTGCACATGATAGGCTTCTAAGATGACTGTAAGCTCTTTTGTTAGGTACTTAGAAGCTTTCTCATACTTGACACCAAGATGACATTTATGATCTCCCTTCTTGCTACTTGATGCCTTCTCATGATGGACTTGCTAAGATGACTGTAGGCTCTTCTCTATTGTATTTAGGGTCTTCCCATGATGGACATTAAGATGACATGATGCTCTTCTTTCTCTCGGCAGTTCAGAACACTCTTTAAATAGTAGAACTCTCACTTTTACATTGTAGAACTCTCACTTCTACTTCTTTCTTTGCATGTCTCTGAGTGTTCTTGGTGGATCGTAGAGTGAGCCTTCAGACTCACTATCTCACATGGTTTAGATCAGTCCACCTTCTCTCCAAAACTGACAACTCCAACAACCTTTGATCTTTGAAGCTCTTTCTCATTTATACTCCTTTCCAATCCTTCCGTTGGAAAGTAGCCGTTGAAGACTATTCAAATATCTTCACAGATCTCGAGTTGCTTGAGGTAGACTGCTTGATGTGACATGTCATACTTTTTACGATCTTTGCGCTTCTCTTGCTTTCACCCGCCTGTCAGATGTATCACTTTAATGTCTTGGGTAGGTCGAAGACTTTATTACCTCTTTCTGATTTCTCGATCAGAGGTTGTCCTATTGCATTGATGCTCTCAATAAGCACTTGTCCGAATATTACCCTTCAGATTGAACCTTTGCCAATGCTTCAGTCTTCAGCTATTCGAACTCTACGATTCTGATGCACGTCTTCAAGGACCTGATCGTAGTGTCTTGTTGAGTGTTACTCATTGACTGGTAGATTTAACACTACGATCTTGAAGAGTGTTGATTGGATCTTCAATGTAGAACACCTCTTCCTTCTATTGTGCAGTGCTTCAATACTTCTGTTTGCTTCAACTGTTCTTAGAGACTGATGGCCTAATTCCTTGCTCTGGTCCCCTTCTGAATATTAAGACACTTCAGATTTGTGGCACGTCCAGCTTGCTTTCTCCTTGTGATCTCCCGTTCACTTATCATCAATGAACTGACCCTGCACTTAATCACTTTAGCCTTGTTCTTCAGAGGCTGACCAGTATCTCGGTTCACCTTCCATCAGTTCTTTCTTTGTTTGGCAAACACTATGATCTTGGTTACTTCCAAGATCGTTGTCTTCTGTTCATTTGATAGCTACTGCACTTACTGACTTTCCTTAGTCAGTTACTGAAGTCTTCTTATGATTATTTTGTGGAAGACTTTATCTTGAATGGCTTTACAACTCAATCTTGATGCTGATCTCCTGACCAATCGAATATTATATAACAACTTGCGTTGTAAGACCCCGAATTTTATGAAATAAAAGTATTCAATTTTCCTATTTAGTAAATGGTTAAATTGATAAAAAGTTAAAGTTAAGGGTGATATATGAAATTTTTTCAAAATAAGCAAGTGGCTATAAAATACTTATTGTTGTCGGGAATATTCGTTTGGTCGTGGAATATTCTTTACGTCGGGGAATATTAATGCGACAAGACTGACCATTTGTGGGCCCCATAACGGATAACGGTGGGATGAAGAAAAGCGATAAATTTGAGTTTCTACAAATAACTAGCGTAGTTATTCACAATTAACTTTCGTTAGAATACCACTGTGGTTAAAATACAATGATGTCGTGTTATTGCACAAGATAGCACACGATATTGCACAAGTATTTTTGAATTATTGATTCTTACGTGAGAAGGCTTTACTCAATAATTATTACGATAATTACTATTCAATATTTTATTTTATTGATTCAATAATTGCTGCGTTGATATTTTATATTATTGTTGTTTCAATAATTGTCACTGCACAATATTTCCCATTATCGGATCAATAATTCATATTATTTGAATAATATTATGAGATAACATTATTGGCAATGTCTAGAAAGTTCTATCAAGGAGAGGTTTGGTCACCTAATTGCGCGCCAGTAAGAAGAAATCCTTATCGGAAAGCCCCCTCTTTCCTGAGAACTGTCTGGTTGTCAAAATTGTGATTCTGTAATATTATTTGTGAATAATTAATTATTGATTTATATGATAAGGAAATATTTATTTGATGCGGATATAAATGATGGATTTATTTATGTGGTTATAAATGAAGGAGTTAATGTAGAGGTGTTTTATCAGTATTTTTGTCGGAATGGAGGTATTAAAAATTAAACCAATGTTTTTGAGATATATTGCGTGAGTTATAATTTTTAATCCGACCGTTGGATCGTTGTAATTTTTGGATATGTTATACATATATAAGTTGAGTATATGTTCATAAACTTTGAACCTTTAAAAATGAATGAATGATTTGTTATGAATTTTAAGAGGTGACTGATTCAGAAATTAGGTTTATAAATGATTTTAGTAGAAAATTTAGAAATGGGTGGGCCCCACTTTTGGTTGTTGGGTAAGATGGCTGATTTTTGGTCGGTGGAATAGTAGCAGGTAAAGCCATCAGGTTACAGGTCAAGTCTGTTTCGGCTTGCTAACATTTTCCTATAAATAGAGGGCTAAGTTAGAATTGAAAATCACACCAGAATTCATAAGTTTTCTCTCCTTTTCTCTCTAGATTATCGAGTGTATTTTGTGAGTATTTAGATACTTGGTGAGTTGCTATTCATTAGTGCAAGTTTTCTTCAGCGTCATATCCGATATCCAGTCAGAAGTGCTGCTCTTTTGAGGTAAGGGATAGTAAGGGATAGTAAAGGATATTAAGGGATGTTATATTCTTCATAATGATGGTATTATTTCAATATCATTATACATACATAATGGTATGGGTCTTATTGTAAAATTTCTACCTTTTTGAGTTGGGGTTACTATTCACGTATACGGCACTATTCACGTATACGGTACTATTCATGTATATGGCACTATTTACGTATATGACATTTACGTATACGGTACTATGTATAAATACGGAGTACAATTCATGAGTTACTATTCATGAGTTACTATTCACGAGTTACTATTCACGAGTTACTATTCACGGGTACTATTCACGATAAAAATTAGTTTCTTTTTCTGACCAAATTATCGTTGATTTATGAATCTTACTCTTGAAATTAAATACAGTTGTTGATCATATTGTTTTTATTATCATATATAACATTTTTATAATCATGGTGAAGAAATTTCTCTTTGACTTGAGTGTAAAGATGGGTAGATTATTGGTATGATCATGACTATGGGTTCTCTTTGGCCAGTAGTGCAAATTTGAATCGATTATTTGGTATGATCATGACCATTCAAATTACAATTGAATATATTTTAGCTTAAGTCAAAGGTGAATTGATCAACATGGTTATAATTATGGTTTATATAGATTTTGAAATGATTATATATTTCTTTGAGATATTAATATATTTGGCTGTAGTAGTGAAATATGAAGCTGTTGATGAATATCTTTGGCATGTATTGCAAAGATGAATCATTGATGAATATCTTGGGCTGTAGTGCTGAAGATGAGCTGTTATTGAATATCTTTGGCACGTAGTGCAAAAGATGACTGTTGTTGAATATCTTTTTGCTGTAGTGCAAAGATGAAATGATAATGAATATCTTTAATGCGTAGTGCAAAGATGAATTATTGATGAATATCTTTGGCTCGTAATGTAAAGATGACTTGTTGTTGAATATCTTTGGGCTGTAGTGCAAAGATGATTTGTTGATGAATATCTTTGGCTCGTAATGCAAAGATGACTGTTGTTGAATATCTTTGGCTGTAGTGCAAAGATGACATTGATGAATATCTTTGGGCGTAGTGTAAAGATAAATTTATTAGTATGATTATGAACATGAATTGTGATTTGGTATAACCATGATCTTTGATGTTACAGGTGATGAAAATTATCTTTGTCCTGGATGAGAAAAGAAATTTAGAACTACAATTACGATTATAAGTTATACATGTGATTGTGGGCGGGGAATTGTTGATTGATGTTCTGAGGATAAAACATTGTTGGTGGACTTTTAACAGGGAGAAGATAATAGATTTTATGGTCTATTTGACTCTTCTAATGGATTTCTCGTTCCGCTGCAACTATGGTGGAAAAGTTTTATCATCTACCATATGTTCTAAATCACTGATTTATTATTGATGAAGGCTATTGATAATTTAATTATATTTAGTCATGATATTCTTTACTGAGCTAGTTGTGCTCACCCTTTTGCTTCACAATTCCTTTTAGGTAATGTCGAGTGTAGCTAGGTCGGAGAAATGTAATGAGGGAATAGAAGCGGTGGTCATCATTTAATAGTTATATTTGGTGAATCAAATAGGTGAGGCGAACCCATCGTTGGAAGGTGTTTTGCCACTATCATACAAGATGTCAAGGTGACGTCTATATCGAGGTTGGGATGTGAGTCACGGTTGGTATATATTTGTATCAAAACTCACAAAGATATGTGTTGTTGTATTTTGCACGACAATTGTTGTAATAAAGTTGTAGTTGTTTTCTGTACCATGTATTTGGCGACTCAGAATGGGTTGGATGGAATGGACCTATTTTGAGGTTGTCACATTTGGTATCAGAGCTATAAGTAAAGAGCCCCGAGCCTCTCGCTGGTGACTTCCTGTTGATGGGGGATGCACCGAAGCCAGACTCTCCGTGGGGACGCCTGCAGATTCTGCATGACAAAGTGATAAGTATCACCGTGAGGTCTTTGTCCGATGGTACATTTGTCACATTTGCTATCAGAGCTTAGGGATATGATCTCTGGCGGAGATCGGGGAATAAAACTAGGAGGGGAGAGATGAGTAAATCCTTCGCTAGTGTGTCCTACCTAAGCTTATTTGTTGGTCAGTCATAATATGGGGATATTATGTGATATGTTAATTTGTTCAATTAACTCTTGTTTTAAAGCTGTATTCTAGAATGATATCTGAAATACAGGAGATGAGCAAGGGAGAAATCATGATGACTGGGAAGATGAAATCTAAAATGAAAGCAAGGTATTCTCAACTCTTTGAAATACCAGGTAAGTAAATTTCGGGGACAAAATTTCACAAGGAGGGGAGATTGTAAGACCCCGAATTTTATGAAATAAAAGTATTCAATTTTCCTATCTAGTACATGGTTAAATTGATAAAAAGTTAAAGTTAAGAGTGATATATGAAATTTTTTCAAAATAAGCAAGTGGCTATAAAATACTTATTGTTGTCGGGGAATATTCGTACGACGGCGCAACCATTTGTGGGCCCCATAACGGATAACGGTCGGATGAAGAAAATGATAAATTTGAGTTTCTACAAATAACGGCGTAGTTGTTACCGTTAACACTGTTAGAATACCATGTGGTTAAAATACAGTAATAAGTGTTGCACAAAGCGATAGCATTGCGGTATTGCAGTATTTTGAATTATTAATTCTTACGTAAGAAGACACTACTCAATAATTGTTACAGTAATTACTGTTCAATATTTTATATAATTGATTCAATAATTGATGCGTTGATATTTTATATTATTGTTGTTTCAATAATTGTCACTGCACAGTATTTCCCATTATCGGATCAATAATTCATATTATTTGAATAATATTATGAGATAACATTATTGGCAATGTCTAGAAAGTCTTGTCAAGGAGAGGTTTGGTCACCTAATTGCTCGCCAGTAAGAAGAAATCCTTATCGGAAAGCCCCCTCTTTCCTGAGAACTGCCTGGTTGTCAAAATTATGATTTTGTAATATTATTTATGAATAATTAATTATTGATTTATATGATAAGAAAATATTTATTTGATGCGGATATAAATGATGGATTTATTTATATGGTTATAAATGAAGGAGTTAATGTAGAGGTGTTTTATCAGTATTTTTGTCGGAATGGAGGTATTAAAAATTAAACCAATGTTTTTGAGATATATTGCGTGAGTTATAATTTTTAATCCGACCGTTGGATCGTTGTAATGTTTGGATATGTTATACATATATAAGTTGAGTATATGTTCACAAATTTTGAACCATTAAAAATGAACGAATGATTTGTTAAGAATTTTAAGAGGTGACTGATTCGGAAATTAGGTTTATAAATAATTTTGGTGGAAAATTCTAGAAATGGGTGGCCCCCACTTTTGGTTGTTGGGGAAGATGGCTGATTTTTGGTGGGTAGAATAGTAGCAGGTAAAGCCATCAGGTTACAAGTCAAGTCTGCTTCGGCGTGCTAACATTTTCCTATAAATAGAGGGCTAAGTTAGAATTAAAAATCACACCAGAATTCATAAGTTTTCTCTCTTTTTCTCTCTAGATTATCGAGTGTATTTTGTGAGTATTTAGATACTTGGTGAGTTGCTATTCATCAGTGCAAGTTTCCTTCACGTCATATCCGATATCCAGTCAGAAGGTGCTGCTCTTTTGAGGTAAGGGATAGTAAGGGATATTAAGGGATGTTATATTCTTCATAATGATGTTATTCTTTCAATATCATTATACTGACATATTGGTATTGATCTTATTGTGGAATTTCTACCTTTTTGAGTCGGGGTTACTATTCACGTATACAGCACTATTCATGTATACGGCACTATTCATGTAAATTGCACTATTTACGTATGTGACATTATTTACGTATACGGTACTATGTACGAATACAGAGTACTATTCACGAGTTACTATTCACGGGTACTATTCACGACAAAAATTTGTTTCTTTTTCTGACCAAATTATCGTTGATTTATGAATCTTACTCTTGAAATTAAATACAGTTGTTTATCAGATTATTTTTATTATCATATATAACATTTTTATAATCATGGTGAAGAAATTTCTCTTTGACTTGAGTGTAAAGATGGGTAGATTATTGGTATGATCATGACTATGGGTTCTCTTTGGCCAGTAGTGCAAAGTTGAATCGTTGACTGGTATGATCATGACCATTGAAATTACAATTGAATATGTTTAGCTTAAGTGCAAAGGTGAATTGATCAACATGGTTATAATTATGATTTATATAGATTTTGAAATGATTATATATTTCTTTGAGATATTAATATATTTGGCCTGTAGTGCAAATATGAACTGTTGATGAATATCTTTGGCATGTATTGCAAAGATGAACTGTTGATGAATATCTTTGGCTCGTAGCAAAGATGAAGCTGTTGTTGAATATCTTTGGCACAGTAGTGCAAAGATGACTGTTGTTGAATATCTTTTGCAGTAGTGCAAAGATGAAATGATAATGAATATCTTTAATTTTGTAGTGCAAAGATGAATTATTGATGAATATCTTTGGCTCGTAATACAAAGATGACTTGTTGTTGAATATCTTTGGCCTGTAGTGCAAAGATGATTTGTTGATGAATATCTTTGGCCTGTAGTGCAAAGATGACTTGTTGTTGAATATCTTTTGCCTGTAGTGCAAAGATGAAATGATAATGAATATCTTTAGCCTGTAGTGCAAAGATGAATTATTGATGAATATCTTTGGCTCGTAATATATAGATGACTTGTTGTTGAATATCTTTGGCCTATAGTGGAAAGATGATTTGTTGATGAATATCTTTGGCTCGTAATATAAAGATGACCTGTTGTTGAATATCTTTGGCCTGTAGTGCAGAGATGACTTGTTGATGAATATCTTTGGCCTGTAGTGTAAAGATAAATTTATTAGTATGATTATGAACATGAACTGTGATTTGGTATAACCATGATCTTTGACGTTTCAGGTGATGAAAATTATATTTGTTCTGGATGAGAAAAGGAATTTAGAACTACAATTACGATTATGAGTTATACATGTGATTGTGGACAGAAATTGTTGATTGATGTTACATGGATAAAACATTGTTGGTGGACTTTTAACACGGAGAAGATAATAGATTTTATGGTCTATTTGACTCTTCTAATGGATTGCTCATTCCGCTGCAACTATGGTGGAAATTTTTTTTCATCTACCATATGTTCTAAATCTCTGATTTATTATTGATAAAGGCTATTGATAATTTAATTATCTTTAGTAATGATATTCTTTACTGAGCTAGTTGTGCTCATCCTTTTGCTTCACAATTCCTTTCGTAATACTGAGTGTAAATTTGGGTCGGCCGGGGTAATGGGGAATAAGCGGTGGTCATCATTTAGTAGTTATATTTGGTGAATCAAATAGGGTGAGGCGAACCCAACGTTGGAAGGGTGTTTTGCCACTATCATACAAGATGTCATGGTGACGTGTTATCCAAGGTTGGGATGTGAGTCACAGTTGGTATATATTTGTATCAAAAGTCACAGCATATGTGTTATTTTATTTTGCACGACAATTGTTGTAATAAAGTTATAGTTGTTTTCTGTACCATGTATTTGGCGACTCAGAATGGGTTGGATGGAATGGACCTATTTTTGGGTTGTCACATTTGGTATCAGAGCTATAAGTAAAGAGCCCCGAGCCTCTCGCTGGTGACTTCCTGTTGATGGGGGATGTACCGAAGCCAAACTCTCCGTGGGGGGGACAGATTACTGCGGTGTGGCCCGATAGGTATCATCGTGAGGTAATGTCTCCATTTGATGGGACATTTGTCACATTTGGTATCAGAGCTTAGGGATATGATCTCTGGCGGAGATAAGGGAATAAAACTAGGAGGGGAGAGATGAGTAAATCCTTCGCTAGTGTGTCCTACCTAAGCTTATTTGTTGGTCAGTCATAATATGGGGATATTATGTGATATGTTAATTTGTTCAATTAACCCTTGTTTTGAAGTTGTATTCTAGAATGATATCTGAAATACAGGAGATGAGCAATGGAGAAATCATGATGACAGGGAAGATGAAATCTAAAATGAAAGCAAGGTATTCTCAACTCTTTGAAATACTAGGTAAGTAAATTTCGGGGACGAAATTTCACAAGGAGGGGAGATTGTAAGACCCCGAATTTTATGAAATAAAAGTATTCAATTTTACTATTTAGTACATGGTTAAATTGATAAAAAGTTAAAGTTAAGGGTGATATATGAAATTTTTTCAAAATAAGCAAGTGGCTATAAAATACTTATTGTTGTCGGGGAATATTCGTACGACGGCGCAGCCATTTGTGGGCCCCATAACGGATAACGGTTGGATGAAGAAAATGATAAATTTGAGTTTCTACAAATAACGGCGTAGTTATTACGAATTAACCTTTGTTAGAATACCCCATGGATAAAATATGATAATAAGTGTTGTTGACAAAGAAGCTTTGCAGTATTGCATGCGGTATTTTTAAATTATTGATTCTTACGTGAGAAGGCACTACTCAATAATTATTACGATAATTCTTTATTCAATATTTTATTTAATTGATTGAATAATTCTTTGCGTTGATATTTTATATTATTGTTGTTTCAATAATTGTCACTTTGCACAATATTTCCCATTATCGGATCAATAATTCATATTATTTGAATAATATTATGAGATAACATTATTAGCAATGTCGACAAAAGTTACATCGAGGAGAGGTTTGGTCACCTAATCATGGCGCCATGATGAAGAAATCCTTATCGAAAGCCCCTCTTTCCGAGAAGCGCACAGTTGTCAAAATTGTAATACGTAATATTATTTATGAATAATTAATTATTGATTTATTTGATAAGGAAATATTTATTTGATGCGGATATAAATGATGGATTTATTTATATGGTTATAAATGAAGGAGTTAATGTAGAGGTGTTTTATCAATATTTTTGTCCGGAATGGAGGTATTAAAAATTAAACCAATGTTTTTGAGATATATTGCGTGAGTTATAATTTTTAATCCAAACCAGTTGGATCGTTGTAATTTTTGGATATGTTATACATATATAAGTTGAGTATATGTTCACAAATTTTGAACCGTTAAAATGAGCGAATGATTTGTTAAGAATTTTAAGAGGTGGTGATTTGTAAATTGGGTTTATAAATGATTTTGGTAGAAAATTCTAGAAAATAAAGGGCCCCACTTTTGGTTGTTGGGGAAGATGGCTGATTTTTGGTGGGTAGAATAGTAGCGAGGTGTAAAGCCATCGAGATTCTGGTCAAGTCTGCTGCTTGACGTGCTAACATTTTCCTATAAATAGAGGCTAAGTTAGAATTAAAAATCACACGAATTCATAAGTTTTTCTCTTTTCTCTCTAGATTATCGAGTGTATTTTGTGAGTATTTAGATACTTGGTGAGTTGCTATTCATCGGTGCAAGTTTCCTTCTCAATCATCCAGATATCCAAATCGGAAGTGTTGCTCTTTTGAGGTAAGGGATAGTAAGGGATATTAAGTGATGTTATATTCTTCATAATGATGTTATTCTTTCAATATCATTATACTGACATATTGGTATGGATCTTATTGTGGAATTTCTACCTTTTTGAGTCGGGGTTACTATTCACGATAATATCGACCTATTATTCACGATATCGGCACTATTCATGTATATAACACTATTTACGTATATGACATTATTTACGTATACGGTACTATGTATGAATACGGAGTACTATTCACGAGTTACTATTCATGAGTTACTATTCATGAGTTACTATTCATGAGTTACTATTCACGGGTACTATTCACGACAAAAATTGGTTTCTTTTTCTAACCAAATTATCGTTGATTTATGAATCTTACTCTTGAAATTAAATATAGTTGTTGATCATATTGTTTTTATTATCATATATAACATTTTTATAATCATGGTGAAGAAATTTCTCTTTGACTTGAGTGTAAAGATGGGTAGATTATTGGTATGATCATGACTATGGGTTCTCTTTGGCCAGTAGTGCAAAGTTGAATCGTTGACTGGTATGATCATGACCATTGAAATTATAATTGAATATTTTTAGCTTAAACGTAAAGGTGAATTGATCAACATGGTTATAATTATGGTTTATATAGATTTTGAAATGATTATATATTTCTTTGAGATATTAATATATTTGGCCTGTAGTGCAAATATGAACTGTTGATGAATATCTTTGGCATGTATTGCAAAGATGAATTGTTGATGAATATCTTTGAGTGCGTAGTGCAAAGATGAACTGTTGTTGAATATCTTTGGCACTGTAGTGCAAAAGATGACTGTTGTTGAATATCTTTTTGCACAGTAGTGCAAAGATGAAATGATAATGAATATCTTTAGCTTTTGTAGTGCAAAGATGAATTATTGATGAATATATTTGGCTCGTAATGTCTGAAGATGACTTGTTGTTGAATATCTCTGGCCTGTAGTGCAAAGATGATTTGTTGATGAATATCTTTGGCTCGTAATGCAAAGATGACCTGTTGTTGAATATCTTTGGCCTGCAGTGCAAAGTTGACTTGTTGATGAATATCTTTGGCCCGTAGTGCAAAGATAAATTTATTAGTATGATTATGAACATGAACTGTGATTTGGTATAACCATGATCTTTGATGTTTCAGGTGATGAAAATTATCTTTATCCTGGATGAGAAAAGAAATTTAGAACTACAATTACGATTATGAGTTATAGATGTGATTGTGGACATGAATTGTTGATTGATGTTACAGGGATAAAACATTGTTGGTGGACTTTTAACACGGAGAAGATAATAGATTTTATGGTCTATTTGACTCTTCTAATGGATTGCTCGTTCCGCTGTAACTATGGTGGAAAAAGTTTATCATCTACCAACTCACAGCATATGTGTTGTTGTATTTTGCACGATAATTGTTGTAATAAAGTTGTAGTTGTTTTCTGTACCATGTATTTGGCGACTCAGAATGGGTTGGATGGAATGGACCTATTTTGGGGTTGTCACATTTGGTATCAGAGCTATAAGTAAAGAGCCCCGAGCCTCTCGCTGGTGACTTCCTATTGATGGGGGATCCACCGAAGCCGGACTGTGGTGGTGGGGGCGGCAGTTCTCTAATGACAAAGCCCGATAGTATCATTGTGTGGTCTTTGTCGTCGATGGTACATTTGTCACATTTGGTATCAGAGCTTAGGGATATGATCTCTGGCGGATGATAGGTATCGCTGTTGACTTTCTGTTGATGGGGGATAACATTATATCAAATTTACTCCATAATATTCAAAAAATAATATTTATAGGAAATTCATCTTTATTTATAAAAGTTGGGGTCTTACAATTTTAGTTTAATTAACACATATTTTTGGATAAGTGATACAAATATTTAAAAATTTATAGTAAATTATTAATGGAGCTATTCTAATTAGAGTGATTGAGTATGTTGATAGTTTAATTTTTGGTGCATAACTCAAAAAATATTATTTGAATTCTTAATTTCATTTTTGTTATAAGCCATGTGATTCCCTCACAATGAGGGAACTTTCTCCTGCCCTTCTTCTTTCCTTTTCCTTCTCTAATTAGGATTACTCCCCCCGACTCCTCTCTCTCTATATAAAGGAATGAAAATTTGAAGGAAATAATAAGAATTCTCTCTGAAGAATTTCTCTCTCTTTCTCTCTTACTTATTCTCTCTAAATTTATGCAGCAATTATAAGAGTATATTTATACACTTTTGCTAAAGTTTTATAACACGTTATCGGGGATTTTGAGCTCTCAACCAACCGAGAGGCGGTAAAATCAAATTCTTGTAATTTATTATTATATTTAGGTTTGGCTATACCACCAATAATATAATTTTATTCTTATAATTGCCATTAAATTCTGTTATTTACAATGGTACCATCTATCCTTGTTAATCTTACAAGACTTGGTGGGAACCTTTTTCATTTAATATTCTGTCGGAATATCTTGTCGGTGTGAATTTCACCTGACCTGGTTCCATCATTTATTATTTCGCATTTAATATTCTGTCGAAATATCCTGTCGATGTGAATTTCACCTGACCTGGTTCCATCATTTATTATTTCGCATTTAATATTCTCGCATAGGAATATCGTATATGGTGTAATTTCACACGACTGGTTCCATTATTTATTATTTCGCATTTATTATTCTGTTGGAAATAACCTGTCTGTGCGGTCGGTCTATCGCATGCATGGTGAAATTCTTTTGTTATTCCATTATTTATTATTCTATTGGAATAACCTGCCTACGCAGACTACCGTATGCATGGTGAAATTCTTATGTTATTCCATTATTTATTATTCTTTTGGAATAATCTGTCTATGCGAACTACCGCATGGCGGGTGAAGATCCATTTGCATTATGCTAATAACATAAATATAAGAATATTTATATTTGCATTTTATCACCACTTGAGATCGTGACGTAGTTAATTTTCATATTTCATACATGCAATTATTTATTGTTTTAATAAATAATAAAATTATGTTTTAACCCAGAATAGATGGCAAACTTGGCAAAAATAGATTTTTCTATTTTGAAAATTTCTGGAGACAACTATTTGGCTTGGGCACTTGATGCAGAATTGCACCTTAGTACAAATGAGTTAGAAAAGACCATTGAATCAGGAAATACAGCTACTTCGGCACAAAATGCAAAAGCCATAATCTTTCTTCGTCACCATATTGATGAATGATTAAAGACTGAGTATTTAACAGTCAAAGATCCTTTAAAGATTTGACCACCTAAAATTGGTTGTTCTCCCTAATGCCAAATTTGAGTGGCTTAATTTAAGTCTACAAGATTACAAATCAATTACGGAATATAGTTCCAATGTTTATAGAATAACCTCTACTTTGGTTTTGTGCGGAAATCCAGTTTCTGAATCCCAAATGTTAGAGAAAACACTCTCAACTTTTCATCCCACCAACATGATTCTGTCACAACAATATAGACAGAGTAAGTTCACAAAATTCAGTGACTTGTTATCTATCCTCCTTGTTGCAGAAAAGAATAATGAATTGTTGTTGAAAAACCATCAAGTAAGGCCAACGGGTGCTACCCCATTGCCAGATATTAATAGCACGTCATTCCAGCAGAATAAACGTGGCAATAGATAGTCATATAAAAAGAAGCCTTGGGGACGAAAGAATAAACGAGGCTATCATAACAACAAATTCCAGAACCGCGACAATTCAGGCCACCAGAAGTGGCAAGTGTGCGAAGTCGGGTAAAAATAAAGAAAATGCAACACGGATAAAGAAACAAACCGGATGTTTGTTTTAGGTGTGGGATGAATGGGCATTGGTGGCGTACTATATAAATGCGGTAGAGGCATCTGGTTGATTTATTCCGAGAGTCTCGAAAGAACAAAGTAATGGAGGAAGAAACAAACTTTGTTACTCATCAATTGAATATTGTTGATGATCCACTGATGACCCTGATGAGGAAAAGGTTGTTGATATTCTTGAACCTTACGAAAGTATCATTTGGAATATCGTTTAATTTTTGTTTTAATTAAACATCCTACATGTATAATATTATTAGTTTTCATTCTATACGTGGTATATGTTTATCAAGAATAAAATTATATATGAAATGTAACTTTTCTTATTTATGTTTTTACATGTGTCGTAATAGACCATCTTTAATGAAGATCTTCTAAATCGGTTCTACTATTTTTGAAAAATAGAATATCCTAGAAAAACTTCATTAAATTTCTTTTGGATTATATACTATGAAAATTAGATCAATTGAATCTCATACTCTTATGATTCCAAAAATCATAGATCCCAAATCCTTTATGCTTTGGCATGAAAGACTCGGTCGTCATCCAAGTACTTCTATGATGCGTCATATTATTGAAAATTCTACTGGTCATCCTCTCGAAAATAAAAAGGTTTTTCCTAGTATTGAATTTCCTTGTGCTGCGTGTTCTCGAGGAAAGTTAATTGTTCGACCATCACCAGTAAAAGTTTATAAAGAAGCCCCTAAATTCCTAGAGAGAATTCAAGGAGACATTTGTGGACCCCTTCACCCATTGTCTGGTCTATTTCGATATTTCCTAGTTTTTAATAGATACTTCAACTAATTGCACGCCCATTGATGTTAAGGGCTAACTTACCTACCTCAGTTTGGGGTCATGCAATTCTTCATGCTGAAGTCATCATTCAAGTAAGACCAACGACTCTTCATAAATTTTCTCCTCTATAGTTAGTTCTTGGATAGATACACAACATATCACACTTTCGAGTTTTTAGAAGTGCATTATATGTTCTAATTGCACCTCCACAAAGAACTAAAATGGGAGCCCAACAAAGAATAGGTATTTATGTTGGTTTTGATTCTCCTTCTATTATCAGATTCTTGAGCCTTTAACTGGGATATGTTTTTACTACATGTTATGTAGATTGTCATTTTTGATGAATCTGTATTTCCACCTTTAGGAGGAGGGAAAGTTTTAAATAAAAAACCCTCTGACATATCATGGAATGCATCAGAATTAAATTCACTTG
Organism: Panax quinquefolius; assembly: GCA_020205615.1. NCBI lineage: Eukaryota > Viridiplantae > Streptophyta > Magnoliopsida > Apiales > Araliaceae > Panax > Panax quinquefolius. The sequence goes on from CM035165.1 coordinate 27,737,385, forward strand.
ATCCTTGTACAGGACAATGTGAAATTGAAGTTCAAAGAATTATTTGTTTATAAAATATTGCAAATCAAATGCCAGATCCATTTAATGATGCTAGAAAAGTGATAAAGTCATATACACCTGCAGTGAATACTCCAGCAGAGATAGAAATACCTATTGAAAAAAATCAATTCCTGAAGAATTGACAAATAAGGTAATAGAAGAATCTAAACCACACCAGAAGCGTGGAAGACAAGTTAGTGAGAGACAACATGTACCACGATAATCAAAAGCAAATAAGGGAATCCCAGAAGGAATACCCGCTCCAGAAGAAGCACTTATTCCAAGAGTGAGAATAACCCCAGAAGAGGTACAAACCGCTCCAGAAGTAGCACTTATTCCAAGAGTGGGAATAACCCCAGAAGAGGTACAAACCGCTCCAGAAGTAACACTTATTCCAAGAGTAGGAATATCCCCAGAAGAGGTACAAACCACTCTAGAAGCAGCACATATTCCAAGAGTGGGAATAGCCCCAGAAGAGGTTCAAAATCTCAGTAAAGGGATAAGAGATGAACACCAAGAGTTCTCAATAAATTATGTACATGATGAGAAAATATGAGATTGAAGCAAAGTCATGATTGACGATATATTTCCTTTCTTTATAGCATAAGATATTACTTTGAGTCCTGACATGGATCCTGAACCACAAAACGTGGAAGAATGTCGGAAAAGAAAAGATTGGCCAAAATATAAAGATGCTATTCAAACTGAGCTAAAATCTCTATTGAAAAGAGAAGTATTTGGACCAGTAGTTCAAACACCGATGGGTGTAATCCTGGTTGGAAACAAATGGATATTTGTACGAAAGCAAAATGAGAAAAATGAAATTGTGAGATATAAAGCCTGATTTGTAGCTCAATGGTTTTCACAAAAATCTGATATTGATTATCAGGATACAGACTCTCCAATGCGTAATGGATGGAATCACTTTTTGCTTTCTGATAGGTATGACAACCATGGAAGGTTTGGAAACACGTCTGATGGATGTTGTAACAGCATACCTATATGCCTCACTTGAAGTGAGATTTATATGAGAATCCCTGAAGGATTGAAAATGGCTGAATCACAAAGGCCCAGTCACATATATTCAATCGAGTTACAACGCTCATTATATGGATTGAAATAGTCTGGTCATATATGGTATAATCGACTTAGTGATTATTTAATAAAAGATGGATATATAAATGATCATGTATGTCCATGTGTTTCTATTAAGAAATCACAGAGTGAATTTTCCACCATTGCTGTATAGGTGGATGATTTGAATTTTGTAGGTACTCCTGAAGAACTCACAAGAACTATTACTTATTTAGAAGATGAATTTGAAATGAAAGATCTTGGAAAGACAAAATTCTGTTTAGGAATACAAGTGGAGCATTTAACATCTAGAATTTTTGCTCATCAATACACATATGCTGAAAAGATTCTCAGTCGTTTTCATATGGATAAAGCTCATCTTTTGACTACCCCGATGGTTGTTCGATCTTTAGAAGTTGATAAAGATCCATTTTAGCCTCTAGAAAGCGGGGAAGAAGTTCTTGGACCTGAAGTTCCATGCCTAAGTACAATGGAAGAAGTTCTTGGACCTGAAGTTCCATGCCTAAGTCACTACACCAAAAATGGCCTCTAGCGAAGGAAATTTTGTGAAGGAATTTATTCCTTCACATGAGGAGTTGTTTAGTGAAGGAACAGTGAAGGAAAAAAGTATAGTGACAATATAGTTATTAGCGAAAGAAACATCCTTCACAATTTATATTTTTTTCCTCACAAAATTGGGACGATAGAAAGATTTTTGGAGCCAATTTATGATGAAAATTTGCGAGGAAAAAATCTATTTAGTGAAGGAATTGTTACTCACTATATATCATTATTCAGAAGTTTTTTTGCGAGGGATAAAATTGGTCGCTATCTTGTTCTAAATAATTTGTTTTTGAATTAATTGTGGTGAATTATAAATACCTTAAATTTTTATTCTTAATAATATTTTTAAATAATTTATAATATTAAATATTTTATTAATTAAAATATTAAGTTATAATAATTTAAAATTTAAAATATTATAAATTGACAATAAAAAATTATAATAATTAATTCACTAACTTCTAAAAATATAATCACTTATTTAAGCTGAATAATGAAATAAAATAACTTTTGGCTAATCACTAATTTAATCACTGATTTAATACTCTTTATTACCCTTGACAAAAATACCTCCCCTAATCATACATTCAAAATTATAAACTAAAAAATTCAGCCCCAAATTATGAACAGACCCTAGGAACCACGACAATCGGCATTCTTTGTTTTACGTTGAAGCGATTCTGACGATTGCGGCCACATTTATGCGGTTACTTCTCATTAGTCTTTTCTCATTTTCACCGAGCTAGGCTCGAATAATTCCACGATAGCAACTCCATCCTTCGTCTGCATCAAGGCTTGGCACCTTGCAGTTAGTTTCTCCACCGACGAAATTCGCATTAAAAAGTAGGAAGCGCCTATCGAAGAGCCTCTTGAGGCGCGATTTAAACCATGAGCTTTCCGTATCGGTTCGAACGATGATTCTCGATGCGTTTGAGAGTCGATTTTCATTAGAGGCATAGTTGTGACTTTAACTTTTCATTATTGTCTAGCTAATAGTTATACTCTCATCACTTACATTGGTTTGTGTTAATTTTTAATTTCTTTTCTTCGTTTTCTTAGAAATCAATCTTGCTAGCATGCTGCTAATTTTGGACAGTTTTTATTTCTTTTCGCTAGAACTACGATTGATTTTGGAAGAAATCTACTTTTTAAACTTTAAGTGATATATAACCTTTTAATTTGGGGTCGATTTCATATTTTTAAAGCGAGAGTAATTAAAGAAAAAGCAGGTCTCTTGGACATCTGTTACTAGTTAGAAATACACGAAAGATGCATTCTTTAGTCTTTAGTCTATTCTTTTGTGGGGAGTTCTTCCGCCACAGTCATCTTGGTGTTTATATTTGACACTTGCTTAGGCCGAAAGGGCAAGGCAAATTGGTTGTGACATATTTTTAAGATCTTATGAATTCAGTCGAATAATTTTGCTTAAGATCTTGTGAATTCACCAAAATTCTTACAATGTTGTAACATATCACCTCCCTCCACTATATAACTGATCTTCATCCTCTAATTTGTTGGGACGATTGAAATCCTTTTGAAACTATGAAACTTGAGAGTACTTATCTTTGTTATTTCGGGCATGTGGTGCAGTAAAGAACCTTGCATTAATGGTGTATATAACATTTGACTTCGGTGACAAATCCCATTCTCGAGTTTTTAGAGGAATGGAGTACTTACTCGTTATTATTTAGCATGAGAGGTTTGTTGATTTTTCTTGCACTTTCAGTATGGGTAGAAATGTGGTTTGTATGATAGTGTCTTAAAACTTTGAAGTATTACTTATTTATACTTTATATATGTCAATTATTGCTCACTTTTGAATCTTTTGACTGCGCAGAACTTGAAGGTTCATGAGAACGAAGACAGTTATTTTCCTCAACTAATTGAAAGAGGATACTAATCCTTTTGTTTCGTCGGCGTCCCTTATTTGCCGGATCACTTTGGTGCATCAGGAATAAACATGTGAATGATATTCCTATTTAATATATGATTTGATTATGATATATATATGAATGAATATGCAAGTATGCTTGCATGAAGAAAAATCCTTTATAAAGTCCTTTGATAGATAATAGAAATATATATACAAGGACTTAGAATGAATTGATCAAATATGTTAGGTTGATCCTACATAAGCAAAAGCTTGACTTTGTGAAGTCCTTAAAAAGAAATGATGTACAAGGACTATAAATATAGAAAGATCAAGCATGTTAGGTTGATCTTATATTTGTAATAGATAGGCTTGTCGATCGTCGAACCTTTGCACCAAAAGTCGTGATCTGCCGGGAGAGTCGAATGAGTCGACTCGGGAGCTATCGGAGGCGGAATAGGAGTATGCAAGATAGTGAGATCTCGGAGTTCGTAGACTTCGAGGAAGCGAAGAAGGATCGTAGTGTGTCGAGAAGAGCTTCCTCGGGATCGTAGTGTCTTTGAGGAAGTCGTATTCGAGAATCGTGAGAGAGCGACTGTCTCTAAGCCGAACGACCATCTGCTAGAAGCCAGTATGAAAGCGTAGACTACACTCGAGTCGTAGAGTCTAGCGATGCCAAAAGCAAGACAAGGATCGTAGGCTACACTCACGAGATCGTAGAGTCCTTTGAATGAATCACGAGAGAGATCGTAGTCGGGCAAGATCGGATGAAAACAACAAGCCAAAGGCGAGAAATCGTAGAGTGTCGAGATCGATCTCGGGATCGTAGTGTATGCTGCGGTAGGAAATTTGAATCGTAGAGTGCGAGAACTACGACTCAAAGAAGTGCTCACAATGCTAAAGTCGGGATCGTAGAAGCGGAATCGGTTCTCAGCGAATGAGCACTCCCGAGAATATCAAAAGTGCGAAGCCTCACGGTTGTGCTTTGCAAAGATGCGATCCACGATAAGGGAACGAGAGAGCACTCAGCGAATGACATGCGGGCTAGCGGAGAACTAAGCAACAATCAATCGACATCAAGATTGAGTTGAAAGGCCCTTCGTGATGAAGTCTTCCACAAGATGATTCAAAAGAAGACTTGGTGACTAAGGAAAAATCGACTAATGCGATTCTTGACAAGAAAGCAGAAGACAACGACCTTGGAAGTAACCAAGATCGTAGTGTTTGCCAAACAAAGAAGGGGTGATGGAAAGTGAAGCGAGATCTTTGGTCGACCTACGAAAAGCAAGGCTAAAGTGATTAAGTCTTAGTGTCGGATCATTGATGATAAGTGAGCGGGAGATCTGAGGAGAAAGTAAAATTTGGGCGCACCACAAATCTGAAGTGTCTTAATATTGAGAAGGGGACGGGACAAGGAATCGAGGCCATCGATGTCGAGAAGCTGTCGAAAGCAAGCGAAGTATTGAAGCCTTTGCATAATCTGAGGAAGGGTGTTCTACATTGAAGATCAATCAACACTCTTCGGATCGTAGTGTTAACTCTACCAACCAGCGAGCAACACTCAACAAGACACTACGATCGAGGTCCTTGAAGGCGTGCATCGAGAATCGTAGAGTTCGAATACACGAAGGCTGAAGCATTGGCAGCGGTTCAATCGAAGAGTAATATTGAACAAGTGCTTATTGAGAGCATCGATGCAAAAGGACAACCTCGATCTAGAAATCGGAAGAGATAAAGTCTTGACACTTGAAGGCGGTAAAGTGATACATCGGCGAGGCGGGTGAAGCGATGAAGCTGCGGATGTCGGAAAAAGTATGACATGTCACATCAAGCGATCTACCTCAAGCGACTCGAGATCTGCGAAGACATTTGAATAGCTTCAGCGGCTACTTTCCAGCGGAAGAATTGGGAAGATGTATAAATGTAGAAGAGTTTCAAAGATCAAAAGGTTGCTTTGGAGTTGTGAGTTTTGGAGAGAAGGTGGGTGATCGAATCAAGTGATAGTGAGTCAGGAGGCTCACTCTACGATCCACGAGAACACTCGAAAAGTCGGATCAAGCAAGAAGTAGAAGTGTGAGTTCTACTATGTAGAAGTGAGAGCTCTACTACATGAAGAGTGTTACGAGCTAGAGAGAGAAGAAAGAGCATCATGCCATCTGGATGTCCATCATGGGAAGACTCTAAGTACATGAGAGAGAAGAGCTTACGGTCGACTTAGCAAGTCCATCATGGGAAGGCATCGAGTAGCAAGAAGGGAGATCACAAAAGCCATCTTGGTGTCAAGCATAAGAAAGCTTTTAAGTACCTTGCAGAAGAGCTTACAGTCATATTAGAAGCCTCTCGTATGCGACCATCAAGTACCAAGGAGAATGATCTTCAAGGCGGTTCATCGAGGGTCATCGGAGTAGTTGAAAGCAACCTAAGAAAGTGAGCATCATGCTGACACTCAAGCTGCTCTTCAAGGATGATCAAGCCAAGCTGCTAGGGATAGAAGATGTTTGAGCATGAAGACATCTTAGCGACGGCTGCAAACTCAACAACAACAAACAAACAACTCAGCGAAAGCGAGGGGCTGAGGGTCCTTGTCGGAGGCTACTAAATGAAAAGCGGGGCCAAAAGGGTCCTTATGGGAGGACTAAACAAAGCGAGGGCCAAAGGGTCCTTGTCGGAGGACTAAGCGAAGTTCAAACTGCTTTGGGCTTGAAGAGTTCTAGGGAACTAGAAGAGTCCCAGCTGCTTTGGCCTTGAAGAGTTCTTAGTGAGCTGAAGTCCCAAAGGCTGCTTTGGCCTTGAAGGAATCGTAGAGATTGAGGGTCTTGCCCTTCCTTGGTGGAAATCTGCTGCTAGTTGAAAGCGAGAAGAGTGGATTAGGAGCTTGAGTCTACGAACCACTTAAAACCTCTTGTGTCTTTTACATTATGTCATTTACATTATATATAAGCTGCTGCTATAAGCTGCTATGTATGTTTTAGCGCTTACAACTAAACTAACTTGATGAACATTATGCGTATAATTATGAATATATCGATGAAGGGAATCTTTTACTTATTCATTTGTGCTTGAAAAGATTCTTATGTTTGTGTCATATATACTCTAATATGAACAATACATCATAAACGAGAAAAGTATTTGAAATAAAAGGATCTATTCAACCCCCCCCCTTACAGATCTATTGTGCCCACGGGAACTAACAATTAGTATCGAAGCGGGTTCTCATGCTATATTCAAAAAGCTAATCGCTTTGAGTGCGATCGAGGCACCAACATTGTTCTAAACTTAGTTTAGTAGTAAGTAACTTGTTATATCGAGAAGAGCTCACACGTTGGAAATATGTGTATAGGTAAAAATGTGTATACACAGAAAATTTGCTTTCGATTGGTCCATATCCTCGATTTGCTATATCAACAAGACCAATCCTAACTGCGATCGATCTTGTAGTCGAAGACAAAGGCGAGAGAGAGAAAGAAGCGAGAGACATCGGTGACAAAGAGTAAAGCATTCATCGATCACGAAAGATGAAGAGGTCAGCGTACTAAGAAATCTTGATCGAGAGAGAAAGAAAATCTTCTCAAACTTATGGTGACCGACCAACAATTTGGGTGCTATCTTTGTAAACTCAAAAAATGTCAAAGATCTTAATGCTACGATTCTCTTGATCTACATCTTCAAGACCACTGATTGATTGATGAAAGGCCAACAAGAGCATTAAATTTATCGGGGAGCAAAAAGTAAAGCCATGCACATCGATACCCAAACTCGGTATATCTTGATAAATGGTATTTAAATGGCGGCGGTAAAAAGTGCGGTTCCTCACTATTATAAATGTACATCATTATTGCATCTTCTTATGAACTATAACGAGTATACATCGAAAGTCATAATCTACCTAAAAAGGTGAGAGAGAAAGTAACATGAGGATGGAAACTCAAATGACTACAAATTTTCTCTCCATCCAAGTTTTAGGTTGAAGATGATATCTTGAAGGAAATGCGAAATGGGTCGTAAGAGCATCATGAACCTAATGAGCGTTATGTGAAGTAATCTTTCTTTGATGGGTTAGTAGTATGTATGTACAAGCCTATGTTCTAAGTGTTTGTTTGACAACACACGAGAGCATGATGATCGATTCTGCAAGAGGATCTTCTGATTTTTGTAAAGCTGATCACCTCGATGAATCATTTGGATACTCCTAAAATCGTGGGTGATTCTCACTCTGTGAACACTTAAACATTATGAACATAACCCAGTGAATGATGAAACCATCATAGATAGAGAGTGTGTTATTAAATGTCAAATCACACACACTCACCATCATGCATCTCAAAATATATTATCATAAGATAGTTGCATGTATGGATATATGCATTGATGATAAATATGATGATTATCCAAATAAGAGGAGCAGGGGTTTAGAAAACTAACCTAGCGGGACCCATTTAACTATGGGTACCAAAAATAGAAATATATTTAAAACTGCGGTATTTGGACGGTCGACCACACTAAGGAATGATGAAGCGAAGACTTGATCGAGAAGATCTGACGGTGAAGGCTAAGGACATTCGAGAAATGAGTCGATAAAGTTCTATATGTTCAAGCTTGTCCTTGAAGACCCTACGAGCTAGCAGGAATGGAGCTCACATGGTTTGCTTTGTCTGTATATGAGAGCATGCCATGAAAGCGAGAAGATAAAGAGGATTCTATGTGCCCATATCAAGAAAAGGCATGCTTTATGGAAAGGATCCTCGAGGAAGCTCTATGAGAAGATCATTGAGCTTAAGACAAAAGGAGTTCTTTATGAAGCGAGAACTTCTCAAAAAACAAAGGGGTGACAAAGAAGACTACGTTCGTAGTCTTTGTCGAATGATCGTAGAGTGATCGATCACGAAAATACTCATCTCTACGATCTGAGGAAAACTAAGCAAGCGATGATGATTCGGTCGAGAAGGAGAAATCTTTGGGCGACCTTCAAATAAACATGAAGAAGGAATCACATCTATAGAGAAAATGACATCAACAATGGGGAAGCGGTGATACATTAAGGAATAATGACACTATTAAACACTGGAAGAGATGTACCGACTCTGAGTCCCAAAACTTTGTGGGTGATGAACCATATGAAGATCCGTAGTCGGTAGGAGCGTCTCAAAAGCGTACTGATAACCCTTGACCACCCGATCCATAATCGTGAAGTTTCTACGATCGAACACATGATCGTAGTGTAAAGCGAAGGACACCACGATTTGAGCAATGCGAGATATCGGTGGTAGAAAGACCTCCCCATCGGAAAAGGTCTAATGAGATGTCATTGAAAATCTTTGTCTTAGTATTTCATCGGAAAGCGCCTCGGGGACAAACGACCCTTAGCTAACTCTAAGAGGTTGGCCCTTCACGAGCTACCTTATCCCGGAAGGAATGCTTGATCTAGTTCATCTCAAAAGAACCAAGTCGGTCAGCGATCGTAGAGTTGAACTTGAAGAGGACTAAGCGATTGTAGTACAAACTCAGCGATCGTAATCTTTGTCTAAGCGATCGTAGTGCGACCTCGGTGACGAGAAGAAGACAACTCAGCGATCGTAGTCCTACCAAAGGGTATTCGGTTCAAGGGCATGAAGAATGAGACATCTGCTAAGCCATTCAAGTTGAGGAGATAAGTTTGAATACATCGGTGATTGAGCTATCTTTGCATCGAAGTAAGGAGGAAAAGCGAAGCCATCCACTGCGGCATCTCGAGAAATTGATCGTTGAGTAAACAAATGAAATCGTAGAGTCTATAGCTATCTCATCATGTTACTCTACGAATCAAAAGGTCAGCGGTCAAAGCCGCGTCAATTAAGCGTCCACTCCTCTAATAAGCTGAAAAGTTGTGGGGAATTCTGACTCATTCTTGGGCAGCGTGCAACCAATGGACGAGTTGACACATCACTAAGTATCACGAGTTAGAAGGAAGCGCCAAAAAGACAAGTTCAAATCTGCATGAGCAGTTACCAAAAGATATCGAACCTTTCTCCTCCCATTTTCAAAACCCTAGAAAGCTTTTCAAGAGCAAAATCGAGTTAACCTTCGAGTCTAACCAAATCTTAGTCGACCGTCTCGCGCATAATCTCTCTCTAAATCAAACACCCACCCGGTCTTGAGCGATTGAATGGGAAGCGGCAAGTTATCACCGGCATTGACTTGGAACCAAATCGTTTGCAAATTACGAGAAGAAGTTCGAGGGGCGTCCTTAGACTCGTAAAGGAATTTGGGTTTCGAGAATGTCTCGGCGAGTACTCGTGTATACATTGACACTGGTTAAGGAGTTCTACTCAAACATCTCCATAAACTACGGAACTCTATCTACCGAGGTTAAAGGTCGATTGAAAATTTGAAATCTTGACCTTAATCGATGCCTAGGGTTCCCTAGCGAAGTGAAGAACCTTGAAGATGTGAGCGTTGAGCAAGCGAAGGAGTTGATGGGATATCAAAAAAAAACTCTAGCTTCAAAGATATGAAGAAGAAGGAGTTCCACTGAAGAGTATGAGTTCTAGCTGAAATTGTAGGAAAGTGCATTACGTGCAAAAAAACACACGCACATGATACGGTGATTGATCGACAATTTGAAGATTATATCGGACTATAGTCTTTGAAGAAACAAATTGACTTTGGAGCAATTTTGTTTGATCATATCTCTAAGTGGGTAGAGAAGTGTGAAGAAACCCTTGACCAAAGTGTTTCATGGAAAATTTCTTTGAGTATCATCTTGAAGAAAAAGCTAGGTGGAAAGATCGAGGATGATGAGGAGAAGCCACGAATGTGCACAAAGTAATGTCTCCACAGTTATTTGAAAAGCTGGAAGAAGAACCCCAAGGAGAACAAAGGGTGGCAATTTGGGAGCGTGATGAGAGCCTCTGCAAAGAAGAGGAAGGCGGTAAAAGCGAGAGAGCTACGAGTCGGTGACTCTACTGAAGCATTTGAAATCACTGACCGAGGAAGAAATCAAAAGTGGTGAAAAAAATTTGGTGAAGTGAAGAAGAAAGCCAGGCCCCACGAGGAGAATCTCCTCCTTGAACAAAGATAAGGAAGAAGAAGCCCAAGCTGCTGAGACCACAAAAAAAGAAGAAAGCGCGGGTTGCTTCAAGGGCGATCGACAAGAAAGCTAAGTCCCCCCAGTCGGCATTGAGAAATGAAAGTGAAGGTGATGTGATGGAAGAAAAGTGCTCAAGCCCATGGCGATTCTCGGAGAAAGCTGACTACGATGAAGAAAAAGAATTGAGAATGATCAAAGTGCATCCCCAAGTGCTGCTGCCCCAACTTTGCCCAGAGAGAATGGGTCGGAAAATACTATTCTAGAAGAAGAAGAAGAACATGTCCCCTCGATCGAAAGCTCTCATGATGGTTCGAGAAAGTGATGAGGCCAAGAAGAAGAATGCCCTTGCCGGTCTTGATCTTGAAAAAGTTTATCGATGAGCAAATGGAGTCGGAGAGGTGAAAAGAAGAAAAGTCTGTCTCTCAATAGTTGAACCTCTACGAAGAAGGAAAGCTATTTCTGATTTGCAAGCCCGGTTTGCCTCAAAGGAGATATGTGATCAAATGCCATCATTGAATTAAGTGATGATGAATCTGTATCCCAGGAGAAGATCTTTGAAGAAGAAGCCGGTGATGAAGAAGAAGTATCTAAGGAAAGTCTTGATGAAGAAAGTTAGGATAATGAAATTGAAAGAAGGATTCTCTGTTGGAGATGATCAAGAAGAGTCGAACATGAAATGCTGACATGAAGATGATCCTCTGCTTTGAAGGTGATCTAAATGGTTACAGTTACGAGAAGGAAGAAGCGGAAATGATTCCAACTACGAAGATCGGGAATCGAGAAAACTTCAGAACTCACCCTGTTTCTCTCACACTGCAAGATTTATCGGGAGAATAGTAGTAGAAGTTCCCAATGAACCATCGAGAGACTCCTCTGACGGATGGATAAACCATGGAGGTGAGCAGATCGAGAATAGTAAGAATGACCTCCTTTGACTTGGTCAAGAAGCTGGAACAACATGGAAATGGGTGCCTGACCATTCTCTACAACCACGATGATCTGCTAATGAGATGGTTCTTCGGTGGATGCCATGGCTAAAGGCCATTCTTGAAAAAGATGGAAGCTACTTGGTTGGTGTTATAAGCGGTTTCAAGCATGGGGCGGTGGCTCGAGAACTTTCAAGAGTGAAGAAGTTTGCCACCAAGGTGATCACAAACCGCCCCACCAAGATCTATCGACATCTTTGGAAATCTCTACATCCCCTACGATCGTAGGGTGGACTCTGAAGGAAGAAGAACCATGTGTCAAGAAGGCGATCGTGAAGAGATCGATCACTCTCTGCTTATGATGTTCAAATCAATCTCGAAGTCTCCTTATGATCAAACTTTGCTATGAGACACTCCATCATCCTCCTGACGCAATTGGTACTCCTGATTGTTCGGATTATCCACACCTTTGAAAATCTGTCCAAAGATGACAATCGTAGAGTCGATCCATTGCCCATCTGAAGCTACCAATCAAGAGGATCAAAAGCGCTTTGGGCGGGAACTCTGAAAAACTCGATGATTTAAGCAAGAAGATATCTATGCTCATTGAAGAATCACGAAGCGAGAATAGCGATGAGGAGATGACTCTTTCGGCCCACAAGCTTGAAGCTATTTTGGTGATGTATCTCTCAAACTCAAGAGAGAGATAACATCTATCGAGAAGGCCATCAAGATCGGAAAAGCGAAGCTCTACAAGTTAGGGAGGCCAATGAAAGCGATCGAAGCCCTCTCGACAAGATTGACGATCTGAAAGCAGTCCTTCTCATCTGACTTGAACTCGGATGACAAGAGCTAAAGTTTGAAGTTGCAAACTCCTCTACGATGGGCGACTTATGTCCAACATGGGCGGACTCTCTCAAATGATTGATGACAAAAAGGGGGGGAAAAAAAAAGAAAGAAGAAGAAGAAGAAGAGGTTAAGGGAGAAGAATCGAAAAGAAGAAGGTAGCGGCGGCGGATAAAGAAATCATCATCGGGGGCACTGAAGATGATGATACCAAAATCATAAAGTGAAAGGAACCCGGATCGAGAAAGTGTGTGAAGGGGAGCCAAGCAAAGATAGAAGATCATCATCGAGGGGGGAGCAAGAAGCGAAGCGAGAATCGGATGAGTAGGTGATCGACAAGCATCTGGAAACATCGTGGAGCGAGGAGGTACATCTCTGATACATTAGTATGTTACGGATCCGGGATGTAGAATATACGAATATATAATTGCCATATTAATATAAATGACATTCATGATTAAGCATTTAGAAATCTGATTTGCTCTTTGTATCTAAGATTCATTCATAACATGCATATGCACTTATTATTTTTGTCATAATCAAATAGGGGGAGATTATCGGGAATAAACATGTGAATGATATTGATATTTAATATATTCTATTTAATATATGATTTGATTATATATATATATATATGAATGAATATGCAAGTATGCTTGCATGAAGAAAAATTTATAAAGTCCTTTGATAGATAATAGAAATATATGTACAAGGACTTAGAATGAATTGATCAAATATGTTAGGTTGATCTACATAAGCAAAAAACGACTTTGTGAAGTCCTTAAAAAGAAATGATGTACAAGGACTATAAATATAGAAAGATCAAGCATGTTAGGTTGATCTTATATTTGTAATAGATAGGAAACATCGATCGTCGAACCTTTGCACCAAAAGTCGTGTAATCGCCGGGAGAGTCGAGTCGACTCGGGAGCTATCGAGGCGAGAATAGGAGTATCAAGATAGTGAGATCTCGGAGTTCGTGAGACTTCGGGGAAGCGAAGAAGGATCGTAGTGTGTCGAGAAGAGCTTCCTCGGGATCGTAGTGTCTTTGAGGAAGTCGTGTTGAGAATCGTGAGGCGACTGTCTACAAAGTAGAACGACCATCTCTTGAGAACCCAGTATGAAGCGTAGACTACACTTTCAGTCGTAGAAGTCTAGCGATGCAAAGCCAAGACAAGGATCGTAGGCTACACTCACGAGATCGTAGAGTCCTTTGAATGAATGCGAGAGAGATCGTAGTCGGGCGAAGATCGGATGAAGACAACAAGCCAAAAAGGCGAAATCGTAGAGTGTCGAGATCGATCTCGGGATCGTAGTGTATGCTACTGCAGGTAGAATTTGAATCGTAGAGTCTGAGAACTACGACTCAAAAGAAGTGCTCACAATGCTAAGTCGGGATCGTAGAAGCGGAATCACGGTTCTCGATGAATGAGCACTCCGAGAATATCAAAAGTCTGAAGCCTCGGTTGGCTTTGCAAAGATCGATCGCGGTAAAGGGAACGAGAGAGCACTCAGCGAATGACATGCGAGGCTAGCGGAGAACTAAGCAACAATCAATCGACATCAAGATTGAGTTGAAAGGCCATTCGTGATGAAGTCTTCCACAAGATGATTCAAAGAAGACTTGTTGGTGACTAAGGAAAAATCGACTAATGCGATTCTTGACAAAGAGAAGAAGAAGACAACGACCTTGGAAGTAACCAAGATCGTAGTGTTTGCCAAACAAAGAAGGGGGTGATGGAAAGTGAGCAGAGATCTTGTCGACCTCACGAAAAGCAAGGCTAAAGTGATTAAGTCTTGAGTGTCGGATCATTGATGATAAGTGAGCGGGAGATCACTGAGGAGAAAAGTAAAATTTGGGCCGCACCACAAATCTGAAGTGTCTTAATATTGAAGGGACGGGACAAGGAATCGGGCCATCGATGTCGAGAAGCTGTCAAAGCAAGCGAAGTATTGAAGCTTTGCATAATCTGAGGAAGGGGTGTTCTACATTGAAGATCAATCAACACTCTTCCGGATCGTAGTGTTAACTCTACTGACCAAGCGAGCAACACTCAGACAAGACACTACGATCGAGGTCCTTGAAAGACATGCATCGAGAATCGTAGGAGTTGAATACACGAAGGCTGAAGCATTGGCAGCGGTTCAATCGAAGAGTAATATTGAACAAGTGCTTATTGAGGAGCATCGATGCAAAAAGGACAACCTCGATCTAGAAATCGAGAAGAGATAAAGTCTTGACACTTGAAGCGATAGTAAAGTGATACATCGGCGAGGCGGGTGAAATAGATAAGCTGCGAGTGTCGGAAAAAGTATGACATGTCACATCAAGCGTCTACCTCAAGCGACTCGAGATCTGCGAAGACATTTGAATAGCTTCAATGGCTACTTTCCAGCGGAAGAATTGGGAAGATGTATAAATGTAGAAGAGTTTCAAAGATCAAAGGTTCTTTGGAGTTGTGAGTTTTGGAGAGAAGGTGGGTGATCGAATCAAGTGATAGTGAGTGAGAGGAGGCTCACTCTACGATCCACGAGAACACTCAAAAAGTCGGATCAAGCAAGAAGTAGAAGTGTGAGTTCTACTATGTAGAAGTGAGAGCTCTACTACATGAAGAGTGTTACGAGCTGAGAGAAAGAAGAGCATCATGCCATCTGGATGTCCATCATGGGAAGACTCTAAGTACAATGAGAGAAGAGCTTACGGTCGACTTAGCAAGTCCATCATGGGAAGGCATCGAGTAGCGAAGGGAGATCACAAAAAGCCATCTTGGTGTCAAGCATGAAAGCTTTTAAGTACCTTGCGGAAGAGCTTACGGTCATCTTAGAAGCCTCTCGTATGCGACCATCAAGTACCGAGGAGAATGATCTTCAAGGCGGTTCATCGAGGGGTCATCAGGAGTAGTTGAGCAACCTAAAATTTGAGCATCATGCAACACTCAGCTGCTCTTCAAGGATGATCAAGCCAAATTGCTAGGGATAGAAGATGTTGAGCATGAAGACATCTTAGCGACTC
Source organism: Panax quinquefolius (assembly GCA_020205615.1). NCBI lineage: Eukaryota > Viridiplantae > Streptophyta > Magnoliopsida > Apiales > Araliaceae > Panax > Panax quinquefolius. The sequence goes on from CM035165.1 coordinate 27,752,783, forward strand.
GGCAAACTCAACAACAACAAACAAACAACTCACTGAAGCCGGGGCTGAGGGTCCTTGTCGGAGGACTAAATGAAAGCGAGGGCCAAAGGGTCCTTGTCAGGGGAGGACTAAACAAAGCGAGGGCAAAGGGTCCTTGTCGAGAGGACTAAGCGAAGTTCCAAGCTTCTTTGGGCTTGAAGAGTTCTAGGGAACTAGAAGAGTCCCAAAGGCTGCTTGGCCTTGAAGAGTTCTTAGTGGTGAGCTGAAGTCCCAAAGGCTGCTTGGCCTTGAAGGAATCGTAGAGATTAGAGTCTTTGCCCTTCCTTAGTGGAAATCTGCTAGTTGAAAGTAGAAGAGTGGATTAGGAGCTTGAGTCTACGAACCACTTAAAACCTCTTGTGTCTTTTACATTATGTCATTTACATTTATATCTATAAGCTATAAGCTGTATGTATGTTTTAGCGCTTACAACTAAACTAACCCTTGATGAACATTATGCGTATAATTATGAATATATCGATGAAGGGAATCTTTTACTTATTATTTGTGCTTGAAAAGATTCTTATGTTTGTCATATACTCTAATATGAACAATACATCATAAACGAGAAAAGTATTTGAAATAAAAAGGATCTATTCAACCCCCATCCTATATTGAACTTCATGCTCACCACTTCCATAAACATTGTGGTGAGTATGTGATGTTTTCTTTAAAAAGTCATAGAAATGTGAAACAACTGATTTTTTAAAAATGCTTGCAGGTTTCATATAGGCTCTTTGAACTAACAAATACATTGAAAGTGGCATTTATACAGTACCAAGTAAAGATGATAAAGTCACCGCCTCAAATGCAATTGCAGTAGTTATGATATTGAGTGTTCTATATACTCTTTCTTTTGTGTTTCTAAAGCTGCCACAAATGTTGGTAAGTGTTCTTCCTAAATAGATTGCCCTCAGCCTTACTATATTTCTTAGACATACCGTCTCACCTTCTACTTTAAAGTTGCAATAGTTGGACAGAGATAGATGCAATCAAAGTAGGCAAAATTTTGTTAACATGACTTGAAAAAATGATAACATATTCACATGCAGTAAAAGCCAAACATAGTTCTGCAATCAAATGTCTACCTTATGTCAATTTGCTTAAAATATGGAGGTGTGAGACTTTGGAAATGTATATCTTAAATGGACACGAGTTTCCACTCAAACTTGCATATGCAGCATAAAAGAGAATTCATTTTTTCAATCAAACATCAGTAGTAGGTGACCTTCTGTTGATTTGCTTGAAATCTGCAGGCGTGATTTGGAAATGTATAGCTTAGGAGGACACAAGTTTCCTTTCCACACAAATTGCATATGAAGCATAAAAGAGAATTCTTTATTGTCACAAAGACCCGCATTATAGATATATAGGTTTTGTGGACAAATATTGTATACAAAAAAGTCTAATGAACTCGACGTTTATAGGAGAGGTTGAATTTGTTATTCTCTTTGTAAGTCGTTTCTTATTTCTCATCTTGTTGAAATTGATTTTTGGTGTTGCAGGAGGAACTTTATAGGCCCAACCTTTTTTTCTTAAAAAAAATGATGATGAAGTGAACCTAACATGATGTACACTTCATTCCTTCTAGCTCGTTGTTATTTTTTCAATTTTCTTATGTTAGTTATTAAATATTGTAAGTACTATGATCCTTGGGAGATCAAGATACAATAACAAATTCTGTACTTATCGTGACTTGAGCATTATCTATTTATATATGGAGTATTAGTTTTAATTATTGGCTCTTTATGCAGTTTATTAATTAGTTTGAAACAAGTATGACATTTATATTAATTTGAAATATTAAATTTAATATTTATTATAGCAATTAATAAAATAATAGTAATAATAATAAATATGAAATCACCGATTTGAAAATTAATTATAATTTGCATGAATTTTGATTATTTATCAATTAATTTTTTATTTATAAATTTATAATTTGTGAATGATTTTACTTGAGAAATTGACATTAATGAAGGATTATTTCCCTCACTAATTTGAAGATACATTCTCAATTTATAATTAGTGAAGGAAAATATTCTCTCGTTAAATAAATTTGTTCCTCACAATATATTATTTGTGAGGGAATCAAGTTATTCACTAATTTCAGATAGTCCTTCTTAAAATATTATTTGTGAAAGAAACCAATCTGTCACTAAATAACAATATTCCATTACTAAATACAATTTGTGAAGGAATAAGTTATTCACAATATATCCTTCACAAAAAACATTTAGTTACTACTTAGCGAAGGATACCCAATTGCGAGGAGGTCTAATGCGAGAAATCGAGTGAAGGAAATATTTCTTCGCAATAAATCACTTGTGAGTGATATAATATATCTTGTGAAGGATTTGACCTTCACTAGAGGCCAGTTTTGGTGTAGTGAGTACAATGGAAGAAGTTCTTGGACCTGAAGTTCCATGCCTAAGTGCAATGGAAGAAGTTCTTGGTGTTAGGTTTGTAATATTCATAACGCAATCAAATTGCATAAAATATTATAAGCGTGAAAAAATCGAGTTTAAAAATTTACAAACCATATACCCGGATCATCCTTTATGCATAATTATTAATTAAGCGAAAAGATAAAGAATAAATCATACCCTTGAAGATCGAGCTTCCTCAGTACAAGTTCACCTCCAAATCCTTTCGCGTTCAATCTTGAATCCATGGGTTTGGTTCCTTCCTTTGATCAACGTTAGCCACCCAAATGTTTGGCCTCAGAGGTGATCCACGAGGAAGAAGAAAATTCAAGAAGATGGGTATTTGCTCAAACCCTAGTTTTCTATCTCTATAGAAAGGGTGTACTCTCCCAACAATTGGAATTATTACGTATGTTGAAAAATCAACCACCCATCACACCCATAATAAGACTCCTCTTATTTATAGATGTGGGCAACCCACCTTAACAATTAAGGAATTGAGTTTTAATTAATTAATTCTTTTAATTAATTAAGCTCCCTAATCTTATTAGGGATAATTAATTAAACTCCTTTAATTAATTTTCCTTCCTAATCCAATTAGGAATAAATGAGAGTACTTATATTAAATTAATTCCTAAACTCTTTAGAAATTAAAATAATAATAATTGTAATAATATTAATAAGACTCCTCTTATTAATTTATATTTAATATTTCTAAAATATTAAATAATAAATATTAAGCTATTTAATTTATTCTATCACCATAGATTAAATTAAATATACATAACTATATTATTACTATTATGCCATTAACTTCTTAAATAATTATTCTTCCTTTTATGGTGTGACCCTTTAGGTTCTCCATATTAAATAGGTTGTGAATAAATCAATTAGAACAATTCTAATCTTATTTAAATAAATAAATTAAACAATTAATTTATTTAAATAATATTTATTCTCTGATAAGGATAAGCCTCCCTAGCGATCAACGACTTTCCGGATAATATAGATTTCAACATTAATCATTAAAGAACCTTTGAGTAAATAGTTACCGTACAATTCAATCCTTCCACCATCTGATGTCCCGATTAAATATAAGACATGGAATTACTTTGTCAAGTCTTATTTTATTTAATTATATGTATTTCGATCCTTAAATGCACAACTCAAATAATGCAAATTAGAAACTCCTTTCTAATTTCATTACGCCGCCAAGGACTACTTGGGTTGTCATTTATCGAATCACATAGGACATTTCTCTTCTTTTATTAGAAGTGGTAGATTCTTTATTGATCATACATTATCTCCATGTACAACTTATTATACCCAAGCATACCCTTTGATATACCCTAAGGGTCTTAAGGAATAAGTCAAAGTATAACTCATCATACACAAGATACTATGATGATCTCAAGTCCAAGGATTACTTGTCTTACTATCACTCTGAGGAATTCCTATTGACAAAGCAAATAAAACTCCATTAGGTATTCTTAGCGAGCCACGCGTTCGAGTGAACTTATTCTCTAATAAGCACCTACATACTTGCTTTAGTGTCTCCACACAAATGATCATGAGATCAATCATCCTCATCCGATGAGTGAACGACGTATGTACCAATCTATCTGGATTTACTAATCCCCAATTTAGTAATCAATGATTGGGAACTATTTTAGTTTTAAGCTTTCTAAGAATTTAGATCTCATTAGAATGATCATCATCATTATTCTAAAAGCATTGCTTAAAACTATGGGTTTATCACATATTATAAAACAGCATCATGTAGATAATTAAAAGCCTTTAATAAATTAATACTTTTTATTAATAAATGAATAAGATTGTTACAAAGTATATGCTTTATCATCAAACATGATTGGCTTGTATGCATACTACTTTCAATCTCCCACTTGCACTAAAGCCAATCGCCATGGTATCTTATACTCTTCTTCTCTAAGTGGCGATTATCCTGCTGTTGGATAAGCTTTAGTTAATGGATATGTAATGTTGTTCATGAGAGTCCACTATCTCTATAGTGATTTCCCATCTTTGATGATTCTAATAATCAAATGAAAGTGCCACAACACATGTTTAGATCCAAGATGAGACTTAGGAACTATTCCTAGTTACGTAATGAACTTTTAATCCAAACAATCAACTTGCGACTTCATTTATAGCTATATACTTTGTCTTTATCACTAAACCAAACAACTCTTTCTTTGTTTGGAACCTTTCAATTCAACTGCACCACCTATTCAAGGTAACACTTTACCTTAAAGTGGATTTTAAATCGTCTTGAGTGCATGCGAAAAACTTGAGTCTGTAAAGCCCTCTAGTTTTAATTCGGACCCACCATGAATATGCTCACATCCTTAGTCTTTGGTTATGAACTTTAAGATGTTTTTCACTGTCTTACAGTGATCTTCTCCAGAATATGACCGATCAACATCAGGTCTCGTATATTTCATTGCATACATGATTGTCACTTATGCGATCTCTCTTCTTTGGAGTCTATGGGGACTATTAAGAGAGATACACTCCATGGCTCATCAACATGAGACATCTCTTGGAGTTTGCCATGCTAAAGCGACTTTAGCATCAAATGAATATCGTTCCTTGGGTTAAGTCGAGTATCCTTTTAAATCTATCTATATAGATTTATATCCCCAATTAAGATACTCTTCCAAATTATTCATGGAGGATTGTTTAGACAACTTTATCTTTCTTGATTGTAGCATTGGCATGTTATTCTCATCAAGTAGTATATCAACATATAATACTAGAAATTTCACGACGCTCCCATTGACCCTTTTGTACACACTAGAAGTCTTACCTCATCATCGAATGTAACTCTGGATCATCATCTTCTATGATGTGTACCTCATCATCATCATCCATGATGAATCCATACCCCTAGGTATCTTTGGTACTATTCGATTTACGATTAGATTTGTGGTACAATAGGTCTATCTATCTGAGTTCCTCTTATTTGACTTATAGTGTTTTGTGGTTCTTGAACTTTTCAAGATCTATTATCCTCCCACTAGCCCTTTCAATGATAAACACCTTTATCTTAGAAGGCGGTGTGTTTCGCAACAAACACCTTTTTTGCTAAGTAGGATTATAGAACATATACCTAAACTTACTTTAGGATGTCCCACAAATCAGCACATGTCAAATTTTGTCCCAAGCTTATCCTTTGAAACCTTTTCACATAAGTTGGACAACCTCTTATCTTAACATACTTAAGATTAGGAATCCTCCCCATCCATAACTTTTATGGAGTCTTGAAATTTGGATTTAGAGGTTACCATTTTCAGTAGATATGTCGAGTCATTTCTAGGACATGACCTGAAGGATCTTGGAATGTCGGTAAAATCATTATGGACCGCACCATGTCCAACAAGGTACGATTTTTCCTTTCGGATACATCAATCAACTATTGCATATCGGGAGGCGTCCATTGTGAGAAAACCATTTGAGATGATCTAAAACTTATTGCACAAGTATTTATCCTTGATCTAATCAAAAATCTTAATACTTTGCCAATTTGTTTCTCTTACTAATTCTTTGAACCTTTGAATAATTCATACTTGTATATTCGGAAAATACACACATTCAACTCTTTGAATGATCATCTCATTTTCTTATACTAGTTTGTTCAATTTGCAAAATATATTTTCACGTAAGTCAAGTATACAAAAATTTATTAAGTAATATTCCAGTTCTATATAAAACATTATTATTATAAATAGAACAACAATTGTTCTTAATTATAATACCAAAGTTTTCATTGTCCAACAATAAAATGGAAATAATATTTTAACAAGAACTGGAATACAATAACAACTTATTGACTTAATAGATTTTCCCGTAAGTGATGCTAAACTATAAGTTTCTATAGCTAATGCGGTGACCTTTGCTTCATTTTCCACATATAGGATTACTTATCTTTGTTTAACTTTCTACTTTTTGCTTGGTCCCTTCATAAATCTATATTTATGATAACCAAAGTCGGTATCCAATACCCAAGTAGAACCTTGACTTAAAGAAAAATTTATTTTAAATCATGAACAAATTTGTATTTATAATAGAAACTTCACTAAGCTTCTTTGGTTAGCCTCTGCAAGATGCTTCTCATGATTTCTTTCCGGTGTCCAAAGCTCATTGCGGTGGAAGCAAACTCCTTTGCTATCCATATCGGTTTTGTTCTTATTATCCTTTGTTTATGCCTTTCTATTTACCTTCTTTGAATCGTTCTTCTTTTCGGAAGATCCTTTGGCCCCCTACCGGTAAGACATGGTCTTTCTTGGTTGGAAAGTGACTCTCAACATTTTTCAATATGTTAAGCAAATCAATGAGGCCGATATCTAGCTTGTTCATATGAAAAATTCACAACAATTAATGAAAGAGTCCAGGAGTGAGTGCAAGATCAAATCTTGGCTCAACTCTCCATCCGTGACAAAACCGGTTGTCCTAATTGATCAATCAAATTGATTATGTTAAGAACTTTATCTGTCTTTATAGTGCCATTGGCCATTCTAGATCGGAAGGGCTCCTTAGATATCGATATATATCGGTCCACTTTCCTCACCATCAACTACTTGATGTGCGGGAATATAAGAAGAACATCCATAGTTTCATCGCCGTTGAAGCTCGTTACTCGTGGATGCGAGCATGATGCATTGAGCTAATGTGCATCATCTTGCCACTTTCTAAAAGTAGCAATCTCATCCTCGAGGCATTATGCGCAACCATTTCTAGAGGATAGGCGTATTAAGGACATAAGATAGCTTTTCGACTATGAGAACTATTCTCAAATTCCTTAACCAATCCGATTTAATTGATTACGATTAATTTAGCATCTAATATGCTTCGCATGATGATAGTAATTTTAGACATTGTAAAATTACGTAAATGAATTTGTAATTAACAACATTTTAACATACATTCTTTTATTAATTACCAAAATAATTTAGGTCTTGTTTTAAATTGGTATCTCCACTATTTTCTTCAAACTATATTACCCTCACTTATATAGTTAAAAAAAATCTAATTAAAGATTTGCTAGTGAGAATAAGGATCCCATTTCAAATGTATATAGCCTTGTGGTGACACAACAAACTATATATAAATAAATAGGTGAACAACTTTTGTCAATTACATCAACTATGCAACTCCTTGTATTTTGCCTCTTAGATTATTTTGATCAGTGGTGGCACATCCGAATCAAAATTATCCAAGTTAAGTCAACCTAGCACTCCATATATTCAAAAAAGAAAAATATCATCCTTGTGGTGACACAACAAAACAATATTGTTCAATTTTCTTTATAAGCATCAAATGTGATAAATTAACATCTTAAATACTTAATACTTGCCTTGTGGTGACACAACAAACTCATATTAAATATTTAATACTCTATTAATTTTATCATGCTTTAGAAAGCGACGTTCGATATTCCAAATATCTTTGAACGCTTAGGACTTAATATAAAAAATTGAGGGTTTGTTATTAATTTGTCTCATCTTGTTTTAGCGCATGCATATATATATATAAAATCGCTATTATATTAATGAACATGCGAAGCATGTTTGCATAATATATATATATATATAGTATAAGCATGCACATATAGAATACTATATTCTACCCGGATTGATTATGGACTTTTATTCTAGTTTGGTTCACTAGAGCCACCAAGTGAACCAAAAGGTCAAACTCTAGGGTGAAAAGAAATAATATTTAAATATAACTATTACATTTTAAACTAGGGCTCCATTACAAATGGGTCTTCACGCTCCTTGCTCCTTTGATCTCCAATTTTCAAAATTAATTCTAACTATTCCTATTACAAAACTATTTAAAATAAATAGAAACCTTGATCGTGATCGAGGGAAATACATAGGAGGAGATAGAATTTACATTAAGAAAAATTAGAGAAGGCGAGTCGCATTGAATCCCCATTTAATAAAACCCATACATTCAATGCATCCAACTAAAATAAAATCCAATCATATGGTGATAGTCCATAATCAATCCCATTTATTATCATACACATCACCATACGCATCGATAAATAACATTCATCTCATGAATAATTAACATTTAATATATATATTGATATCATTTAATGGGCAAATTTAGTTAGTATAAAATCTAATTTTGAATAAAAATAAACTCCTTTATTTAAATCCAAATTTAAATCAAAATAAAACTATTTTATTTTAATTTATCTAATTTTGAATAAAATAAACTATTTTATTTTAATCAAAATCTTTAATTAAAATAAACTCCTTTATTTTAATTAATTATGGAATCCAATTCCATATAAAAAAAATCTTTAATTAAAATAAACTCTTTTATTTTAATTAATTATGGAATCCAATTCCATGTAAAAAAAAATCTTTTATTAAAGGAAACACTGGATATTCTTTCCTATTCACAAATAAAACTCCTTTATTTTGAATAATATGAAATCTTATTCCATATTTAAATAAACTCCTTTATTTAAGGAAAGATGGATTATTTCTTCCCTATTCATAAATAAACTCTTTTATTTTTGAATAATATGAAATCCTATTTCATATCAAAATAAACTCCTTTATTTAAGGAAAAATAAAATCCAATTTCAACTCCAATTAGTTATCATGGAATCCAATTCCAACTCTAATTAGTTAAGATGAAATTTAATTTTAAAATTAAAATAAATCTTTATTTTAAGATTAAAATGAACTTTTTATTTTAAAATTAAAATAAACTTTATTTTAATTCTAAAATTATTAAGAATAATATATATATATAACTATTATATATATTTATATAAAATACCGTATATATATATGTATATCAAATATATATATATATATATATATATATATATATATATAATATAACTTAAGCATTCCGTGCGCTAATCCTGTAAAACCGTGGCCTTTATTTCCGTGGGTTTTTTTTTTTTTTTCTTTTGTTGCACGGAATTCGAGGCAATGTTATTTGTTAAAAAATAAGCTGCTGCTTTCTTTTAAAAAAAAAAAATAAAGCTACCACGTTGCTTACAATAAATTCCGTGCGCTGCCATGTTGCTGACCTTGATCTATGCCTTGATTTGCGTGCAACCTTTAGCAAGTTACCATTTTAAAAATCCCACGTGAATAAGCTCCTTCACAGGTGGCAATAGGATTCCTTCCTATTCTTCCCTTGAAACGTGGCAGCAACTTTTTTTTTTTTTTTTTTTTTTTTTTAGATTTTATACAATAAAATTACGCCCAATTAAATTATTCTAAACACATATCGATATAATATCAAATTAAAACAATTAATAATTAGCATAAAGGTTTGGCTACGATGCTAATTATTAGGTTTGTAATATTCATAACGCAATCAAATTGCATAAAATATTGCGAGCGTGAAAAATCGAGTTTAAAATTTACAAACCATATATACCGGATCATCCTTTATGCATAATTATTAATTAAGAAAAAAGATAAAGAATAAATCATACCCTGGCGAAGATCGAAGCTTCCTCGAATGCAAAGTTCACCTCCAAATCCTTTTCGCGCTCAATCTTGAATCCACCGGGTTTGGTTCCCTTCCTTTGATCAACGTTAGCCACCCAAATGTTTGGCCTCAGAGGTGATCCACCGAGGAAGAAGAAAATTCAAGAAGATGGGTATTTGGCTCAAACCCTAGTTTTCTATCTCTATAGAAAGAGTGTCTCTCCCAACAATTGGAATTATTACGTATGTTGAAAAATCAACCACCCATCACACCCATAATAAGACTCTCTTATTTATGTATGTGGCAACCCACCTTAACAATTAAGGAATTGAGTTTTAATTAATTAATTCTTTTAATTAATTAAGCTCCCTAATCTTATTAGGGATAATTAATTAAACTCCTTTAATTAATTTTCCTTCCTAATCCAATTAGGAATAAATGAGAGTACTTATATTAAATTAATTCCTAAACTCTTTTAGAAATTAAAATAATAATAATTGTAATAATATTAATAAGACTCCTCTTATTAATTTATATTTAATATTTCTAAAATATTAAATAATAAATATTAAGCTATTTAATTTATTCTATCACCATAGATTAAATTAAATATACATATATATTATTACTATTATGCCATTAACTTCTTAAATAATTATTCTTCCTTTTTTTATGGTGTGACTTTTAGGTTCTCCATATTAAGCAGGTTGTGAATAAATCAATTAGAACAATTCTAATCTTATTTAAATAAATAAATTAAACAATTAATTTATTTAAATAATATTTATTCTACAATATAGGGATAAGCCTCCTAGCGATCAACGACTTTCCGGATAATATAGATTTCAACATTAATCATTAAAGAACCTTTGAGTAAATAGTTACTGTGACAATTCAATCCTTCCACCATATCTGATGTCCCAATTAAATATAAGGCATGGAATTACCGTCAAGTCTTATTTTATTTAATTATATGTATTTCGATCCTTAAATGCACAACTCAAATAATGCAAATTAGAAACTCCTTTCTAATTTCATTACGCCTCGCCGAGGACTCTTGGGTTGTCATTTATCGAATCACATAGGACATTCTCTTCTTTTATTAGAAGTGGTAGATTCTTTATTGATCATACATTATCTCCACGTACAACTTATTATACCCAAGCATACCCTTTGATATACCCTAAGGGTCTTAAGGAATAAGTCAAAGTATAACTCATCATATACGAGATCTTATGATGATCTCAAGTCAAGGATTACTTGTCTTACTATCACTATTCTGAATTCCTATTGTGAGCAAATAAAACTCCATTAGGTATTCCTTAATGAGCCCACGTTCGGTGAACTTATTCTCTAATAAGCACCTACATACTTGCTTTAGTGTCTCCACACAAATGATCGTGAGATCAATCATCCTCATCCAATGAAAGCGGTTAATGTGTATTCAATCTATCCGGATTTACTAATCCCCGATTTAGTAATCCAATGATTGGGAACTATTTTAGTTTTAAGCTTTCTAAGAATTTAGATCTCATTAGAATGATCATCATCATTATTCTAAAAGCATTGCTTAAAACTATGGGTTTATCACATATTATAAAAGCGAGATCGTGTAGATAATTAAAAGCCTTTAATAAATTAATACTTTTATTAATAAATGAATAAGATTGTTACAAAGTATATGCTTTATCATCAAACATGATTGGCTTGTGTGCATACTACTTTCACTTGGACCTAAAGTTCCATGCCTAAGTGAAATGGAAAAAGTTCTTGGACCTGAAGTTCCATACCTAAGTGCAATAGGTGCTCTTATGTATCTTGCAAACTATACACGACCTGATTTTGTTGTCAACTTGTTAACAAGATACAATTCTTCTCCGACTAAGAGACATTGGGATGGGATCAAACACATTTTGAGATACCTCCGTGGAAGTATAGATCTTGGGTTATTTTATCTAAGAGATTCAATGTCGCGATTGGTTGGATATGCCGATGTAGGATATTTATCAGATCCATATAATGGAAGATCACAAACAGGTTATGTATTTACATATTGTGATACGGCTATATCCTGGAAATCCACAAAGTAAACCATGACAGCTACATCTTCAAATCACTAAGAGATTCTCGTTATACATGAAGCAAGCAGAGAGTGTGTTTGGTTGAGATCAATTATTCAGCATATTCAAAAGTCATGTGAATTACCATCAATCAAAGACATTCCTACAATTCTGTATGAGGATAACGCTGCATGTATTGCTCAACTTAGAGGAGAGTACATCAAGGGAGATAGAATAAAGCATATTTTACCTAAATTCTTCTTCACACATGAGCTACAAAAGAATGGTGATATAGATGTGCATCAAATTCGATCATGTGATAATCTAGCCGACTTATTCACAAAGTCGCTACCATATGCAACGTTTGCAAAACTTCGAAAAATGATCGGAATATGTCGACTGAAAGACTTATGAAAATATTTCATCAAGAAGTAATGAATTCCTTTTGAGGGGAAGACTGTACTCTTTTTCCTTAGTCACGGTTTTTATCCCAACGGGTTTTTTCTGACAAGGTTTTAACGAGGCAGTCAACTAAGATATTTATGTAAAAGATATGTACTCTTTTTCCCTTCGTTAAGTTTTTTCCACTGGGTTTTCTTAACAAGGTTTTTAATGAGACATAATCTTCTATTGTAGGAAATCAGGGGAAGTTTTATAAGCCATGTGATTCCCTCATAATGAGGGAACTTTCTCTTGCCCTTCTTCTTTCCTTTTCCTTCTCTAATTAGGATTACTCCCCCCTGACTCCTCTCCTCTCCTATATAAAGGAATGAAAGCTGAAGGAAATAATAAGAATTCTCTCTGAAGAATTTCTCTCTTTCTCTCTTACTTATTCTCTCTAAATTTATGCAGCAATTATAAGAGTATATTTATACACTTTTGCTAAAGTTTCATAACAATTTTATGATTTTTATATGTTAAATTTTCTTAAGTATATGTAAAAAATAGAATGTTTATGATTTTGATTACATTATTTTAATATACAGTTGGTGTTGTTTTTTGCAATGTTAAATAAAAAAATATAATAATATTTATTACTACCTCTATCTTGTAAAAAAAATTCTTTTAATATACTTTTTTCTTTTTTTATGTAAACATATTTGTCATTTTTACTATAAATAATTATGCTTAAGTGTGACTTATGTTTAGTTTTATATATGAGAAAATTAATTAATATAATTTTAATACTTTTTATATGAATAATAAGATTCGTTTTGTAATAATAAATTTGTTTTACGTAAAATTTGATATTTAGAAAAATAATTATAATTTTATTGTGTTAATTTGTAATTTTATGGGTATCAAAATTTTAATTTTTAGTTATAAAAAAAATATATTTGAATATATATCACGTATATTTTAATCTTTGAGAAATTTAATTAGCAAAAAAAATGTATGACTTTATTTTCCGATAAAATGAATATTTATTATTTTTTGACATTTATATATGTTATTTATTTACAAGTTCATAATTTAATTAATTAGATCAAGTAAAGTAAAAATTATAATATACAAATTTATATTTTGTGGAGAAATTAAACATTATAACTTGACGGGTGTATTAGACATTATATTAAAAATATTTTTAGATATTAGTTGATCAATCACACTAGGGGTAGTGAATGTTACGTATTGTAGACTAGAGTGGTACTGACTATTACTTAAAAAACTAGAGGGATAGTGAGTGTTATTTTGATTATCTATATGGAGTGTCAGTGTATTTTACTCAATAACAATATATCTCAAATTTTAGAATCGACTAAAAAAAATATATCTTTAATTTTAAAACAGAGAATATATATTTACTCTTAACAATTAAAAATTGTTCTGTCAATATCAACATTCTTTTTTTTTTCTTTATTTATGTTTTGGTGATTGTGCTACATTATGAATAATACTAAAATCTCAACAAATATTTTAAATAATATGTTATCATTACATTACATTGACTAAATATACGACTACTTATATGAATTAAATAATAATTATGCATATTAATACAAAGAAAATAACACGCGCAAGTTTAATTCATAATCTCATTACTAGTTAAAAGAATTTTATATTTTTCTCTTTTGGTGTGCACAATTTTAGTCCACTTTATAAAATTATTTTTATAAGAAAATAATAAGATGACTTTTAAAAAAATTAGTGTTAAGAATGATACTCACTATATAGCTTATGAAAAAATCACTTAAATGTCATTATTTTATAAATATAACTCTATTTTAAAACAGTGTAAAATATACTAATAATATTTTACATCGAATTGATATTTTTATATGATTATCTTTCACACGATTCATTTATATATAAAAATATTAAAAATACATACGAAACAAATAGTGGTGGGAAAGAATGGAGGAGTTCCGGAAGCAAATTTGCACGTGAGAAAGGTAAAGCCGTTTTGACAGCCGGTGAGATCTGGGCAGCCACATTGCTCAAAAACTTTTGTCTGCACTCTGCATAATCTGTGCCGTACAGCTGTACAAATTCTGTCCGTCAACCCAACAAAACAACTATAAAAAAAAAGTACCAGTACTACTTGAAGATTAAGATAAGCTTGTTTATTGAATTAAACTAAGTGATAAATTAGGGCCGGTTTGATTAATATTGAATGATTGAATGACTGACTCATTCAGTGCGTTTATTTTTAATAAAAATCGTTTAAATGACTGAATTCAATGACTAAGTCTTATTTTTTGAGTTGAATGAGTTTAATAACGACCGAATGATTTTTTTTACTATATTAACTATTAGGGTTAAATACATATTTCCTCATTCTACTAGGGGTCGGTTTACAAATACATTATTGAACTGATTTTTTTTACATTCGACTCACTGAACTATAATTTTTTTACAAACCGTTACTAATTCTGTTAAATTGTTTAACTTTGGATGGAAAAATTACTTGAGATGCCACGTGAGAGAGAGAAAGCTTACCTGTCACACATTTTTCTTTCTAGCATGCCTAAATGGAAACTCTTATAAATTTAATGTTAAATTAATGAAAATCAAATAAATAAAATAATTCATCTAAAATAAAAGGACAATAAAAATAAAATTTTTAAAATTTATTTTAATCATTAAGATTTGTTTGGTATGATAAAACTTTGATATTATAACATGCAAAAAAAATTTTTTTTTTAGTATGGTACAATTTTAAATAAATTATATAAATTACACATAAATATGTAATTTTCTTTTAATTTAAATAATTCACTAAATTCATTAATTTTATTAACTCTCTTCAGATAAAATTAAATTAATAATATAATATATAAATATCGGCATGTTATATTACTAATTTTGTCATAATAATATCTTCAACATTAATAATAAAAAATTATTAATATATTTTTAACAAATTTATCTTTTATTATATTTAGATATATTACATATATTATTAAAATAAGAGAAACTTGGATAGATTTTGAATTTGAATAATTTCTTTAAAATTATTCATCAACAAATCCTTCAAACATCAATTATTATTATTATTATTATTATTATTATTATTATTTTCTTAAAAATACTAAATGTCACCAACTCAGTAACACAGAGTTACTCATCAGTCATCTTCAAATTTCTTAACACAATTCCCAAACCCATATTCAGTAACACAGGGTTCTTCATCTCCAAATTTCGTAACACAGATCCGAAGAGCATGAAGAACTCCATCAGCACAAGAATAAAATTGCCGACGCAAACAACCACTCCACGACGGCGGCGTTGCTGATTTCCCTTCCCTCTCCATCGCCGCCTCCACAAAGTTGCAGAAAAAAAAGGCCCAACCTATATCCCTGGGATCTGGAATTTGACTAGAGATGGAGAAGATGAGTAGTGGTAGTTTTTAATATAAATAAATACATTTAATTTGGATTTGCGGTGAAAAAGATATTGAATTTAGATTTGGATTTCGGCTACTTCCGGCTACAGATCTGGGTTGTTGGAGTTTTAGAACTTGGTTGCTTTGATTTTGATTAGTTTTAGATTTTTGATTTCGAATTATTTTGGATTTGGATTTGTGGTCTAGTTGTTTGGGGTTCTTCGATTAAAGGTTTCTTGTTAAACGGATCGTAAGGTGAAGGGAGCTTGGATTTGTTGATTCCTTTTGTTGTTGATAATGTTGTTCTTGGGTTTTCTTATTTGAAATCTGAGTTTTCAGAGTCTGATGAAGATTGGGAAGAGTTGATTTTGGTGGAGAATAGTTTAGGGAAGAAGGGTTTATGGGGGTTTTAGTGAAATGATTGTTTTGGTTAATGGGTTTGTTAATAGTTGTTGTATGGGGGTTGGAGGAGATGTGAGAGGGAGAGGTGGAGAAGAGGTGTTTGAGGAGAGAGAAAGAGGAAGGGAGTTTGGAGAATATGGAGGGAGGAGCGAGACCCATAGATCACATTTTGGTAGATAGATGATTTAATTTGTTTTAAGTATTTATTATAAAATTAAGTATAATTTAATTTAATTAATTATTTAGTTTACAATTCTCTCTCCTTGTCAGCATTGACACATAGATTTAATTGATTGACACGTATTGCGACGTCATACTTCTGTTAAATGGTTAATAGACATAGACGTTAAAATCACTTTTTTGTAAATAATATATAGTTCAATGAGTTGACCGTAAAAAAATTTATTTCAGTAATGTATTTGTAAACTGGGTCGAATAGAGTGGAAAAAAGTGTATTTAACCCTTAACTATTATATTAAGTAATATTAAAAAAAATTTACTATAATTTTTAATTTTTTCAAATGGGTAGAATAATAAAAATTTATTATTCAGATGTTTTAGACATGTTAATTACCATAATATATAACGTTTTACAGTTGTACACAAAAATTAAAGAAATAATTGTATAAAATTAAATATAGTATTAATTGTTTGTAATATCATTTACCATATACGTATCTCATGATAGGTTTTTGTAATATTCATGGGCGCAATCAAATTGCATAAAAGTGCGGAAACGTGTAAAAAATCAAAGTTTAAAATTTTACAAACCATATACCCGGATCACCTTTATACGATAATTATTAATTAAACGAAAAGATAAAGAATAAAATCATACCTCGAAGATCGAGCTTCCTAAAGATGCGAGTTCACCTCCAAATCCTTTCGCGCTCAACTTGAATCCACTTAGGGGTTTTGTTTCTTCCTTTGATCAACGTTAGCCACCCATATGTTTGGCCTCAGAGGTGATCCACCAAGGAATTATAATGATTCAAGAAAAGGTATTGGCTCAAACCCTAGTTTTTCTATCTCAGTATATAAAAAGGCGCAGACTCTCCAACAAATTGGAATTATTACGTTCAGAAAAGTCAACAACCCCACCACCCATAATAAAGACTCTTATTTATAAATGTGGGCAACCCACCTTAACAATTAAGGAATTGGGATTTATTTAATTAATTAAATTCTTTTAATTAATTAAGCTCCCTAATCTAATTAGGGATAATTAATTAAACTCTTTAACTAATTTTCCTTCATAATCCAATTAGGAATAAATGAGAGTACTTATATTAAATTAATTTCTAAACTCTTTAGAAATTAAAATAATAATAATTGTAACAATATTAATAAGACTCCTCTTATTAATTTATATTTAATATTTCTAAAATATTAAATAATAATATTAAGCTATTTAATTTATTCTATCACCATAGATTAAATTAAATATACTTAACATATTATTACGATTATGCCATTAACTTCTTAAATAATTATTCTTCCTTTTTGGTGTGTGACCCTTTGGGCTTCTCCATATTAAAAGGTTATTGAATAAATCAATTAGAACAATTCTAATCTTATTTAAATAAATAAATTAAACAATTAATTTATTTAAATAAATAATATTTATTCTACAATAGGATAAGCCTCCCTCAATGATCAACGACTTTCCGGATAATATAGATTTCAACATTAATCATAAAAGAACCTTTGAGTAAATAGTTACCGTACAATTCAATCCTTCCACCATACAATGTCCCAATTAAATATAAGACATGGAATTACTATCAAGTTTTATTTTATTTAATTATATGTATTTCGATTCTTAAATGCATAACTCCAAATAATGCAAATTAGAAACTCCTTTCTAATTTCATTTCCGCCGCCGAGGACTCTTTGGGTTGTCATTTATCTAATCACATAGACATTTCTTTTCTTTTATTAGAAGTGGTAGATTCTTTATTGATCATACATTATCTCCATGTGATAACTTATTATACCCAAGCATACCCTTTGATATATACCTAAGGGTCTTAAGGAATAAGTCAAAGTATAACTCATCATACACAAGATACTATGATGATCTCAAGTCCAAGGATTACTTGTCTTACTATCACTACGAGTGAATTCCTATTGATGGTGCAAATAAAACTCCATTAGGTATTCCTTAGCGAGCCACGTTCGTTGAACTTATTCTCTAATAAGCACCTACATACTTGCTTTAGTGTCTCCACACAAATGATCATGAGATCAATCATCCTCATCCAACGAAAGCAAAGAACGATGTACCAATCTATCCGGATTCACTAATCCCCAATTTAGTAATCCAATGATTGGGAACTATTTTAGTTTTAAGCTTTCTAAGAATTTAGATCTCATTAGAATGATCATCATCATTATTCTAAAAGCATTGCTTAAAACTATGGGTTTATCACATATTATAAAACAAAGATCATGTAGATAATTAAAAGCCTTTAATAAATTAATACTTTTTATTAATAAATGAATAAGATTGTTACAAAGTATATGCTTTATCATCAAACATGATTGGCTTGTGTGTATATTACTTTCAATCTCCACTTGCACTAAAGCCAATCGCGTTGTATCTTTATACTCTTCTTCTCTAAGTGACGATTATCCCATTGTTGGATAAGCTTTAGTTAATGGATATGTAATGTTGTTCTTGAGAGTCCACCATCTCTATAGTGATTTCCCATCTTTCAATGATTCTTATAATCAAATGAAAGTGCCACAACACATGTTTAGATCCAAGATGAGACTTAGGAACTATTCCTAGTTCTCTGTGAATGAACTTTTAATCCAAACAATCAACTCAGTAGCTTCATTTATAGCTATATACTTTGTCTTTATCACTAAACCAAAGAACTCTTTCTTTGTTTGGAACCTTTCCAATTCATTGTACCACCATTCAAGGTAACCATTTACCTTAAAGTGGATTTTTACGTCGTCTTAGTGCGTTCGAAAACTCGAGTGCATTAAGCCCACTAGTTTTAATTAAGATCCACCATGAATATGATCACATCCTTAGTGCTTAGGTTAAGCACTTTTAGATGTTTTTCAACGACTTACGTTGATCTTCTCGAATATGGTGATCAACATCGGTCTCGTATATTTCATTGCATACATGATAGTTACTCATGTGATCTCTCTTTGGAGCTGCGGGGACTATTAAGAGATACACTCCATAACTCATCAACATGAGACAACTCTTGGAGTTTTCCATGCTAAACGACTTTAGCATCAAATGAATATACATTCCTTGGGTTAAGTCGAGCATCCTCTTGAATCTATCTATATAGATTTATATCCCCAATTAAGATACTCTTCCAAATCATTCATGGAGGAATGTTTAGACAACTTTATCTTTTCTTGATCAGTAAGCATTGGTATGTCATTCCTTATCCAGTAGTATATCAACATATAATACTAGAAATTTCACAATGCTCCCATCTGACCCTTTTGTACACACTAGGTTCATTCTTATTTTGATAAAATCAAACTCTTTTGATTGCTTCATCAAAAACGAATGTTCCATATTTGAGAAACTTGTTTCAATCCATTTCTCTGAAAGTGTCTACAACACTTACCTCATCGTATTTAAGCTGGATCATCATCTTCTATGATGTGTACCTCATCATCATCATCTATGATGAATCCATACCTCCCGGTATCCTCAGACTATTCGATTTACGATTCGGTTGTGGTACAATTGGTCCATCTCTGTGTTCCTCTTATTTGACTTATAGTGTTTTGTGGTTCTTGAACTTTTCAAGATCTATTATCCTCCCACTAGCCCCTTCAATGATAAACGCCTTTATCTTAGAAGGCGGCGTGTTTCAGAACAAACACCTTTTGCTAAGTAGAATTATAGAACATATACCTAAACTTACTTTTAGGATGTCCCACAAATCGACACTTGTCAAATCTTGTCCCAAGCTTATCCTTTTGAAACCTTTTCACATAAGTTGGAACCCCTTATCTTAATATACTTAAGATTAGGAATCCTCCCCATCCATAACTTTTATGGAGTCTTGAAATTTGGATTTTGAGGTTACCTTTTTCGTAGATATGCTTGACCATTTCTAGGACATTACCTAGAAGGATCTTTGGAATGTCGGTAAAATCATTACGACCGCACCATGTCCAACAAGGTACGAATTTTCCATTCGGATACATCAATCAATTATTGCGTGTCGGGATGTGTCCATTATGAGAAAACCATTTGAGATGATCTAGAAACTTATTGCACAAGTATTTATTCCTTGATCTAATCAAAGAATTTTAATACATTGCTAATTTGTTTCACTTACGAATTCTTTGAACCTTTCAAATAATTCACACTTGTATTTTAGCAAATACACACATTCAACTCTTTGAATGATCATCTCCTTTTCTTATACTAATTTGTTCAATATGCAAAATTATTTTCATGTAAGTTAAGTATACAAAATTTATTAAGTAATATTCGATTTCTATACAAAACATTATTATTATAAATAGAACAACAATTGTTCTTAAATATAATACCAAAGATTTTATTGTCCAACAATAAAATGGAAATAATATTTCTAACAAGAATTGGAATACAATAACAACTTATTGACTTAATAGATTTGTCAGTAAGCGATGCTAAACTATAAGTTTCTATAGCTAACGCAAAGAACCTTTGCTTCATTTCCACATGGGATTACTTATATTTGTTTAGCTTTCCACTTCGCTTGGTCCCTTCATAAATCTATATTTATGATAACAAAGTCGGTATCCAATACCCAAGTAGAACCTTGACTTAAAGAAAAATAATTTTAAATCATGAACAAATTTGTATTTGTAACCAAAACTTTACTAAGCTTCTTTGGTTAGCCTCTAAGAAGATGCTTCTGCAGATTACTTTCCAAAGTGTCCAAAGCTTATTGCGGTGGAAGCAAACTCCTTTGCTATCCGTGACGCTTTGTTCTTATTATCCTTTGTTTATGCCTTTCTATATACCTTCTTTGAATCGTTCTTCTTTCGGAAGATCCTTTGGCCCCTACCCAAGAAGACTTGGTCTTTCTTGGTTGAAAGTGACTCTCATCATTTTCAACATGTTAAGCAAATTAGCGAAGCGGTCGATATCTAGCTTGTTCATATGAAAATTCACAACAATTGTGAAAGGAGTTAAGTGTGTGAGTGCAAGATCAAATCTTGGCTCAACTCTCCATCCATGACAAAACTCGTTGTCCTAATTGATCAATCAAATTGATTATGTTAAGACTTTTTTGTCATCTTTATTGTGCCATTGGCCATTCTAGATCGGAAGAGCTCTTTAGATATTTGATATCTATCGGTCCCACTTTCCTCACCATCAACTACTTGATGTGCGAGAATATAGTAGGAGCATCCATAGTTTCATCGCCGACGCCGAAGCTCGTTACTCATAGATGCGAGCATGATGCATTGAGCCAATCGTGCATCATCTCTCGCCACTTTCTAAAAGTAGCAATGTCTTCCTCAGAGGCATTATGCGCAACCATTGCAGAGATAGGCGATGATATGACATAAGATAGCTTTTCACTATGAGAACTATTCTCAAATTCCTTAACCAATCCGATTTAATACTAGTTAGGTTAAATAACATCTAATATGTTTCAGTAGTGATAGTAATTTAGACATTGTAAAATTTGTAAATGAATTTGTAATTAACAACATTTTAACATACATTCTTTTATTAATTACCAAAATAATTTAGGTCTTGTTTTAAATTGGTATCTCCCACTATTTTCTTCAAACTATATTACCTCACTTATATAGTTCTTAAAAATCTAATTAAAGATTTGCTAGTGAGAATAAGGATCCCATTTCAAATGTATATAGCCTTGTGGTGACACAACAAACTATATATAAATAAATAGGTAGACAACTTTTGTCAATTACATCAACTATGCAACTCCTTTTCTTTTGCCTC